>CM042140.1:73395852-73410852 GCA_023376005.1 Doryteuthis pealeii | reverse complement strand
TTTCAGAGAAAGTTCTGTATAAATGTGAAAGATTTCAATATGAATATGTAATACTTTCAGAATTCATAAATCAATCAATACGGATTTAACTAAAAATTCTTTCAAATCTGCTACCTAGACTAAAAACGATTTATCGATAAACTATAAGACGTATCGATTTCCAGATAAACTCATTTAATCCATCTATAGATGTTCGAAGGATATTTACTAGGATTAACTTAGTATATCACAGCCCCATAGTGACCCTCATATATATATATATATATATATATATATATATATATATAAATATATATATATATATAAGATAGGGATAGAAAAAAGGGATAAGACAAACAGAAATATTTCTTTTATGTTATTTATTTTTCTCAACTAGTTTCGACCTTAGGTCATCGTCAGGAGAAAATTTCTTGTGACAGAAATTGCTTTTGAAAAGTTTTAAAAAGTTGTTTGACAAGCCAGTATAATCCGGGCAGAGAAATGTATTACAAATGACGAGTCCATCTTTTCAGTGAAAAACTCCGATGTAGTACCAGTTCAGAGATAAGTATACAACTATTATTTCTATATACACACACCCTCACTCCATTCGTAATTGGTTTGTTTTGTTTTGTTTTGTTTTGTTTTACGGCATATCAACCTCAGTGGGTCATTTAATGCCGACAAAGTTTTGAAATAAATTCATTCTTAATGGATAACAAATTTTGTTTATCGATTCGTGTTTTTTCTATTTAACTCATAGACGGGACCCTAACAGGTACTACCACTCCGGGTCAGAGTGGACCAGGGAGCAATGGTGATGAGGGGGTGCTCCACATTCTCCAAACCTCTAAACTGTAACCTCACCATCAGATAGAGTTTAACGTCATTCCCAGGACATGTAGACCCTCAGCCACCGCCTTCTAGCACACATATGATAAAAAGGGGTTGGGGTTTGCCATAAGGGCAATTGGGTTGGGAAAATCACATATGTGCTAGGGCTTGACGTGACCAGCCGATTGATCGGGGGGCATCTCCGACCGCCCGTCTAGCCCAAGAAAAGCCTAAAGTGGAATATTGCAAGTCATGGACTGCTCAGCTACCTGGGTTCTATCCTTAAACATCACGGGTCGCCATCCACGGCCAAAAGGTGGCCCCATTGGAGGAATATTTCCCCCCTGCAGAGGTGCAGTCGGTGCATTCTAACGCCCCAGCCGACAGGGCGGCCCACTCGAAGTAAGAACCACAACGTAATAAACGTTGACATGCCATCTCTCCATTCCAACAATGAGAGTCAAGATATTTGTTCATTTTTGGTGAACATTTGAAGATACTTTTCTTTTCAGTTTGTCTTACCCAAAGGATATTTGATATTTAAAACAATAGAAAATGAAAGTTTCTTCGAAAGAATTTTGATAAGTTTATCTTATCTTTTATAAAAGTAAAGTTTTTTCATTAAAAAAAACTTATATACCGTATAAAACACAGACTATAAGAAGCTAAAAGGCAAATGAATTAGAACATTTTTACGGCGTTAAAAATGTCTGTTTCGTTTTCTTTTTTAACATTTCCTTTATTTTACCCACCATTGTTGTTGTTGTTGTTGTTGTTGTTGTTCTTCTTCTTCTTCTCTTCTTCTTCTTCTTCTTCTTCTTCTTCTTCTTCTTCTTCTTCGTTTTTAACTCCTGTTTTTCAACCCTTTGTTTTTATATATTCCCTATTTTTCGCCCTTATTGGTATTTACCAAGACCTCCCACCAGGTTAGGATGTGACACAAGATCTTTTTAACGTGGGAGTCCCCACACAAACTAAAGCTCATGCGAAGGATAGTAACAAAAATGCGTGAATCTCATCGGCGGTCCATTCGAAGTAAGAACCATAACGTAATAAACGTTGACATGCCATCTCGCCATTCCAACAATGAGAGCGTAACGTAATACCCTGGTCTAACTGATCTTGACAATAAACATAAGTCACGCTGACCTCTAAGGTTACAAGCTGTCGCCCCGGGTCAATTTCGGATCAAAACATATATTTAGAGACAAAACGAAAAAAAAAAACTCATTTTGTTATTTCCTTAACTTTGCCTCGTCTAGCAAGTAAAGTAATTATTTGTTCTTCACCAAATGGGTTTTTTCAAGATTAAGATCCCAAAGACCTGTGGATATTTGTCCCAGAAGGGAAAACTTCTAACACCATTTATCCAGATGTATCATACACGGAAAACTTTTCTTTTTGCATTTTGTCATAATGATGCTTTCTATATTATCCTTTGGTTCTTTTAAGCGCGAGTTAGAATGAACGCAATAACCTTCGAATCGATTATTATGTAACCGAGTATTCCCTACTTTAAAAAAAGAGATAGCTGGGATGTTTATTACACTCCATATATATATATATATATATATATATATATATATATATATATATATATAACAGACAAGTTAAAGAGACAGTTCTTCCAGGCCGTTGTCGTGTCAGTACTGCTGTATGGCTGCAGCACCTGGACCCTAACGAAGCAACTAGAGAATAAACTAGATGGGAGCTGCACAAGAATGCTGCGTGTGATCCTGAACAAGACGTGGAAACAACATCCCACGAGAAAACAGCTATACGGCCACTTGCCACATATCACTCAAACCATCCGAGTAAGACGGACAAGACGCGCGGGACACTGCTGGAGAAGCAAGGACGAACTCATAAGCGACGTCCCCCGGTGGAAGCCAGTACATGGGCACGCCTGTGTGGGCCGACCAACAAAGACGTACATTGACCAGCTCTGTGTGGATACAGGATGCTACATAGAGGACCTCCCGAGAATGATGAGCGATAGGGACGGATGGAGAGAGATTGTCATGGATATCCGTGCTAACAGCGCGAAATGATGCTGATGCTGATGATGATGATGATGATGATGATATATATATATATATATATATATATATATATAGTAGACGACTAAATTATTCGTGCACTGATACATTTAGAATATTTCTCAGAACCTAATACCCGTATGCTGACATGTTTTTTAGATGTTGATAAGCACCAACGAAGTAATATGATATTCGTTATTTACCACGTACCCCACGTGTACGGGTTAGGCACAAGACCCTATTAATGTGGGACTACCCACGAACCGAAGCTCATGGTGTAGCAGGTGCAAAAAATGCGTTGATCCCATCGGTATTCCCCCCTCAAGGGGGCGCCTCAGGTACTGGGCAATAAACCCAGCCCTGTCCCTTTAAATCGAGGGGACAGGTGTTGCCTGAGGGGATAGCCCCCTGGGATCAACGCTCAATTTTAAGAACAATAGGTTGAATACAACAAATTTGACAGGCGAAATATCCAAAATTGAAAAAGACAAAATTATTCCTACAGTAGAAAGTATCGTTTTAAATTTATTGGTTCTTGTAAGTATAAGTAATTTACATTTTATGTATATATCATTTTATCAGTGAAGACTTCTAGACTATTTATTCAGTTAAATATTAGGTTGTTACAAAAATAATGGCCGATTGAAGTGCTCGGTTTTGAAATGTTATTTTAACATAGAATTTGTTGTTTTTTTCAAGTGAATTTTTGCATATATAATAATTAATGTGTGCTCAAAAATAATTTTTTCAGATAGAAAGTATTTGTGAAAAATAGGAGCCTTCAAAGATGAACATGCCTAAACATGACATTCACCTTCTTATGTTACTTGAGTTCAACCTTGGGCACAATGCCTCCGAAACTGCTGCCAATAGCAACAATGCATGGGGAGATGAATCCACAAGTGATTGGACAGTACGAAGGTGGTTACAGAAATTCCGCAGTGGAGATGAGAGTCTTGAAGATGAAGAAGGTAGAGGACGGACATGCAGTCTTGACAATGAACAATTGCAGACAGTTTTTTTAGCAAAATCCACGACAGTGTCAGAGAGATGTCTCAGACACTTGGTGTCAGCATTGCAACAGTTTCACGCCATTTACAGAGTATTGGAAAGGTGAAAAAGCTTGATAAATGGGTTCTTCATGAGCTCAATGAACATCAAAAACTTAGGCGGTTTGGAGTGTACACGATGCTCTGTTTGCGTAACACCAATGACCCCTTTCTTGACCGAATAGTCACTTGTGATACGAGACCTTACCACATCCTCCATATTCTCCCGATCTTTCACCTATTGATTATCATTTTTTTAGGCACTTAAGCACATTTTCAAATGGTAAAACTTTTCGATCTAAAGAAGAGGTGGAATCATCATTTAAAGATGTTGTTGTATCACAGCCACATTTTACCAACGCGGAATAAATGAGCTCATAGATTGATGACATAGACGCATAGCTGCCCAAGAGTCGTATTTTGACTAATTTTAACATTTCTACTGTTAATATTTAAACAATAAATGTATGTATTTGAAATCGGCCATTATTTTTGTAACAACGTAATATTTGTGATAATTCCAACAAAGAACATCATGTGGTACATAGAGTGTCACCATTGGCATATCAACCTCTGTGGGTTATTTAATACCAAATCCATCCTTGGAAAAAGACTTTAGAGGCACTATTAAACCCATAGCTGGGGAATGAGGGATTTCATACCTCTCCCAAATGTATTCCTCTAACAGCGAACTTAATAGTGCGACACAAGTTCGAAACCTCTTACTAAAATACTACTGTCCAGTACGTTATCCAGTACGGTACATGGACTCCTTTGATAATGATGATAATGATAATGATGATGATGGTTTTCCAAACTACTTAATACTTTAAAATTCACTGATGTTTTCGGGGACTTTATGCGAATGTGTCAAGTGATATTTGTGTGAATGATTCCTTTATTAGAAAATAGAAAGAAGGTAAAGACAAAGTTTCCGATTTTCAAATCATGGTAGCTACATAACTGTTAAGAAAAAAAAGAGAAGTTTGATTCCTGCGTAGAAAGCTATTGCAACCAGCAGTAATAAAATGATAAGAACTCAGTAATAGATCACGTCAGAATGTGAAATCGTACAAGTTCTGTCTGCACATCATTTCTAAAAAAAATATATATTAAATCTCTATAGAAAAATAAAATACTGTATCTTATAACATTTCTTTACTACAGTGATACATTGACTGACGAGTTTAATTCGTTCCGCTCGTAATTCAATTTCCTCGTATATAAAACCAATTTTCACATTAGAATAAACTAAATTGCCATTAATAGGTTCTAGCCCCGCCCCAAAACACCCAAATTTGTTGTTGTTGTTTTTTAAATACGAAAAATAGTTCTGTATTGTATAAAAATAGAATATAATGAATTATGAGTATTTATTTACCCAACTCTCCGCTACGAGTAGAATCCGACACATTGAATCATAAAAAAATCTTTATAAACGCCTCCACAAATTATGTTGGGGGATTCTCCATGGCTAATCTTTTGGTGGTTAATTTTTATTTTAATAAGAAAATATTACAGTATTATATAAAGCATAATGAAATAAAATGTAATTAATCTTATGTTGTAATACGTTTTAATGTTTATTTTATTATATTAATGATACTTTTCTTTGGCGTAATAAATTTGGAAATTTAAATGATTTTAGTGAACTGCTCAATCTAAGCGTATCTGATGCTCGCTAGCACTTCAAATTTTAGCTCATAACACAAAGCAACAAATTGATACCTCGTAATTTGAAAAACCCGTTAGCTGGAAAACTCGTAAGTCAAGGTACCACCATATTTCTATGAAGAAAAAAAGTTCTTGGAAGAATTGAACTGGTTTGGTGACTGGAATTGGATTTCTAAAGCTCCACTCAATCAGTTTTTTATTTTGAGTAACTATTTGATTTTAACGACATGTCAATCCGTCTGGGGTTATTTTCGCCTAAATGTCAAGGAAAAGCGTTCAATATACGTTTATATCTATTCTTTTTTAGTTTAGTTGCCTGATAAGAAATTTTTGCCCACACATATATATTAAGTGTTCCTATCTAATCTAAATAATTTGTCCACAGTTATAGGGTTTCAAGTATTCCTACCTAGCACTAATAATTATATGATTTCAACTAATTATCTCAATTTAACAATAGTCATTTGTTAACACATAATTAGTTGGATTCCACTAATTTCAGAGTTCCCTTACCTAGGTAGTAATATCTTATCTACAGTAAGCAATGTCGATATATGCACAGAAAATGCATGTACTGATATTGACAGATTATTGGTCATATGGAAATCTGATCTCTGATAAGATAAAGCGATAATTCTTCCTTGCAATTTGATGAAACGATTAGAGAAAAAAATTAAACCAAAACATATCAAATGAGGTAACCATGTAACCAAATCAAACCACGTCAAATCAAATTATATAACCAAATCAAACCAGACAAAATCAAAACATATAACCAAATTACCCCCCCTAAATGGGGCCACCTGTTGGCCGTGGGTGGCGAACCATGATGCTCATGGACGGAATCCTGAAGGATGAGCATTCCATGACATGCAACACTCCACTTCGGTCCTTACTTAGGCTAGACGGGCGGTTGGAGAGGACCCCTCTGATCAATTGGCTGGTCACATCAAGTCCTAGCACTTATATGATTGTCCAGACCCTATTGCCCTTATGGCAAGACCCAATACTATTTATAATATATGTGCTAGAATGCGGTGGCTGAACTGAGGGTCTTCATGTACTGGAAATGACATTAAACTCTATCTGATGGTGAGGTTCCAGTTCTGGAGATCTTAGGAATGTTGAGCACTCCTTAATCACCATTACTCCAAGTTTCACTCCGACACAGAGTGGTAGTACCTATTAGGGTCCCATCTATGAATTACATAGAAAAATGTGTTCATAAAAGCATTGAGTATCCATTAAGAATTAATTTATTTCAAAACTTTGTCGGCATTAAATGACCCACTGAGGTTTATATGCCGTAAAACAAAACACACAAACAAAATAAGTAAAAGTAAACCAAACCATGTAACAAAATTAAACCAAGTCAAATCAAGCTATATAACCAAATGAAACTATACGAAATCAAAACATATAACCAAATTAAACCAAACCAAACTAAACCATATACTGAAATTAAACCAAACCATTTAACTAAACCAAAACAGAGCAAATAAAACTATATAAACAAATAAAACCAAACCAAACCAAATCAATCTATATAACTAACTCAAACTGTAACAGTTATGTTTCTTTAGCAAATACTCATGAATAACGATAATACATGAGTCTTGTAACTGAGCTGCGGAGCTTAACCACTTCTGCCTTTTTATTAGAATAAGTTAAATATGGCCGCAATGCTACTTCCGTTTGCTAGAACAATGACCATAACGGCACTTCCGTCTTCTATTAGAACAAAACCAAAACAAAACATGCAACCAAAACAAACCATGTAAACAAATCCAGCCAAGCCAAAACCAACCAAAACCAATTAAACCAAACTATGTAACCACATCAAACCAAGTTAAAGCATCTAACCCAACCAAAGCAAAACAAAACTAATGGTAGAGAAGTCCCATTTGTAACGTAATATATATATATATATATATATATATATATATATATATATAGAGAGAGAGAGAGAGAGAGAGAGAGAGAGAAAGAGAAAGAGAATGGAGAGAACCAGTGTTAGCATGGAAAGTTTTAAGAATGAATCAGCACAATGCCATATGGCAATTTTTCTACTGGTCAAGAAGTGACACGTGGCAAAGTGGAAGAGGGGAAGAGTGATAGATAAGGATGTTAGGTGAGCTTGAAACTATTTTTTGACTGAGTGAGACGTGGGCTCTTACTCAGGACAGTTTTGATTAGGGAGAAAATAAAAAATCTCATGAGAATAAATAAGTTGCCTTGTTTTATTTCTAAAAAATCTAAATGGCACAAGGCAAGATGTCACCCTGCACTTCGAGTTGGTTTCCAGACTCAAAACATCACCGAATTGCCAGTCAACTCAACATCAGCCCAGCAACCGGATTCGAGCCTCTTCACGAAGATGAAATACGATGCGATAAGTATACAGCTATTATTTTTTACTATCAACACGTCATCGCTCCAGTATTCAATTTTTTCAGAAAAGTCATAAATCATCAAAATATACGATGTGTAAAGGAATATATAAGCTTCAAGAATAAAGAGTTGGGTAATTATGCACTTTTGTTTAGTAAATTAGGGTGTCCCAAAAAAGACAGAACCCACAAATTTTGTAATAAAAATGTTAATTTTCCCATTAAACAAATAAATTAGGGTTTAGGGTTAGGGTTTAGGGTTAGTCTAATGGGAAAATAAATAAATAATTTGGGTTTTGTTTTTGTTTTTTGGCCCAGAAAAAACAACCCAAATTATTTATTTATTTTCACATTAAGTAAAGTAAAGCCGTCGGGGCGGCCTAAAGTCGATATCAGCCAGTCAGCGAGGGACTCTATCCCCTTTTTAATGGCGCTAGACCAAGGAGATTGTTTTTAGCATCTGAGGTGGAGCGCCACACCTTCCATCAGCTCCTTACTTTACCGCACAGATCCCTGTGCTACTCATACGCTGAGTTGGCGGGGACCGGTATTGAACTAGGAACCTTGTGGTTTCTAGCCGAACGCTCTACCGATTGAGCTAACCCTAAACCCTAAACCCCAACCCCAACCCTTACCCTAAACCTTGATTTATTTGTTTAATGGGAAAATTAACAGTTTTATTTTCAAAATTTGTAGGTTCTTTTTTTTCTGGGACACCCTAATTTACTAAACAAAAGTTCATAATTACCAAGAATTGAATAAAAACGAATATACATTGACACACACACACCTTGCTCGGTTTTCCCTCACATTTAAGTCTCCATCAATCTTAACTATGTAATGTATTTTTCTTTCTGGCTGATATTCTTAATTCAACTATGCTCGTTGATTAGGTGAGTCGTAAAGAATTCAAGACTGCCTGCTTATCACAAACCCTTGAGCTCAGATAAAGCGTCGACATTGATGCTTCAAATTTGGCACGAATCTCTTGAAAGATATCAACATCGTGGAAGATCTCCAATAAAAACAACAGAATGTTGAACAGGAATTGATCACAGTTAACGGAAATCGGTGATTGATATTATAAGAATTAAAATAATTAGATATTCCACAGAAAGAAATACCTTTCTCTATTATATACATCACTAGCAGTGATTTTGGCAAAATATCACATCAACCGGGAGAAAACTGTCTACCCGTAAAGGCGAAATCAGAGTAAACTTTGCCAAGGGTGTTAGTGTTACGTGAAATATAGTTTAGGTCAGCATTTGAATGCGAATGGACAATTCCACTTCCTATGACATTAACAGATACAATACGAGTGCCTTATTTAAAAATACGTGGTATATGATTGCTTGCAAAAATGACTGACTTCGACAAGAGTTGATATGCCGTAAAACCAACCAACCAACCAACAAACCAGCTAACTTATTGTGAGTACTATTTCTCTGAATTTTCGATATAAGGCTTGATAAATAGTATTATTTGGATTATTTTGACTATTTCTTCATCTTTATTGTTTCTGTACAACGTTTCAGCCGAGGTTCCCTCCGATCTTTTTCAGGTATTTCTTGTCGGACTCGGGAGCCTTTTGTACTCGGGAACCTTCTTTTGGTTTGGTCGAGAGTTTTTCTTTAGTACCGTATTAATATAGATTATTATTTTGGCTTTTTAAAAAATTCTAATTCAATTTAATCTATTTTTATGCATTTAATTACATTTCCAGTGATATTGATATTATACTTTAATTCTAGGAAAGGCACATATATGCAATGTATTCTAGTTGTCACTCAGATTCCTCGCCGTCCATATTTTCTCCTCTACACGCTCCAACTGGATAAATTCTCATTGTCACCCAAATAAAGAAGTCTTCTGGCTTTTAAGTGTGCCTCAGTTATTCATGCAGCTTTTCTTTACACTCACATACGGCATTTGATTATTTCTGAGGCACTAGGTAATTTGCATGCGTGTATATTACGTAGGCGAGTGTGTGCCTCTTCTGTTGGAGAAGGAGGCCATGACAACTACACCAACCAAACTAACCAACAACCGGCTTATTGCTAGAATTAATATTATTGATTAATAAGGACATAAGTTCAAACGAACACATACTAACCCAGTCGAACTCAATTCATTGATTTCATTTTCTGTACTATTAAATCTTAGGCTAAGTCATCATCTTCAGACATTCATACTTACAGTCCTATGTATGGATTTTAGTAACGTATTATGTCAATTCATAGCATTAACTTGCTTTGAAATATCACAATATGTCCCTTACACACTTCCATACAGATAAACTTCAGTCAACGGAAATACCTTGTGCTCCAATGTAAAGTATCTTGATAGATAATCTTATTCCCCATCGGCTTTTCTTATCTGTGCTGGTCAGAAATAAGTTCCGGTTTCGATTAGGACTCTTTCTGAAAAAAAATCAAAGAAAATTTTATCTTCATTTTTTTTTTTTTTCGCTTTTATCTTTTTGGTCGTCAATTTTGACTTTTCCTGCATTTCCCTTCTTCCTTTTTTGCACAAATGTTTCTTTCCATTTTGCTTTTCCTTTCAACGGTTTTCTTTCTGTCTTTTTAGACATTTCATTTATTTCTTTACATCAGCCATTCACACTGTGTTTTTTTTATTAGAGAAACTATTGAAATAACATTCATATCTTAAGAAACCACTGAATAAAAGATTGTATTTACAATTAGTAACGTATAATTGTGTTCAAAACTTCACATTTTATACACATTCTGAGAGAAAATACACAAAAACTAAAACAAACAGCTGTTCGTATTACTTAGATTTTCCGGTCTGTTGTCCTCATCTTTATTGCTATATACTAAATCGTATATGTTACTGCAAAAACTCACGCTGAATCGTATATGTTGCTAGTATACCGCGGGTAGTTAGTAGTCGGCGTAGAGACTCAACACATGGGCATTGTAACAAACTTTAGTTTATTTCTTTACATTCTCTCGTGGTGGGTGGCGAGCTTGACAATGAAATGACCGAAGGTTCACAATGACTTCTACTGCTGCTGGGATCTGGCGATGTTCAGGTAAAGGGGTGGCTGGTGGCGTCTCACCGCCCTTACCCGTGGTGGTGCGTGACTGCGTCGGTCAATCCTTATGCTCTGTTCGCTACTGACCTCTGGCTTTTGTATTGACGATACGCCTACGCATCTCTACCTTGATCTGATAACTATCTCCGAACTTATTGTTTCCCATCCTTCTTTTGTTCGCTTTGTTTAATTTAACCGGAAATTCATATTTCCGTTTGTACAATATCCATCATACGTTTCGGCCGATGTGCCCTCTAGCATTCTTTTGGTGGATTGAATAAAGTGTTTGGTTCGAAGTTCTATGAAAGCTCCCGATTACGACATGAAGGCTACCGAGTTTGACAAGAAGGTTCCCGAGTTCGACAAGAAACACCTGAAGAAGGCCGGAGGGCACATCGACCGAAACACTGTGTATATAACAATAAAGATGAGAACAACAGGCCAACAATCTAAATGATACAAATCATCAAGCCTCATCTAAAAAATTAACACGAATAAATATCTGTTCCATTAAGAAAAATTGTAAGATATATATTCATATATTATTTTATTTTCCTATTAAGTTATTTTCAGTTGTCAAATGATACCTAGACAAAGGGTGAATGTCCCCCGAAATATCGGAAAATAAAGCAAACCAAGGACAAAACAACGGTTATATATTAGAACTCTGTTTTTTTTAGGGAGGTGGGTTCTGGTTTTGTTTACTTTTTATATTTTCCGTGCTTCCTGATATAACAGAAAATGTTCACAAGAACAGAATTGATACACAACTAAATCATATATATATATATATATATATATATATATATATATATATATATGTGTGTGTGTGTGTGTGTGTGTGTGTGTGTGTGTGTTGTTATCTAAAATGAATTATGAGTATCTCGATTGTACAGAAAGATATTTGTCAAGATATTTGTTCATTTTGGTGAACATTTGAAGATACTTTTCTTTTAGTTTGTCTTACCCAAAGGATATTTGATATTTAAAACAATACAAAATGAAAGTTTCTTCGAAAGAATTTTGATAAGTTTATCTTATCTTTTATAAAAGTAAAGTTTTTTCATTAAAAAAAACTTATATACCGTATAAAACACAGACTATAAGAAGCTAGAAGGCAAATGAATTAGAACATTTTTACGGCGTTAAAAATGTCTGTTTCATTTTCTTTTTTAACATTTCCTTTATTTTTCCCGCCATTCTTCTTCTTCTTCTTCTTCTTCTTCTTCTTCTTCTTCTTCTTCTTCTTCTTCTTCTTCTTCTTCTTCTTAACTCTTGTTTTTCAACCCTTTGTTTTTACATATTCCCTATTTTTCGCCTTTATTGGTATTTACTAAGACCTCCCATCAGGTTAGGACGTGACACAAGATCTTTTTAACGTGGGAAGCCACACACAAACCGAAGCTCATGCGATGGATAGTAACAAAAATGCGTGAATCCATCGGATCACGCTGTTAATTTGTCCATTGATTCTCATTTTCAATGTGCTGCCATCACAATACACATCACCACAAAATTAAACCTTCGTATTCTATTAATAATGGAGATTTGTCTCTATTTGTCTGTAACCGAAAATATGTCACTGCTTACGTCACAATACTGAAAATTGTAAATACATAGAATAATATATTTTAGGATTTTGAATATTAAAAATAATTATTTGATTAATAATTAATAGAAACAGCCAACATTTCATTTGAAGAAGTTTCCATTTAAAATTGTTTTTTTTTGTTTTTTTTTTTTTTTTTTATTTCACTCCTTTAATAAATTTGATGATTCAAACCCTGTAACATTGAATTTTGAACATCCCTCTCACTATCTTTCAAAATTAATTTTTACACCACCCGAAGGATTTTTTTTTTAGTTTTTATAACAAAGTATTGTTACTCGGTGCGAGTTTTTCTCACAAGTTTTTATTGTAGGTTTTCACGGAAGTCTGAGAGACAGAAAGTATTCTAGTTGTACTCTGTATGGTCTCGATTCTCCTCTTCTTTCCAGTTCTTCAAGTCTCTTTTCCAAACCCTTGTGACTGTTTCAAGAGCACCAACTACAATTAGTACCACATTTACCTCGTTCCATGTTTTTTCGTTCCTGTAAATGTCTGAGAATTTTTTTAACCATTGATAAAGAGCCCAGTTACCCTACTATTACCCATAGCTGTAGGGAGAATAGTTTGGTTCATACCTTTCTCAATGGTATTAACGGAAACAGCTTTGTCCAGAATTTGAAATGGGGTAACCGAGTCTATTTTCTATGATTATAATCAAATATTTACAAATGTTTCAAATTTTGACATTGGATGACTCATTGATATGTTGTTAAAAATAAAATGACACATTGATATGTTGTTAAAAATAAACCAGACTAAACCATTTCCTTTTTAGTCACATTTTAGATCCTCTTATTTCAAAGGACCGGTTTAGATCAGTCAGTAAAGCGTCGGACGCGGTTCCGAGTTCGATACCGGACATCGCCAATTCAGCGTATGAGTAGCACAGGGATTTGTGCGGTAAAGTGAGGTGCTGATGGTAGGTGTGGCGTTCCACCTCAGACGCCAAAGACAATCTCCAATCGCCAAAGACGAAATAATTAATTTACGGTAGTATTTTGTGAAAGCAAGGGTTGTACCTAGGCTATGGGAATCTAGTCTTGAAATGGGAACCATTATGTTTGAATTTCATAGTTAAAGAGCCAACCATTTACCCATATTTGGAGAGGAAATAATTGGTTTCATACCATCCTTAAGGGTATTAGCGCTACGTGAATACAAACAGTCAAGGATCATTCTATATCTAAAAAAAGAATGGGCCATAAAAAATCCTTTCTTTGTGGGAAGTACCATTTTTTCTACTAACATGTAGGACGCTAAACTGCTTCGCTAAAATGAAAAGTACTCCAACTAACATCAATTTCAATCCTCACAACAAAACATATTTTATTTTTACTAGTAAATAAATGCACCGCCGGGTGCAAGTATCTAAGTTTTAATGTAATTAAATATCATATTAAATTAGAAATTCTAATAGAATTAAATAAGAATGCAGATAAAAAGATTTGAAACAGAGGGCCTATCATAAAAAGATTGAACAACTGAATCTTACGCTTCCATCAATCCCATAATTCATTGTTAAATTTTCCTAAGTTAAAGTAGGAAGTAAAGAATAAAATTACAGTTATTTCTTCTCGTTAATGGATCTCTTTTAAGATTCATCCCCGAGATTTATTCTCATATTCATTAAGATAAAACCAAACAATTAGAAATTAATAATACCAATCACATATTTATTAAAATAAATTTGTAATATCAGTATGCAAATTAGCCTTCCTGTTCACACTGTAAACTGCTATTTTTTTGTATATATAAATACAATTTCACGTTATTGATATGTAGATAAGGCCAACAGTATTAATAATGTAAAACAATTTTATTAATAATTGAGGTTTAAATAAAAAATAAGATCATGGAGAATGTGACATCAATAACTAAGGGAATTGTGACTAGAGTAGTAATATGGTTTCCGTTACAGACAGAAAAACACAGAATTTCCATTATAATAAGATTTTTTCACGCACGTAAAAAAGATACTAGACAGTCCTCCGTTTCAAGTGATAAAAACTTCCTCAATTAAAGACAGCACATTTCTGAAAACAAAATGAACAATTTGGAAACGCCAAAAATATTAAGCTCTTCGTCTATTGGTTTAACTTTAGAACAAATCGGTAGTTCCATTTTCTTTTTGCTAATGATGATACATTTTTATTTTCTACAGTCGACTTTGTCGATTTATTAGATCTGAGGAGAGAGAAAGAGAGGAAGAAAGAAAGAGGGAGAGGGAGAGAGAGAAAGAGAAGAGAGAGAGAGAGAGATACAGTGTGTGTGTGTGTGTGTGTGTGTGTGTGTGTGTGTGTGTTGTCGTGCACGCAATATGTGTGTATGTGTAGTTCGAGCAATTTCCAGTTAGTAAAAAAAAAAT
>CM042140.1:73388352-73393352 GCA_023376005.1 Doryteuthis pealeii | reverse complement strand
TCTAATCCACCCCCACCCACCCCCCTCTGCAAAAAACAAAGAACAAATCAATATGAACTTATAAACTCTTAAAAATACAAACAGGTGTTACGTTATCTGTACCAAATATATGATCACTTTGCTAAAAGGAAAGCTAACAGATTGATTAGAACAAAATAAGAGAGATTAGAATTATTGAAAGTAACAAAAGGTTCGCGGGAGAAACGTGTATCAGTTTCGACAGCAAATATTAGGCTTAGGTTGTAGTTAAAATATTCACTGCAGCTACTGCTACAACTACTACTACTACCCTCATTACTATTACTACTAATACTACGATTAGTAACTGCTGCCGATGATGTTATAAACTGTGGTAGGTTTCATACTTCTGCTCATTTCATGATTGATTGCCTGATTGACTTTAATGCCATGCCAACCCATCTAGAGTTATTTTATGCCAAAAGGTTAGGGAATCGCATCCATTACACGTTCAAATTTTCATTTTTTGTGTAATTGTTTTTTAAATTCTTTTTTTTTCTTTTTTCTTTTGGATTCGGTTATATGATATCAACTATTCCTATCTAATTCTGATGAGGTTTATTTGAATATTCTAATCATTTCTTTGCACACTCTTATGGTATTAATGATAGACTGATTGATTTTAATGCCATGCCAACTCATCTTGAGTTATTTCATGCCAAAAGGTTAGGGAATCGCATCCATTGTACGTTCATATTTTTTTTGTTTAATTGTTTCTTAAGAGTTTCAGAGTTTTTTGTTATCTTTTTTGTTGTTTTTTTGCCTTTGTTTTTTTTTTTTTTTTTTTTTTTGTTTTCTTTTTGTATTCGGTTATATGATATCAACTATTCCTATCTAATTCTAATGATGTTTATTTGAATATAGTAATCATTTCTTCGTACTCTCCTATGTTATCAATGATAGCTTGATTAATTTTAACGACATATCAATCCGTCTGGGATTATTTTATGCCAAGTGGTTAGGGAATCGCATCCATTGTACGATCATATTTATATTTTTGTGTAGTTGTTTCTTAAGAGTTCTTTTTTAATCACATGGTTCTATCGAATACGATTGATTTTTAAAAAGATCAATTTGACCTATAGATTGGACCCTAACAGGTACTACCACTTAGGGTCAGAGTTGACCTACAGATAATGGCAATAAATGGGATGTGAGACAGGAGGTACGTGACCGTAAAGCTGCTCTTTTGTGGGATGTTGCTTCCAGGATTTGTTAAAAGCAATACGCAACATCCTAGTGTACTTCCCATCTAGCTTTTTATCCCAGTGTTCGTTAAATTCCTAGTTATTCAGCCATACAGTAGTACCGACACGGCTACAAAATGAAGAATTACCGTTTTATTTTATCAGAAATCAGATTTCCATATGATGGATAATCTGTCTACTCCACATTCAACAGATCTCCAAAACCGGAGCCTCATCATCAGATGCAGTTTAGTGACATACCCAGCATACTTTTTTATGAGAGTATGGTGGGGTCTCACGTATGCAGTGGGTACGAATTCTAAGCCCCAACGCCATCCCACCGGTTAAGCTATTGCCCATTTCACTGTCATTATATAATTTCAGCTGCTATATTGGACAGGAGTGTCAAATATTTTACTACATCTTTTTGTCACATAATTTCATAGCATCATTATTCAGTTATAACGTTCCTTTTATATGACCTTACAAATACTTTCAACTAGTTTCTGTATTTTGTCATAAAAGAACGATTCCGGTATACAGTCAATCCAAACGTTGATGTTTTTTTCTTATTCATACTACATGCAACCTTCAAAAACGGCGTTTGATTCAACTTGCTGACTTTTTAAACATTAGAATTTCATGTTATATATATATATATATATATATATATATATATATATATATATATATATATATATATATATGAGAAGTGAAGGATTGAATAAACCCGACAAAATGTGGTCGAGAAGAGGGAAAATGTGGATACAACAGCACAATAATTAAATTCAATTGATATTTCGCCTCATTATTGGCTGAAGCTGTTTCAAAATTTATTGACATAAGTGCTTGTACATTCTGCTCTTATAGTGAAAAGGTAAATGGGTAGGGGAGGAGGGAAAGGGAGGATTTTGTTGTGTGGTATTGAGGAATGAGAATGAAGTAAGGTGGGCTTAGTATGTGGGGAATGGTATTTATGGGGTCAGTCTGTTGACTTTGAAGACAATTTGATATTTAGAGTGTGGGTCAAATCTGTGATGTTAAATGTGTACCGAGGGGCCGGGGATATTTTTGTTTGAAAATATTTTAGAGAAATCCTTTTTGCTTTCTGCTTTTTATGTTTAAAAGTTAATTGGGTGATTGACGGACAGATGAGGAGTAAGAGAGGAGGGATTTTTTGTTGTAAGTGAGGTGTGGATCAATGTGTTGCTTTTGAAGAAATTTGATAGTCAGTGTATGTCAGTGTACGATGATGTAGGTCAGTGTACGATGATGTAGGTCAGTGTAGGTCATGATGGTTGTCAGCAGAGGTTTGTTAACATTTTGGAGTGGAATATTTGTTTGGAGTTTTTTTGTCTGTTTTCGAATTTAATTTTGTTCTCGTGGGCTATGATTTTTGGAATAGCTATGTCAAGGTTGAGGAAACCTTGCCTTTGCTTTATCACTCTGCAGTTTGCAATGAGTGCCGATTCGCATAGACATCGTAGGCTCTTATTATGCATGGGTTTGAGCAGCGGTGCGTGGTTGAAGTTAAATGTGTAATTGAAGTTTGCTGTATGTGTGAATAGGGCATTTTGGGTGTCATTTGTCTTTATCGATCTTTTATGCTCATAGATACGTATGTCAAGACTTCGTTGGGTTTCTTCGGTGTTGGTTTTGTTGCAGTCGTTTCATGAAATGGTGTAAATGCCGGCATTGAAGGTCTTAAAAGTGTTGGGTGTGTGGAGGAGCTGGTGAGGTCCCTAATTGTTGGGGGGGTAGTTTGTATAACTTTTATTCCTAGACTGGTTAATTTGTCATAGAGTGGTTTGTTGTGTATGTTGGTTGGTTGGTTGGGTTAAAGGTATGTGGATGGATTGGGATGGTATGGTGGTAGTAGTGGTATTTTTTGGTTCCGTCTTTGAGTATATTTTGAGAGCTGATGGGAACGGATGTCGAGAAATAATCAAGGGAATGCGTGCTATCAGGACGACTTGATGATGATGATAATGATGATGATGATTGGTCTCGAAAGACATTAACTTTTTATTAATATAATGTACTTTATGATAAATCTCACACACATGCATATATATATATATATATATATATGTGTGTGTGTGTGTGTGTGTGTGTGTGTGTGATATTGTAAAAATTGAAAAACACAAGTTTCATTAACGATAATGTTTAATAAGTCTACACTGCAGTGTTTTGGTCTGTTTAAAAAAACCTTCATGAAGGTTTTCGTTGGTTTAAGGAAAAAATAAATTATTAATGAAAACAAAAAGCTTAAAACAACGAAAGCCTTGATGAAGGTTTGTTAAAACAGACCAAAACACTGCAGCATAGGCTTATTAAACTTCCTTCGTTAATGAAACTTGTGTTGTTTCAATTTTTACAATATTACATATTGTCGGATTTACTTCCACTTTTTCTTCATTCATATATATATATATATATATATATATGTGTGTGTGTGTGTGTGTGTGTGTGTGTGGTGTGTGTGTGTGTGTGTCAAAGGCTCTCGCTCACTCACACCATCAACATAATTCGTATTATTACTACGACTTCTATATCTCCTGTTTCTACTTCTGCTGCTGCTGCTGTTATCTAATTGCTGCTGTTCTAGAACATTTCCCTGTTTTATCTAATCATTTTCCATTAGGCAAATTGAATCTCTCATTTGATTGGTTGGAAATTGGAGCAAAGCATTCGGGTAAAAATTTTAAAAAATACACTATAAATAAATTTTAGAAAAAACAGAAAAAAAGAACAACTCTTAAATTGTTTATCTAACATACTACGCAAAAGATTTCGTGAATGACCATGAAAAACATTACTGAATCACCCAGTTTCTACCATCTTCTCGCGTCTTCTTTTTTGAAACTTTGGCTCACAGGGTGTAGTATCAAAAAACTTCATAGTACATTTACTTCCCGCGGGGACATCGTCGTGGTATAACGCTTTAAAGGTCAGTCACGTGGAACTAGCGCTTGTTCTATAATGTTAATCATCGTAGGCACGGTGATCCGAGTTCAAATCTAAAGCAAGGCTATTTTCATTTTACATAGCGCTAATACCCATGAGAAAGATAAGAATTCGACAATTTTCCCTTGATCTATACGTGAATAGTAAGATAGAGTAGGTTCTTTAAAATTGGTATGGCAACTGGTTTAGGATAAGGAAAATTATGAATTGGTTCACTAAGTACAATTCCAAAAACTTTAAGCGACAAACTAAAGACATTGTTCAGGAGATGTCATAGACATAGTTACGATGGGGGACTTAAAGAGAGAAACTGAATCTAGAATTATAGGAGCATAAAATAATGCCATGGGGACTAATTATATCAAAGAATGATTGATAATACACAGGAAAATAAAAAGTGTTGGCTATGTGGGGATAAAGATGAAACAGATAATTACAGTCAATGAGTGAATGGAGCAAACTAGCCAAAAATACAATAACTGTGTGGGGAAGGTGATCCACAACTAAAAAACCTGTAATTTCACCATTCTAATGAATGATCTATGCACAAACCAGAATCTGCCCTTCAAAATGTAATGCATAACATTCTCTGTGACCTTGAGATACAACAGATTACCCAATCCAGCCCAGAAGACCAATAAAAAGTAAAGTCGTCAGGGTGGCCTAAAGTCGGTATCAGCCAATCAGTGAGGGAGTCTATCCCCTTTTCACTAACGCTAGACCAAGGAGATGTTTTTTGCATCTGAGGTGGAGCGCCACACCAACCACCAGCTCCTTATTTTACTGCACAGATCCCTGTGCTACTCATACGCTGAGTTGGCGAGGGCG
>CM042140.1:73260852-73383352 GCA_023376005.1 Doryteuthis pealeii | reverse complement strand
TCGGGTTGTACACTGCAACTGGAGTTGAGAAAGAACGACGGAACGATTGTATAAAAATATATCATATCTTTAATTCTCCGAATTGCGACGACTGTGGAGAGTAAGAGAAAGTCGTAGAGGTTAGAATTGCATACACGGGGGTCGATAGGAGTTATCTTCGGTTCGCCTTTCGGCTAGATTCTCTCGAAGCACATTTCGTGACCACGCCTTTCATCTGGTCAGAACACCCGCCTTCATAATCGCCTTTCCTTCCGGTTGTTAAACTTATCGTTATCCTACCATTTCCGGATCTTCATTTGCAAAAATTCCTTAGGTTTTACCTAAGACCACCTTGAACACACGCGCGGAGTACTGTCGCCAAATCTGTCTACATATTCTTTTATTAGATTTTCACTTATCGGTGTGTGGGGTCCATTTTTATGTCTTTGTTGACCGATCTTTAAAGATTTTCTTTTTTGCTTGATCATTTTTTTTAAATCTCTTTATTACTCTCTTCCGACAAAAAAGGTTTTTTTTTAATGTATACGTTATTTCTACTCTTGATTTTTCGCATCATTATTAAGTGGTTATTATTATTATTATTAAATTATTAGCCACACACAAACACACACATATACACACACGCGTATGCACGCACACATATGCATATACACACGCACCTACTTACACATACATTGGTACGTGTGTTTATTTATTTTTCTCTTCCTTTTCCTTCTCCTCCCCATCCCTTATCTACCCCACTTTTGTTTACTTCGTATCTTACTTACTATTTCCGACTCTCCAGGGTTTCGGTAGCACAAAGACCTATTATTCTTCTCTAATTTGCGTGTTCGATCCCAGCGCCTCTTTTTACTCGGTAAAACGATAACCACTTCCTAATATTCTCCCTCCGGTTATGTGTAAATATTAGCGCAGGCTAGAGTCTTTAACCTTGGTTAGGCAACCAGTCTAAGAGAAGGAAAACTATGAATTAAGACATATTAAACTCCGCTTAAGAAATTGACATAATGTCACATCCTACTTGTGCGGAGGAGTTGGTAGATATGTATTAACTAGTGAGATGTATTGAAAATGAAGTGACAACGAACCGTATAAAATTCTTCAAGACACTACTAAGTATTTGTAGTATAATTTGTCGTCTTGCTTTTTAACATCAGTAGTAACAGGTAAACTATTGTGAGAACCAACATACCTAATAAAATACTCCAATTGAAAGTATTGGAAGAGTAAGTTTCAGTTGTTCTATCTTTTCGGTTATACCCCTCTATTTCAAATCTTTTTATCTGAATTCTTATTTAGTTTCATTAGCCTTTCTAATTTAATATCACTCTTCAATGAAACTTGTGTTTTTTTTTTCATTTTTTATAAGATTACACACACACACTCACACACACACATATATTGGTCACCCATTGAATTTAGAGAATTTAGAAAAAAAAGCATCATAATCATTTTGTATTAATTTTAACTAAATAGTTATATTAGGAAAATTTAGCAATGGAAGACGGGAGTGATGGAAGAGTAAGTTTCAGTTGTTTTATTTTTAGATTATACCCCCTCTATTTCAAATCTTTTTATCTGAATTCTTATCTAGTTTCATTAGCCTTTCTAATTTAATATAATATTTTATTACTTTAAAACTTAAACACTTGCAACCGGGGGTGCATATATCCGCTAGTAATACTTAATACACATATCAGTTGTTAGTATTTAATTCTACCGTAACTACTAATAACAGTACTGCAACTGGTGAGGAATCTTCGGGGCTCTTTTTCTTTTTTTCCTTTTTTTGGCTTCGATAATATGTTTTTGTAGTTTTATCAGAACCTCATAGCTTATCGGATCCTCAGCAAACAAATATACAATAACGTTATGTTTATTATACTCATTGGCAAGGATAGATAAAGCTAGCAACGGGGAATTTTCCTTCGTAGTTGAACACAGTGTTTTATCTGAAGAAGCAACATTTATGTAGATGAATATACTAATTGATTGAGGGCGTAGAATATCCCACTTGTCTGTGAGGAGGAGATATAGAAGAATATCTCACTTGATCGGGGAGAATGGTGGAAGAATATCTCACTTGGCTATGGGGAGGGTATATGGATTGGTGTAACGTACAAACGAACAGGCAGAATTATAATACAGATAATAGGTTGATGGTAAAATAATTGTGGTTTTTAACTAGCGTATTTAAAGCAGAATAAAATGTTATAATCGATCTATGAACCGACAATAAGCGCATTTTCTTTATTCCGATGAATTTACCTAACCCCTCCACACAAGCCGGATGTGGCACTGGGTCTATTTTCAAGTGGAGTTTGAATTCAGACTTTTCGTTCTCCTAGACAGGTGGCTATAGCAAGTTTAAAGAGCCCAGTCTCGCCAACTATTTACTCATAGCTGGGGGGAGAATAATTGGATGCATAACTTTTCCTAAGGGTATTAGCGCTATGTGAAATTCTACCAGCCTCATCCAGGACTGGAACTCGTGTCGCCATGTCCATTTTCTAAAACGATAACCGTTACACGACGGGTGTCTCTAATTTGTTATTCTTGGAACCGATGAATTTCTCAAATAACGTTTTCAGCTACTTCTTAGTTACATGCAACACCCCACTTTGGCCCTTATTTAGGCTAGTCGGACAGTCGGAGAGGCCCTCTCTGATCAATCGGCTGGCCACATCAAGCCCTAGCACCTATATGATTGTCCCAACCTTATTTGACCTTATGTCAAGCCCAAAACTGTTGTATCATATGCGCTAGAAGGTCTTATTGTTCTAGGTATGACGTTAAATCCTATCTGATGGTCAAGTTCCAGTTCTGGAGCTTGTGGTATGTGGAGTACCCCTTCATCACCATTACTCCCAGGTTCGCCCAGATCCGGAGTGGTAGTACATTAAATTACCGTTTTGGCTTGACGGGATTCTCCCAATATTCGACCAAAATTGTTAGTAGCGTAGTAGTAGTAGTAGTAGTAGTAGTAGTAGTTAGTTGACTAAGACACAAACCAATATATGATCAGTATTAGGAAAACCTCTGGGGAGGAAATTCAAAAACCATTGCCTTAAAAAATATCTCCCTGTGCAACGATCTGAAAAATCTAAATAATACAAATCATCGACCGTTATATCAATAAATTCAGACAAATAACAGATACACTAGGTCGAATGATATGGGCGTCTCATCGTGGTGTAATGGTTTGCAAGCTAGTCTCCCAGATTCATTACTACTGAATAGCTAGTTCAATCCCCGCTGGATGCATGATAATTGCGACCTTGCGTCACATCATACCCATGGCGAACGGGTTGGGTTAATACATGGACATCCCATCGTGGTGTAATAGTTATCAAGTCTCGCAGTAATAGTTATTCGAGTATAAAGGATCCACCACCACCTCCACTACTTCTCTCGTAATCTTTCGATATAACAACCTCCACCCCCCCGCCGAAATTTCAATTACGCAAATTCCTTTGATCCAGTGTTAATCTAAATTTTGTCGAAGTTACCTCCCCTTGGGCTACCATATTAATCTGCAGCTTTGCACCTTCATTTAC
Organism: Doryteuthis pealeii; assembly: GCA_023376005.1. Classification (NCBI taxonomy): domain Eukaryota; kingdom Metazoa; phylum Mollusca; class Cephalopoda; order Myopsida; family Loliginidae; genus Doryteuthis; species Doryteuthis pealeii. The sequence goes on along the minus strand of CM042140.1, from coordinate 73,379,795 downwards.
AGGGAACAAAATTCGCCTTTCTCTCAGACACCAGACTCACAAACGCGCGCTTTTTCCACCTCTTCATCTTCTCCTTCTCCTTCTCCTTCTCCTTCTCCTTCCTTCCTCCTTGTTCGTCTTCGAGCCCTGTCAGCTGTGGCTTTAGAAAAAAGAGGGGTAAGAATCCTCAATGGTGCTACCTGTTGGTCATGGGTGGCGACACTTGATGCTTAAGGGTGGCTGAACAGTCCATAACATGCAACACTCCACTTTTGCTCTTACTTAGGCTAGATGGGCAGTTAGAGGGGACCCTCTGATCAATCGGCTGGTCAGGTCAAGCTCTAGCACTGATTTTCCCGACCTTAATGCCCTTATGGCAATCCCCAGCCCTTTATCATATATGTGCTAGAAGGTGGTGGCGGAGGGTCCTAGTGTCCTGGATATGACATTAAAATCTGACGGTGAGGTTCAAGTTCCGGAGAACTGGGAATGTGGAGTACCCCTTCATCACCATTACTCCCATGTCCACTCTGACCCGGAGTGGTTGTACCTGTTAGGGTCCCATCTATGGGTTAAATAGAAAAAAATAGTTTTGAAAAATATGTTTTTAAAAATTGAGTTTAAAAATAAAATTCATAAATGAATCAAACAAAACGTCATCGACATAAAATAACCCAACAAGGGTTGACATGCCGTAAGATCCAACCAACCACAATCGTTTGTCGTTTTCTTTCTTTCTTTTTGTCTTGGCTTCATTTTCGCGCTATTGATTACAACTGTAGGAATCTAAAGTAAAACATGAGTTTATCAACTTCTTTTCATCACCCAAAAGTAGAACGACGATTAACGGGTTTTGAGTTCTATCCGGCATCAAGTGAAAACCTTTTCATACAACCAACATTTTTACACATGAAGCTATTGAAGAATTATGGGATAGACTGCAAACACTTAGATAGATCCAAACTTTTGAAATTGACATAAAATCAATTAATATAAGAAGAAAACACATAACATTGAGTTTTATTTAAAATGATATAAGAGCACCAGCATTCATCTCCAGTCTCTTAAGCCGCTCGGGAATTAGAATTAGATTAGAGTTAAATCTCCAGACATCTTTATAGGGCTTCGAATTTTGAAACAAAATAATCAATCTGAAAAAAAAATACAGCACAGATTTAATTGTCATATATGAAGGAACATACGTTAAAGAATTGGGGAAAATGTAACTGCAAATAAAAAAAATTAAATAGTTTGAAATAGGGAGCTATTTTGCAATCGCTATGTAGATATGCACCGTGTATAATTGGACACTGTCATTATTAAACTGACTAGCAACAGAAAACACCCTCCGGGCGTCGTAAAAATTAATTCTTGAAATACATTGCCTGAGAGGGTGGGAGTTAAAAATTCAATGTCAGAGGGTTTGTATCATAAGTAAGCAAAATCCTCATATTTATTAAAGGTGTAAAAAAAATAAAACAATTTGAAATGAAAACTGAGCCCCGTCCCTCTCAAATAAAATGTTGCGTGCATGTAATGATCAAACAATTATTTTGAATATTTTCCACATCAATTTTCCACAAAATCGTAGGTATTTATTTATTTGTAAACTTTTTAGTTAACTTCTTGTTACTGTAAAAAAAAAAAAAGGACGAGAGTAAAAAACAATTTTTTAAATTGCTTACTCAAATTTTGGGTGTATATAGCATAGGAATATTGTGACGTAAGCTGTGACGTAGAGTTATGACGTAGTTTTGTTACAGACATAAATACAGACAATCTCCATTATTAATAGATTTTGGCATAAAATTTTGGCTTCATTTGCTTCCTGACCATATTGATTGTCTTAGTATCTGTCATGTATTACCAGCAAATTATACTCTGTCATATCTCCGTCTTTTCTACTGGTAATTTCTGTCTAAGGTTGTTATTTCTTGGGCACCATTCTATAACGGTTTCACGCCGTCTCTTATACCTCACTTTTAGCTATGACACCTGATCACTTTCATTTTGGTGTGCAATTAATCGTTCTTAATTGTTCGACCTAAGGAATCATTTTATCCAAGCGTGCTATTCCTTATTGCTTAACGCTTCCAGCTTTCAATTTCCCCACCCCTGCAAGTCGAGAGTAAAAACACACACACACACACACACACACAATATATATATATATATATATATATATATATATATAGAGAGAGAGATAGAGAGAGAGAGAGAGAGAGAGAGAGAGAAATGGAAGACAAATATAAATTCTATTCTTACCCGAAGGGATCACTTGAAATGAAGAATGAAGTGGTAGGTGATATAGAGGATAGATTTTTTTAAAAAAGGGTTGAATTACCGAAACGTTAATGAGGGAGAAAATGATACAGTTAGGTTAAAGGTGATATATTCAGTCGTTAAATGACAGCCCTGGGGATAATAATAGCAATAATGGGACAGCCATGCAACCTTGTTGTTTTTGTGTTTTTGTTTTTTGGGGGCTTTTTTTTGGGGGGGGTGTTTTTGTCTTTTTGTTTTTGTCTTTTTGTTTTATTTGTTTTGGGTTTTTTTGTTTTTGTTCTTTTTAGCAATAATGGGACAGCCATGCAACGTCGTTGTTTTTTTTTTTTTTTTTTTTTTTTTTTTTGGGGGGTAGCAATAATGGGACAGCCACGTTGGGGTTTTTTGTTTGTTTTTTTTTGTTGTTGTTTTTTTGTGTGTGTGTGTGCGCGCGTGCGTGTGTGCGTGTGTGTGTGTGTGTGTTCTTTCGGTTTGCAGCAAGCTAGAATCTCCCCGAATATGCAAAATAGACACAAAAGTGACAGTGCTTATCCGACGGGCTGAGTAAAAAGATATCAGCAGGAGAAAAGGCTTTTTTTTAAAGAAACGGGAAATTGCCGAATTTATGAAATAAAAAAGAAAAAGTAACAATCTTCCAGTAGCCCTCAGACAGGAAGCATCCTCTGGGTATGCGCCGAAAAAAGCCCCCTCCCTGGCGCCGAAAAGAACCCTCGGCCTTTCTATACGTATACCTTACTGGGAACACACGTTATTGACTAGCTCAGGAGAAAATCTCCACTCAATGAAATAGCTATTAACCTAGAAATAAAGACTGAAACCTAAAAGTATAGTTTCTCTTTTTCTCTTCTTTTCCCTTCTTTTAATTCCTTTTCAACTCAAAGACTAGAAAGGAAGAACCACATATAATGGGGTTTAAAAGAAAATAAACCAGCGAACACGCACCAAATAACCAAAAGCCTAAACCGACCTAAAACCACCACCTAACTACCACCTAACCCCAAAAACCACATGGGCAGTGTCCCCCAAGGTGACTGAAAGCTTAAACCAAGTAGAAAAGAATGGCGTTGACAAAATAAAGAAATCGATGACTGGAGACCAAAAAAAAAACGCCATTATCATTAAGGTCTAAGGACATGAAAAGAAGAAGATAAAAACGGGAAAACGATATTTTTTGAAGACTTTTTGTGTTTAATCATACAGATGCCATCTACGAGTTGAATGTCAACATTCATTCAAAATTTCTGATCTTTGGTTTAATAATTCTTTTGAATTAGTATAGGTTGCGATAGCTAAATTCTTTTCTAAACAAAAAAGACAGAATTTATTACCCGGTCTATAATTGTGTGATATTTTTACAATTTTCCATTTTATAATAGGATCTATGCCGTATTTATTTTTAATGTCCAAGATATATTTTGAAAGTGCTGTGCTGTGCATATATTTGACATTTGTGAAGCTAGTTTTATGGTTGTAAAATCTTTTTGTATATATATATATATATATATATATATATATATATATATATATATATATATATATGCTATATTTAAAGACTTAACGGAGAAGACAAAAAAATTGAGCAAATCGCAATATTGACTGTCGAAAAAATCATTAAACGAATAAGTCGGAGTTATAAATGAATGTAAAATTGCTCAATACGTTCGTATAGCAGGTTTCTAAAACCGATATCGTCAGAATAAGTCTTCCCGGGTTTCACCGTCATCAGGACTATTCTGCGTAGAATTAATTGAATTAATTAAAACAAAAACAAAATACATGATAGTATTTCTGCAACATACGGGAGAGAACTGCAGTTTTTGTTTTGATTTTTAACCGTCGATTCATTTGTTTTTGTTTTTAATCATACAGATGCCATCTACGAGTTGAATGTCAATATTCATTCAAAATTTTTCATCTTTGGTTTAATAATTCTTTTGAATTAGTATGGTTGCGATAGCTAAATTCTCTTCTAAACATAAAAAAACAGAAATTATTACCCGGTCTATAATTGTGTGATCTTTTTACAATTTTTAATTTCATAATAGGATCTATGCTGTATTTATTTTTAATGTCCAAGATATACTTGGAAAGTACTGTGCTATGCATATATTTGACATTTGTGAAGCTAGTTTTATGGTTATTAAATCGTTTTTGTATATATATATATATATATATATATACGATGCTATATTTATAAATAAATAGTGCTCAATGTCGTGGGCATTTATATCAAATTTTGTATAGCATTGATATGAAATCAACAGCGTTTGATTACTGACAGTTTCTCGCCTATGCAATTTTCAAAACACTATTTTTGAAAATCGCCTAGACCAGAAACTGACAGTAACCAAACGCCGTTGACTTCATGTCCACGGTACACTCACACACACACACACACACACACACACACACACATATATATATATATATATATATATATATATATATATATATATATATATATAGTTCAATGAAGTAACAAATAAAAGTTTTTGCTTTTATTTATTTATTTCGGAACGATATTACAACCAATGGTTTCTTGCTGAAAGCATTCATCAGGTAAATGAAACGGTTCCTTTGAAAATGACAGAAATGGTGTAAATGGTCAAATGTATATATATATATATATATATATATATATATATATATATGTGTGTGTGTGTGTGTGTGTGTATGCGTGAATGGTAACAATTGTTTTCGTGATAGGATTCAACCAAAATTGAGAACATAAACATATATGTAAGGATTTTGTGTTTATACATATAAATATCAGTATATTTGTATATTTTTAAATAAACGACTATATTATAAATAGATATATTAAAAAAACTTAATTTATCAGAAATATATATATATTAAGGCTACCTTTGCCTCTTCATGTCTGATTTCATAATGGACAAGAATTGCATATAAAGTCTATTTAGACATGATTTTCTCTTCTCAACAATTTGGTTTTAAAATTCTTTTCAGTGTTTATTTCTTTAAAACGCCAACTTACAGACTAGCCTCTCTCTCTCTCTCTCTCTCTCTCTATATATATATATATATATATATATATATATATATATATATATAATATATTGAATAGTGAATGAAAAAATGAGAAAAGTATTTGCATGGAAAGGTGCTCAATGCTAATAAAGCAGAGCAGTTTTATAATCAATGGTGATATTATGGTTTCACACTCATAACTTAAAGTTTCTTGGTAATCCAATCATCAGATGAGAACAGTGGTTGAGATGTCAAAAACCAGTCGTGAAAATTTTCCCGACTGATTTTTGACATCTCAATCACTGATCTCATCTGATGATTGGATTACCAAGAAACTTTAAGTTATGAGTGTGAAACCATAATATTAGTATTGATTATATATATATATATATATATATATATATATATATATATATATAGAGAGAGAGAGAGAGAGAGAGAGAGGGTGTGTGTGTGTGTGTGTGTGTGTGTGTGTGTGTGTGAAAGAGAGAGAGCGGCAGATAGACAGACAGATCCATGGTCTCGCAAGACTACTTATGCTATAATAACTGCATGATAATGCAAAGTGTAAACAAAGACCCTAATACTGGTTGGGAAATAAGACTTGAGCAACAAATTTTAAAAATCTACGATAAAAAAAAGTACAAAATGATTAAAAGTGAACGGAATATAGGAAAATCTAACAGAATAACTGAAATAAAAATGATAAACAGATAGAAAAGATTCAGTCAACTAAAGTTTCGGAAATAAACTGAAAGATATTCGCCTCAAAAGATTCCAACAGAGAACCAATCAGTATAAGCGAAAATTGAACATTCCAGAAAAAAAAAACAATAACAAATACATGAAGATGGGAAAACGATGAAAGCAGAAAAGCCTGTTGCCATGGAAACAAGACACTCCACGAGTAAGTGGTCATGACAGTGAAAAGACGACAACATAAACTTTGAATGGTTGACCAACCTTGAAAAAGAAAAAAAAGAGAGAATGAATAAGAAACGTAAAGAAATAAATCTAGAGAGCTTAGAAAGAACTTAAGAACATTTCATCAGGACACGATATGACCCAAATCTTCTGCTTCAAGTGTTTCACAGTAATACACGAGAGAATAACTAAATGAAAAGTAAAGCAAAAATCTGAAGGGGGAGTGCCCGTGGCATCGTGGCTAATGTGCAGGACAGTGGTATCGCAGTAGGCGAGTTCCGGTTCCAGTTAAATTCAATTTTGGTCGCCCCATCGTGAAACCAATCAGATTGAAAACAACGTCTAAATTTTTCAAGATGGAGAGCTTGGTCGAGATATAACAACTTTGATGTGGAAGCGCGTGGTGTAATGGTTAAAGTCATGGGAAATGGACTCGTCGCCCCGAGTTCAAATCCTAGACGTGCCAATTGCATTTCACTTAGCGCTAATACTCTTGGGAAAGGTATGAATCCTACTCTCCCTCCAGCTATAGATAAATTGTAGGACAGACTGGGCTCTTTAGCCTTGGTTAGACAACCGGCAAAGGAAAACTCTGTATTCAAACCTGTTGAACTCTGCTTAAGAAATTGACCTTGTGTCACATCCTGCTCGTGCAGAGGGGTTGGTAAATATATATATAAGAACTTTGAAGACATATGTGGAAAACCCCATAACTAAACCAAGACAAGATAACGGAATGAGAACAATGTGTATCCCAGCGTGACATTCGAAAAATACATGGGGCTGTGGGTAACAAAAATACATGAAATTAATATCGCAAATAAATTAATGTTTTTAGCATATTCTGTCTGCTTGAAAAAGAAATATAGATAGATTCATTAATGAAGTCTTTTTAGAAAATAAAAATTGTTCTTTTTTTTTAAACATATCAACTTCAAGGAAAAAATTTTCTCTATTTGATTCTAAAATTGTTTTAATATAAAAAGATCAAATAACAATTTATATTAATAATTGGAAAGAGTCTGTTTGTCAGCACTCTGATGTTGAACTACCAACTTGTGTATATATATATATATATATATATATATATATATATATATATATTATATATGTGTGTGTGTGTGTGTGTGTGTGTGTGTGTGTGTGTTTGTGTTTAGTGGATCCAAGGGAAGATTTTAACTTTAAAAATATTCTTCTTCATGGAAAAAGAGGGGCTCTCATAAGGTGGAGGTCTCTAACAATAACCACTAATCAGCTGTATTACAAATAAAAATATGTTTTTTAGACAGAATATTTGTCTTATAAATTACTGACAAATTCAGTTTTTCCCTGGTGCATAGCCTTGTGCCAGACTTGATTTCACTGAAAATAACTAGAATATGGAATGATAATTAAAAATATTGATAACTGATATATTAATAATATTGTTTTTATACTAACATGAAATTCAATCAATCATGTTCATGTTGTCCTGGTATGATTTTTTAGCAGAAATGTGTTACTTGATTGCCAGTAAAAATAATAAGATAACATTGATTAGAAAAAAACTAATGGATGCAAATAACAAGTATTTGCTGATATCCCAATGTCAGTCGAACACAATAGGCTACGGGCCCAAAGGCCAATATGGCTCTAGTTTTTTTTTATTTAATTTGTAAATTTGATGGTGGGAAAAAAAGCGGCCAAATAAATGCCTATAGACTCCTGAATATCATACTTTTTTCCGAAGCGTAAATGTTGTCTATTTTGAAGTTTTCCGTGGGTACCACCAATTTTCCCCGTGAAATTTACCTCCCACTATATTTAACATAATAAAACTTGCATAAAGGTTAATATTATCTTAAAATGTTTTATTCACTCTTTAAAAATCTTTGCCATTGAGACTTATAAAAATCTTCTGATATAATTATCTAGACTCTTATCTTTATTGAAAAAAAGTAAAAATCGTTTTTGCCGGTTCATTTTTTCATATTACATAAAATAATATAGTGTGGAGCAGACCTCATAAAAAAATATTTCCCCTAATATATTTTAGGGAAAAAACTATTTCAGACACATATTCATCCAAAGGTAAGTAATTATGGAAATTTTCGTGAAAATTGGACAATTAATTTATTTTTCATATAATTATAAAAAAAACCTTAGTTATAACTTATTTTTGGCTACGTTAAATTTCAATTGATTTAACGGTGCAAAAATGTAAACATTGTTTTTCGTTTATAATTTCCATTATTTTTGTAAGCCGAAAAATATTTTTTTATGTCATTAGGAGTTTGTTTAATGCTTCTTCTTTTGAGTGAATAAAAAATTTCAAGATAATATTAACCTTTATGCAAGTTTTATTATGTTAAATATAGTGGGGGTAAATTTCACGGGGAAAATTGGTGGTACACACGGAAAACTTCAATAATAACAACATTTACGCTTATGAAAAAAAGTATAATATTCAGAGTCTATATAGGATCATTATAGAGGGGGGGGCACGAACAAACCGAAGCTCATGCGTGGCTAGTGTTTAAAAATTGTGTGAATCTTTTCGGCATTCCTTTTTTGAAGCGTCTCATTCACTGGGCAATAAACCCAGCTTTGCACCTTTAAATTGAGGGGGCATGTGTTACCCGGGGAGATAGCCCCCTTGGATCTCGCTGATATTGAATATCTTACCGGTCCAATGGTTGAAGCCACTGGATACAGGCCCCGAAGGGCAGGTAAGTATAATATTTTGCCTACGAGTAGAATTTGACACAAGGTCACAAGTATGGGGCATCTAGCGAGGATCGAACTCGCTATTCAGTAGTAATGCAAGTAATAATTAAAGAAAGTGAAAAACCAATAAAGTAAATAATTGTCTTTGTCTTTTTGCTTTCTTACTTCATTCATTCATTCGTTACTTCACTCGTTCCTTTCTCCTACTATTTATCTTTTCATTTTTTCTCTTTCTTTCTTTCATTTTTCTCTTTCTTTCTTTCTTTCTTTCTCCTTCTTTCTTTCTTTCTTTCATTTATTTCTCTTTCTTTCTTTCTTTCTTTTTCTTTCTTCTTTCTTTCTCTTCTTTCTTTCTTTCATTTATTTCTATTTCTTTCTTTCTTTCTTTCATTTATTTCTCTTTCTTTCTTTCTTTCATTTATTTCTATTCTTTCTTTCTTTCATTTATTTCTATTTCTTTCTTTCTTTCTTTCTTTTATTTCTCTTTTTCATTTATTTCTCTTTCTTTCTTTCTTTCTTTCTTCATTTCTTTCTCTTTCTTTCATTTATTTCTCTTTCTTTCTTTCTTTCTTCCATTTATTTCTCTTCCTTCCTTTCATTTCTTTCTCTTTCTTTCATTTATTTCTCTTTCTTTCATTTATTCATTTATTTCTCTTTCTTTCTTTCTTTCAATCATTTCTTTCTCTTTTTTATTATTAATTATTTCATTCATTTATTTTCTACTTGCTTACTCTATGTCTTCTTTCTTCACTCAATCCTCTATTTCTTAGTTTATCTCTTCCTCTTTCTGTACTCTTTCTTTCTTTTTCTTTCTTTCATTCTTTATTTACTTTGTCTCCCCACCTTTTTTCAGCTCTTTTTTCTTTCTTTCCTTCTTTTTATTAAGTACATTATTTCTTTCTTTCTTTTTTCTTTCTTTCTTTTTTTCTTTCTTCATCTCTCCCTCATTTGTTAATTCCTTTCTTTTATTCTCTTTCTTTCTTTCTTTCTTACATTTTGCTTTCCTTCTTTACTATTTCCACCCTCCATTTCTTCCTTTCGGTCTTCCTCTTTATTTATTCATTCTTTCTTTCTTTCTTTCTTTCTGTCTTTCATTCTTTCTTTCTTTCTTTCTTTCCGTCATTTCTTTCTTTCTTTCTTCACTCCATCTTTTCTGCCTTTGTTCATTTCTTTAATTTTCTTCCTTTCTTTTATAAATTCTTCTTTCCTTCCTTTCTTTTTTTTCTTTTTTTTTCTTTTTTTTCTTTTTTGTTTCTTTGTTTTTTGTTCTTAAAATATATTTTTTTCTAGCTGTCGCAACGTTTTTGTCCTTTTTCTACCAATTCATTTTCTTTTTGTTCTTTCTTTCTTTCTTATTTTTTTTCCTCTTGCTACTTTTAGCTAAACCCGTGTTCGATTTGATGGACATTCATAAAATTGTCTTTTGGCTCGAAGATCGTTTATAACTAGCTTATTCTCGTGCAATCCCCACAGCCAAATAGTTCCAAGCCTTAATACAGCAAACCAATTAACAAAATCGGAAAAGGATTTCCAAATATTGATTTCCAGTCAACCGTTTTAATTACGGAAATTAAATACGCAAAGGTTTGATGCCTGGGGGCATTTTAATTACATTGCCTATTGCTGTCAAATCAACAGCCATTTCGAATCGTTTAAGAGCTGCAGCTTTTTTTTTTCTTTTTAATGCAAATATTTCGACTTAAAACATTTATTTACGTCTTCGTCACTGATCAAACAACCATTGTTCCTGATTTGGAATATTTTTTCACAATGGTACTCTATTTTCACCCCGCCATGTCGTCTAGGGCTGGAGAATACGTTGACTGCGCTACTATAGAGGGATAAAACACTCTTCACTAAATAGGGTCATCTGTTGTACTTGGTTAGTGATCAGTAATGGCTGATCACACAGTGGTAGTGGCTGAGTGGTTGGTAATATGGGTACTAAGAGGTCTTGTGACAAGCAGCAGTGGACTTCGAGTTGACGGATGGTCAGAGAGTTCCGCTCCGATCAATAAGCTGGTCAAGCCAAGCCCTAGCAAATATATGTTTGTCCTGTCCGTGTTCTTTAAATTGCTCTTAGGGCAAATATCCACCCCTTTTATCATATGTATATATATATATATATATATATATATTATATATATATATATATATATATATTTACCAACTCCTCCGCACGAGCAGGATACGACACAAGGTCAATTTCTTAAGCGGAGTTTAACAGGTTTGAATTCAGAGTTTTCCTTCTCCTAGACTGGTTACCTAGCTATGGTTAAAGAACCCAGTCTGCCCTGCTATTTACCCATAGCTGGAGGGAGAGTAGGATTCATACCTTTCCCAATGGTATTAGCGCTAAGTGAAATGCATATATATATATACCAACCCCTCCGCACGAGCAGGATGCGACACAAGGTCAATTTCTTTAGCGGAGTTTAACAGGTTTGAATTCAGAGTTTTCCTTCTCCTAGACTGGTTATCTAGCCATGGTTAAAGAGCCCAGTTTGCCCTGCTATTTACCCCTAGCTGGAGGGAGAACTGGATTCATACCTTTCCGAGGGGTATTAGCGCTATGTGAAATTCAAACAGCTTCATCCAGGAATTGAACTCGGGTCGACGATTCCATTTCCTACGACTCTAACCATTAGACCACGCACCTCCAATATACATCCCCTTTTGTCATATGTGCTAAAAAGCGATGGCAGATAGTTAACCACCAGTATTTATTAATACACATGAACTTAACCATCGTTCCCAATTCGGAATATTTTTCACAACGGTACTCTATTTTCACCCCGCCATGTCGGCTGGGACTGGCGAATACGCCGGCTGCACTTCTACAGAGGGATAAAACAACCCATAAATGGGGCCACCTGTTTTCCTTGGTTGGCAAGTGGCTGAGCGGTATGGGATTCGGGTAATAACTGAACCCGTGATATACAACAATATATAGTTAATTAACAATTAGATTCATAACTTTCCAAAGGGTAATAGTGCTATATGAAAGCCAAAGGAGTTTATATTAGTATAGCACAATGCCAAATGGAGTTAAGAAGTTTATCCTCCTACAAATCCCTTAAGCTGAAAGTGTTTGTATTTACCTAACCCATCCACCACGGACCGGATTTTAAGCGGAATACACCTGGTTTACGTTCAGTGTTGTCCTTCTCCTAGACCGGTTGCCCTACCAAGACTAAAGAGACCAATCTGTACTACCATTTACCCTCCACACTATCGGTTGCGGTTGTAGAATACACTAATTGCCTCCCCTTCAATGGGACCGCCTTTGGCTATGGGTGGTGGCCCGTAATATCTGAGAACAGGATTGTGGTCGATGAGAGGTCAGTGACCCGGGTGGATGATAGGAGAGTCATCATTATCAATACACATAAAGTTGATGAAAATTATTTCTTAATCAAATCCTCTATCTTTATCTCTATCCATATCTATTTGTCTATCTATCTATCTATCTATCTATATATATATATATATATATATATATATATGTGTGTGTGTGTGTGTGTGTGTGTGTGTGTGTGTGTGCGCGCGCGCGCGCGCGAGTGTGTGTGTGTGAAGAAAGGAAGTGAATCCGATGGTATGTAGTATATTAAGAAAAAATGAAAAAACACAGGTTTAAATGGGTTGTGGTGAGTTTATTGCTCGAATGCTGCAGTGTTTCGATCTATTAATTAGATCATCTTCAGGGCATTTGTTGGTATATAGAAGGTAATAAGAATTTTTTATCACAGAATAACGAGAAAAGCGAGTGGTGGTCTTTGTTATTTAGTCTGTTTAAAAAATGTTGAGGTTTGAAAAATGTATGTATCTATCTATCTCTATCTCTCTCTCAATATATATATATATATATATATATATATATATACAAGGTGTGTCGAAAAAGTATCGAGATCTTTGTACTTTTTGACACACCTAGTATTCTAAAAATGATAACGTTCCATTCATTGTTCATTTCTATCTTGGTAAATGTTAATACAGCTTCAAACTCGGCACTTTTATGACACACCTTGTATTCTGAAAAAAAATAGCTATCTTGGTAAATACAACTTCAATCTCGATACTTTTATGACACACCTTATATTATATATATATATCATATATATATATATATATATATATATATATATATATATATATATATATATATGAAAATTAACATTAAGAGCACACATTGAGCTCTCAAACTGCGACTTGATTTTGTTTAAATAACACTCTTGTGTCGTACGGAATATTTCTTCTCTGGACTTTTGGATTATATATATATATATATATATATATATATATATATTATATATTTAATATTTATATTTTTGCTTGAAGGCAATTACAATGCGAATATCGTATAAATTCGATAATTATAGAAGATAATAATGACAAGTGAATTTCGCAAAGAATTACTCGGTGTGTAGAATATCGTACAGACTGTTTCAATTTTATTAAGTCTCATCAGCGATATATACTAACGATATATATATATATATATATATATATATATATATATATATATATATATAAGATTTGGCATTGAATAACCCACAACGGTTGATATGCCATTAAACCAAACAAACAAACCAATCTATTTTCATCAATATGTACTTTTAAAGTAAGTTAGTAAAAGATGGAGCCAAGATGATATCACCATTTTAAAATTTACGATATGAGACGTTTGCCGTCTGCGATCGATTCGGTATCTTGCAGAGTTCATATTATACTGAACAACAAATGGTAAAAAGAAGCACTTCGCACTCAATCATATCATTGAAATGTTTACCCGGAGGTTTAAAAGCACTTCCTGAAGAATGAAAAGTCACTGACGTCATTTACAATGCCTGTTGTAACTGAGTGATTCGTATTGAGATCCCTGTAAAAAAAAATTTCATCGTCATTTCCGACAGTGAGAAGTCGAGGACAAAATGTCTGGCCGACTTTTAATTTTCTTTTTTTTTTAATGATGTCAATTTTTTTTTTTTTTTTTTTAAATAAAAGAAAAAAAAATTCTGAATGAAAATAACTATAAAAAAAAAAGAAAAGTGAAAAAGAAAACATTCAACGGAAAAGCCGCCCTGAGTTGAAGAAGGATTAATGCTAACGCAGCATGTTTAATCTGTCTATTTTTCTCGAACAAGATGGCTTCCATCTTAGTTCACGACTAAGAAAAAATTCCACAAATCTACACGAGAAATATCTTCAAAAAATAAAAGGAAATAGCGAAAATTGTAACACATTTAAAACCAAAAATAAAACCGCATGAATATATGTTAGGAATGTACTTTTGTGGGGATTACAGTATATTGATCGTTTTGGTTACAGAATTTCGATGTTGTAGAGTTTGGTAATAAATAATAACTAATACTATCCGTTTTGACAGTATGATATTCCACTATAAATAATAGAATTCTGGTATCTTTAATTTAGAAGAAAATTAACTTTTTTATTCAAAAAATTGGTAAGAGTGTACTTATCTATGGTGATAGTATAATCTATGCATATATAAAGGGCAGCTGATGTGTATGTGTGTATGTCCGGATGAAACTACAAAAATAAACTATTACCGACAAAGTAAATATGTATACACAGTAAAGATCATCGGTTCTGGCTTTTTGCGCAAAGATTATAAAGATTTGATTTATGTTCGATGATATTTAAAATCAAAATATACATAGAAAATAGCATTAAAATTCCACTTAAAAATGTGCGGCATTGTAAATCTCAAAAGTAAACAAATCCATACACCCCTCGCTTACCCAGTTGACACTGGGTAGCCGCTTCTAGTACCTAATAAAATCCGTTTTAATTGTATAATGTCATCCTATAAATGATAAAATTCTGGTATATTTACTTAGGATGAAAATTAAATTTTTGATTTATAATAAATGTTTGAAGTCTCCTTATGTATGTGTGATTCTGTAATATCTAATAATATCCGTTTTAATTGTATAATGTTTCAATAGAAATGATAAGATTCTAGTATATTTAGTTTTGAAGAAAATTAAATGATATATAAAGTGTCGGCATCTTGAGACGAGTAAACTTTACTGACACCACATCAAGCAGAATCCACACTTGATTAATAAGCCTTTTGACAATCTGAAAAGACAAAGAGAAAGACATAAACATAAACGAATGAATAAATAAATAAATATGTGTGGGTCGCTAATATATATATATATATATATATATATATATATATATATATAATATAACAATAGACTCTCCTAAACCTAACACACTAGAACCTACAATCCCCCGATGACGACCGGTGAAATAGTAAAAAGCGCTTGGGTAGAGTGTATGGGACAGTTTCCCCACCACCTAGATCCCAATTTACGAAAAAGCACTAGAAGACTAGAAAGAATACATATTAAGATCATAAAAAAGAAATATTTGGTGGTCTTTAACAATACCAGCTTAAACAATAACTTGCTGCCAAAATACATAACACACACACACACACACACACACACACACACACACACACACACACACAGAAATAATGAAAGAGATGTAAAGAAAAATAAAATAAAATCCCCGAAAACGATGTAAAGAATAGCGAGCACTCAACTGTAAAGCTAACAACGTAATAATGATTTTCTAGACAATCTTGTTCGAAGCGAAACGTTTATGAAAAATTTTAAAATGTACTTTATTCTGCTTCAAGGACAGATCTAGCAACACTGAATTTATTTCACAGTAACAATGACCTGTTGATTAACCTGTTCCAAGCCAGGTATTTATATTTATTAAGGTTATTTTTAACGGCATATCAACATTTCTGGATTATTTAATACCATGTTCTTTTCTTTTTTGTATATATATATATATTTATATATATATGTGTAAGTTGAAAATGGAAATGAATCCGACAGTATGTTGAAAGGATAAATAAATAAAGGAAAGAAAATGTTGAATGTATAGAATTGATTTTACTTTTTCGTGAAGGTTTTTGGTGGAATGAACTTGCGATTAATAATTTTCTGTATTGCCGTATTTTGTTATGGTTATCCATTTCGGTGGTGTTCATGTACAGTATGTAAATTCCATTTTCAATTTAGGCTGAAATGTACATACAGAGGTTGATTTTTCTCGATTTGTTTAACCTTACATTTGAATAGGTATGCCCGCCTAATTCATTAATTATTAATTAATTAATTTAGAAAAATCAGGTACGACTTCAATTACGCATATATTTTCCCAAAATTTGTCGGCTAAAAAAAGCCATATCAAAAAACATTGTTTACTTCTCATATATATATATATATATATATATATATATATATATATATATAACAGTTGTATGTAATTGATTCTGGTGGAAACATCATTTGCCAGGGTGTCTTGAATACTAAGCACTCGTTTGACTTTCATTAAAACCAGCTGGGATCCAAGTGTTGAACTCTTATCTTGTGTAGACAGACATTTCACCAAGTAAGTAAATAAATAACCTGATCATAATAGAGCTGAATAAATGATATATCATAAATTCTATTTAGCAACATAAAGAGCTTAAACTATTTTCTAAATGTACGCTCAACAAAGCACAAAAAGCATTACATCTACCTTGCTCTGAGGTGCACATAACGTTACGTTTATCGTCGTAGGAAATGGAATTGGTGACCCGAGCTAAAATCTTGAACGAGTCTAATGGTAGGTGTGACGCTCCAACTCAGATGCTAAAACAATCTTACTGGTTTAGCGCAAGTGGAAAGGGGATAGACTCCGTCGCTGTTCGACTGATTTCGGCAATAGGCCACTACGCCGACTTTACTTTATATATATATATATATATATATATATATATATATATATATATATATATATATATATAGTATCCAATTGCCGCTTTAACTTTTCCGTCGCAGTGGCATCAGTAAATAATCCAAAATTGCTCAGTATATTAAAAATACTGAGCAGTAATAATACTAATAATATTATTATTAGAGGAAATATAAAGGGTTTACCATGGTTTCAATCAAATTCAAATGATTTCTTCAGAACCCTACCCTACGTTAACTCAGTGGATGTAATTCCTTAGTTAAATTAAATATATTCTTTCGGAATAAAAAGATCATCCGAAAAATGTATCTAATTTAACTAAGGAATTACATCGACTTAGTTAACGTAGGGAAGATTCCTGAAGAAATCATTTCAATTTAATTGAAACCATGGTAGACCCTTTATATTCCTCTAATAATAATATTAGTAGTATATATATATATATATATATATATATATATATATATATATATATATTATCGTCGGAAATGGAATTGGTGACCCGAGCTAAAATCCTGGACGAGTCTGTTTGCGTTTCACTTCGAGCTAATGCCCTTAGAAAAGGCATGTATCCATCTGTTGCCCCCATGGGTAAATCATCATCATCGTGTCGCACAATTAGCACGGGTATCCATGACAATCTCTCGCCAATCTTCTCTATCATTCATTGTCCTCGGGTGGTCTTCTGCGCTGCATCCAGTATCCACGCAGAGCTGGTCAATGTTGCTCCTTGCTGGGCGGCCTACATCCTCATGTCCATGTGCTGGTTTCCACAGGAGAATGTCGCTTATGAGTTCGTCCTTGCTTCTCCAGCAATATCCAGCATGTCTTGTTCATCTCACTCGGATGGCTTGTGAGATAGGGATTAAGTGAGATAGGGATTAAGCGGCTTCTTTGTTTCCACGACAAATAGTAGGGAATAATGGGTTCTTTAACCTAGGTTAGACAAGTCTGGGAGATGGAATTCAAGCCAGTATATATTCATCGGGTCATTGTAATCACTACCCGGTCAACTGTGACCCGAAGTGCTAGTGCTTGTTAGTCTTCTATCTATGGGCCCAATATATCTATTTGAAAATATGAATACTTGATACTATTTAAGAGACACGCCTATCGTAACGGTTATCAATGTAAAAATGGAGTCGGTGACCCGAGTTCAAATCCTGGACAAAGCAGTTTTGCGTTTCACTTTGCGCTAATATCCTTAGGAAAGGGATGGATCCATCTGTTCTTCTCCACTCCTAGCTATGGGTAAATAGTTGGACAGACTGGGTTCTCTAGCCTTGGTAAGTCAACCAATCCTGGAGAAAGATAACTGAATTTGAACCAGCAGTATTCCGCTTAGAACTGACCTTATGTCTCATCCGGCCGTGGTTGGATAAATACAAACATACCTTTATTTGTGTATCTAATGTATAAAATGTTCTTTTGTGTATCGAGCTGATGGTCTTATTGTCCTGGGTATGACGTTAAACTCTATCTAATGGTGAGGTTCCAGTTCCGGAGATCTGGGAATGTGGAGTACCCCCTTCATCACCATTACTCCCTGGTCCACTCTGACCCTGAGTGGTAGTACATGTTAAGGTCCTATCTATGGATTAAATAGAACAAATTAGTTCTAAAAAATGTGTATTAAAAAGTCTGAGTTTTAAAAAAATGATTACTCATCAAGAATGAATTAAACAAAATGCCTTCGGTATAAAATAGTCCAATGACTTGCCATGCCGTAAAATCCAACCAACCAACCAACTAACGCGTGCATCGGGCAATGATTATTAACAATTTTTGTCAACAGATCTGTTCCGATTTCTGTATCCTTGCCCCCCAGATAGGCAATATAAGAATTTGCTTGTAGATCTTTCTACAGAAATAGAGAAACAGATACGCCATATTCCTAAGAGCATTTCTCTTCATGCGTGTGCATGTTGAACCTTGAATTTCAGTACTTAATGTATTCTCTCTATGAAAATAATAGAATCCTGATTTTCTAAAACAGTGTTGATTAATCCTTTATCAGGGAAAATAAAGGTTTGTTCTTAAGTTTTGAATACAATTTCTCATCATTTGTTCCTTATAATTATAAACATATAACTGGGATTTCAACCTAATATAATTTGTAAACAACATGCCCAGCTATTAAAAAAATAAATAAATTGGAGAACTTCTAGATTATCAATTCAACTACAGCAAAATCATTTCTTGTCTGTTTGTATCAAATCTATTTTATAAGTTGTCACAAAATATTAATAGACCATTAATAGTGCAGTGATTCCACTCCTTATTATAGTTTTTCGGGCCATATAACCTTTAGGCACCCCTTTTGCAATCTCGATTTGTGGGGACATTTTTCTCATTTACACCGTCAAAATCCGGTTGTTTGTTAGGGGTTAGGGTTGGGGGTTAGGGTTGGGGATTTATTTTTATTTTTATTTTTTTTAAACTCTAAAAATCGTCTGTTAACAATTAACCGGATTTTGACGATGTAAATGGAAAAAATGTCCCCACGAATCGAGATCGCAAAAGGGGTGGCTAAAGGTCATATGGTTCAGTTTTTCTACTGTGTCCTTAGGCAAAACTTTACCGCGTTTTTATTTTAGATAATCTAAATTGCTTTGAATAAAATCAGGAACATGTGTGAAAAGTTAATTGGAAATGTTAAAGATTAAATCCTAAAAAATTGTACTTGAAATATTCATTAACATTTTTAATGCTTGTATAAAAAGGATTGATAATGAACACGCAAATAATCTATCAATGGATCATCCTGTCTGCAGGGCTTAAAATACAAACGGTTAGCTCAGTCGGTAGGGCGTTCGGCTAGAAACCACAAGATTCCTAGTTCGAAACCGGTCCTCGCCAACTCAGCGTATGAGTAGCACAGGGATCCGTGCGGTCAAGTAAGAAGCTGATGGTAGGCGTGGCGCTTCACCACTGACGACAAAATAATCTCTTTGGTCTAGCGCTATTGAAAAGGGGATATACTCTCTCGCTCATTGGCTGAAACCGACTTTAGGCCACCCCGACGACTTTACTTTACTTTACTTATTCCCTGCAAAAATGTCAGACATCCACGCAAATTTAGTTGAAACAGTTTGTGTTTAGTTCGTACTAATGCCATTGGGAAAGGCATGAATCCGTTTATTCCTGGCCTATGCTTGAATAGCTGGGTAGTTTCTTCAAAAGACAATCCATTTTGTGCGTCCGCTATTAAGTCCAGTTATGGATTACCTTACATGTCTGTTATTAGTTAAAATAAGGGATTATTTCGTGTTTCCGTTATTAGGTGTAATGAGGGATTATCTCGTGTATCCGCTATTAGGTCCAATAAGGGATTATCTTGTGTGTTTGCTATTAGATCCAATAAGGGATTATTTCGTGTGTCCGCTATTAGGTCCAATTAGGGATTATCTTGTGTGTTTGCTATTAGGCCCAATAAGGAATTAGCTCGTGTATCTCGTAGGTCCAATAACTGTATCTGAAGTGACTCTCCAGTTCTTAAGCTCTGCAGTGTGTGGTGTACCCCGTCATTGTCATTACTAGCAGTTCTGCGTTTTATGTATTAGCCAAATAAATCTGTTTAAAAATTATTCGTATTCGATAGGACTGTGGGCAAAAAAAATCTCTTAAAAAACAACCACAGAAAAAAGTAAACATAGACGTACAATAAACGCGATTCCATAGCCTATTTACATAAAATAACCCTAGACGGTTAGACATGCCTTTAAATCAACCAGTCAATTAATTAAAGGTTAAAATCAAAAGGATTGTAATAACAAACGATAACACCGATAGACTTTGGAAAGCTTTATTCTACTTAGAATAATTGGTACACTTACCGAGAGTTTATATAGTCTAGTATTCACTACAGAGTTCTCCAAAGGGGAGGTAATTATAAAGTAAGGGAGGTTACTCTCAATTGCTTATTACAAGGATAGATTTTAAATGTTCGAAAATAATTCCAAGTAAAATCTATCAAAAAAAGTTGATGATGAACATGCGTATTCTCTCGCAAGGGATGCGGTTCTAAATCTCACCGGCGAAATTCTTTATTTTTCATTCAACGCAAAGACCGGAGAATGTAAAAGGGACATAGTCGTTGTGATAAAAAGCAATAGAAATAACATTTCAAAATATATAAAACCTAACTGCTGATAAAAAAATATCACATCTGAGAACTTCGCACAACTTGAGGCTGCAAAATAAAAATTTTGTTCTAAATATTTGAACAATTTTTTTTTTTCAAGAGTTGTGAAGAAATCGATAATTTCGCGTATTTTGGGGACTATTCTTTAACCCTCTCCCTCAAAAAGAGAAAACAAGAACAAAACAATAATCAAAGGCCAAAAGACCAACGGGGGGTCCTCTATTAACAATTGGCACAGATTTTATTTTTTTATTTTTTTTATTTTTATTTTCGGGGCCAAGAAGGGCATTCATGTGAGAAATTTGAAAGTACAAAGAATGATTAAAAATAAAGAAACACATGCACGAGAACTGAGAGCCCACGCAGATAAAAAAAATAAAAAAGTGCACTGAAAATGCCTTTTAGAGAACTTCATGCAGATTTGGAATAGAATTACATTATGCCGTCACAATGGTGAATATAGGGGGGGGGGGCATAAGGGTTATTCGGTACATGTCATACGATTCTTGGTGACTCTTGTCCCGAAGAAATCTTACGTACCTTCAGTTTAGAGATTAAGGAAAACTGCCTTTTACAGTTTGTACTGCCAAATAGATAAATATGGATTATGGATGCACATATTACTCTCTCTCTCTCTCTCTCTCTCTCTCTCTCTCTCTCTCTCTCTCTCTCTCTCTCTCACACACACACACACACACACACATATATATATATATATATATATATATAGGGAGAGAGAGGGGGAGGGAGGAAGAGATAGAATTATTGAGCTTATAATCTCAAAATGTTCGCAAAGTATTTTTTCTATTTATTTGAATAAAATAAAAAATAGAAAGAAAAATCAAACACTTTTTTTGCGGACTTTATTTATTATAGAATATTTACTTTTCTCTCGTTGGATCGACAACAATCATTATATATATATATATATATATATATATATATATATATATATATAATTTTTACTTGAAGGCACTTACAACGCATGTATCGCATAAAATTCGATACTTTTCCTTATAGAAAATGAACTTGACAAGTGTAATCCCAGCAAAGGATCGCTCGGTGTGTAGAATATCGTACAGACTGTTTCGACTTTATTAAGTCTCATCAGCGATATATACTAACGACTTCCCTCCGACAGAAATCGAAACCGGGACTTCAGCAGACACAGTGAAACACTATATCGCCTCGGTTACAGTACACAGCTGACCATCCCAGTGAAATTAAGCTTGTCAAATGATACTACACGCCTCTACCATAATAGGTAAGGGGGCGTTTTTGAGAGAATAATAACAACAAACAGACCGTATGCCCTGCGGCGAAGTGAATAAGATTTTTTGGATGTTTGTTTATTTTAGAAACGTTGCTAAATAAAGTATATATTAAATTTTTACTTGAAGGCACTTACAACGCATGTATCGCATAAAATTCGATACTTTTTCTAATAGAAAATGAACTTGACCAGTGTAATCCCAGCAAAGGATCGCTCGGTGTGTAGAATATCGTACAGACTGTTTCGACTTTATTAAGTCTCATCAGCGATATATACTAACGATTTCCCTCCGACAGAAATCGAAACCGGGACTTCAGCAGACACAGTGAAACACTAGTGAAACACTATATCGCCTCGGCCACAGTACACAGCTGACCATCCCAGTGAAATTAAGCTTGTCAAATGATACTACACGCCATATATATATATATATATATATATATATATATATATATATATATATATATATATCCTGAAGATCCTTCGCGGTGAATATATATATATATATATATATATATATATATATATATATATATATAGGGTTCTTACAGCGCTGCAGAGGTGCAGTCGGTGTATTCTAAAGCCCCAGCTGACAGTGCTCAAAATCCATCATATATATATATATATATATATATATATATATATATATAATGTATTGCAGTGGTCAGCAGCTATTAATATATTGATGTGTGATAATGGCAGCCAAGTGAACACGTTTTAAAATTTAGCAGATAAATTGTTGTTCTATTGTTCAAGGTCTGACCAAAACGTATCTGGGTAATCTTCAATATCTCGTGTGCCACTTGCCCAAACATGATGTAATTGGGCACACGATGAGAACCGGTTATGCATGAACATACACATTCTCTTGGGGTTACACAGTCGTCAGTGAAATCCCGAGGGAGACGGTGGGATAGATATGATGGGATAGATGAATCGATTGAAGAAGAACGTGACTAAATCATACAAATAAAAACAAAATAAGCATTACGTGTTTTAACGATATCGAATAATGATGAAAGATGTAAACAAAATCAAGTCATGTATACTGTGGGGTTGATTAGCAGACCAGAACGAGGACACTGATATGAAACAAGTCCGATTGTTGGGGTACGTCCCAGAGTGAGAATTCCCATGCAGTTGAAATGGGAAAAAAGGTAGTTTACCAAAAAAATGTGCTTTTGAAAAAAAAACTGGTTTTAAAAATGGTACACTTTGAGTTCGTATCGGAGCGACTACATGATAGTTTCGTTTTCGCGCTAATGCCAGTAGGAAGGTATTAATCCATCAAGCTATGAATAAATAGTAGGGCAGACTGGATTCTTCAGCCTTTTTGCAGCAATTGGTCTTCTAAGAGAAAGAAAACTTTTCCTTTTGTACCGTTGTAACATTAATTTGTGTTGTATCCTGTCCGTGGTGGAAGGGTTAAGTAAATGCATACGTGAGTGATTTTCAAACTTTTTGCGCTGGCTGCACTTTGGTAAAATTATTTTGTGACGAATGACTTCAGTCATGTCAATCAAACCATTATATTTCAAAACATAGAAAATTAATTTAAAAAATATCCAATGTAATATTTAGTTAACGAGCAGGGCCTGTGGATATACCACAGTATGATAATTTAATTATTACAACGTTTGATATGTTTACTTAAGAGCTATTGCTAAATAGTTCAATATGTAAAAGTATGATAATCTTGATTTAACTGTCTGTCTGTCTGTCTGTCTGTCTGTCTGTCTCTCTCTCTCTCTCTCTCTCTCTCTCTCTCTCTCTCTCTCTCTTCTTTCTTTCCTTTTTTTTCATCTTTTCATTCTATTCGATTGAAATAGATTACTGCGTACTGCGCACTCTCCCTCTCTATATTTTCCCTACTCTATTTCTTTCTTATTATATTTTTCTGTGTATCATGTCCTTTTTCTTCCATTTCTTTATTTATAGTAAAAACGGAATGGTCCATTATTTGGCTGCGGTGAGGACCCTCATAGGAAATAAGGGTATGAGTATCCTGAAATTCAAACTGATTTGTGGATCCAGAAGGAATGCCCATTAAAAAACAAGAACGGAATTTAAAAAATACTTGATGACCCAGGAATTCGTTGGTTTCCAGTTGTAACAGAACAGTCAATGATGATAAAAATACTTTTCTTTCACAAAAACTAAACGATTCTTAACTATCTTCATTATGTAGAGATATAACACAAATAAAAGGTGTCAGGGGAGTGTCGCTGTGTCGTAGTGGTTAACGTGTTTGTCTGTGACTCCGTATCAATCGAATTCTCCAATCACGCTATTACGTTCGCTTTCGGGCTAATACTCTTTGGAAAGACATGGATCCCTTCATCTCCCCATTATATAGATTAAATAGTACCACTAGTAGTGAGCAGAAACCAAACTATCTTTTTGGTACAAATAATGTTCAATATATATGAAATAATAATAGAAAATATATTTATCATAGATGCAGTGCCACATCGGGATATAGATATTGCTTTGAAAAAATCAAAAATCATCAATAACTTAAAATTGGTCAACTTTCAGAGTTTTTTTTAATAGGAGTTTTGTATTCCTCGGGTAAAAATGCTTTTATAAACCAATTTTTAGTAGTAGAGAAGCTCTAGAACTCATTTTCAGACAAAAATAGATTACAAAAAGGCGCCATTTTTCGTCAAATTTGGAGAGCTAAAAATCTACATGACTCCGCCCAATTTTTGGAATTGGATGCTCAAATCTTGGTGATTGTCTAACTTCAAGATAGTCCACACCGGTACAAAATTTTTTTAAAAATCAAGGGGTGGGGGGCACGGCCTGGATGATTTGACATGGAATTACCCATATATATATATATATATATATATATATATATATATATATATATATAGCCCTGGAGATCTGGAGAATGTAGAGTACGCCTTCATTGTCAGTATTCCCTGGCTGACTGTGACCCTTCCTGGTAGTATATGTTAGGATGCCAACTATAGGTTAAATAGATATGTTTAAAAAGATTAGTATGCAATAGGACCATGTGCAAAAAATAAAATCTAGAGAACCAACTGCACAAAAATGCAAATATAGCCTTCCAATAAACGCGATTCTCTAACCTCTTGATATGAAATATGCCTTGATGGGCTGTCATGCCATTAAAACCAGATAATCAATTGTTTTATATGCCCGGGGGGTAGCAGTTTTTCCTGTTACTTTTTTTATTGACTCAGCTATATACAATTGTATATAGGAATATTCTAATAGGTACAAAAGGAAATACAAGTATTCAAATCGAATTCTCGATTTTTTTCTAATAGACAACAAAATGGAAGTATCAGCTTCCTGGTGCATGAGAGAGAGAGAAAGAGAGAGAGAGAGGGGGAGGGGGAGAGAGAGAGAGTGAGGAAAGAAAAAATAAACGATTATAGAAAAAATCTATAGGAAATAAAATACTTGGTGATATTTCACCTTCAGACGATGTTTTATACGTTTTGCATTTGGGTGGTTCATTGAGTGTCACAGGCAAACTGCATTAATATTACATTGATTTAATACACTTCATTGTTATGAGAAGAAAAAAGTAGCATAATGTATTGTAGATCTAATATGTCCGGTGTCTGCTTCGGGGATGAGATATTTGCATTGCTTTCCATCGGCTCTCAAGATTGCTGTTCGAGACATGGTTAAAAAAATTTTGAACAGATTGACTGTTTGTAGCCTCGTCAGCGACGACTGCTACAATATCTTATTATTATAATGGAGATTGGATGCCTTTCTGTTTGTAACTGAAACTACTTCGCTACTTACGTCACAATACGCTTAGGAATTGCGTAAATTTATCAATGAGTATTTAATTCAACCCGGGTTAGCTCAGTCGGTAGAGCGTTCGGCTAGAAACCACAACGTTCCTAGTTCGATACCGACCATCGACAACTCAGCGTATGAGTAGCCCAGGGATCTGTGTGGTAAGGTAAGGACCTGATGGTCGGTGTAGCGTTCCACTTCAGATGCAAAAACAATATCCTTGGTCTAGCACAATTGAAAAGAGGATAGACTCCCTACCTGATTGGCTGATACCTACTTTAGGCCACCCCGACGACTTTACTTATAGTCAAAATCATTAATATATAGAATAAATCTTATTTATGTCTCTATGAAAATCTGAGTTATATTTGCCTCAAAACAGCCCATGTTATTAGTGCATTTGAAATACTGCAATGTGTCTTATATATCACTAAGAAACAAAGATTTACATAATGTATGGTGTAGTAAATTTGCATACTGGTTTTAATAAATGTAATATTATTTTATACACCAACGTATTAAAATTAATCCTATGAATTATTTTATATAGAAACTAATTAAAATATAATTAAAAATAAGTGTAATATTTTTATATGCCTTCTTATTAAATTTCGTAAGTCTTTCTAATTTGATATATTTCATTATATTGAAACGTAAATACTTACGCCCGGAGGGTGCATATTTTTACTAAGTGGACAAAGGCAACAGACAGTGAAAAAAACTGAATCATTTTTTTATTATTGACACAAATTTTAACTTTAATGGTTTAGACACACATAGGAAGTGATTATTTTCCTTGATTATTGCTGAAATGTTCCCTTAGTTGTAGCCTGAGAAGTCCGTGACCCGGGAACTAAGTGGTTCTGTGACATGCAAACACTGCACTTCGGCCTTTATTTAGGCCAGACGGCCGGTCGGATAGACCCGTTCCGATCAGTCGGTAAGTCATGTCAATCTCTAGCATTTATTGTTTGTCCCAACTGTATTCTTCAAATTGCTAATTTCAAACACTCAACCTTTTAATCATGTAGGTGCTAGAAGGCGGTGGCAGAGGGTCAACCACCGGTTTATTAATTATATTAATTTATTGATACATATTAAGTTAATGAAAATTATTTCTACTAGTTCATAAAAAACAATTTTATCTGCATACTATTTGCTTAATAATCTTATATAAAAAAAAAAGAAAAACAAAATTTGGCATTGAATACCCCATTAGGCTTGATATGCCATTAAACAAAACAAGCAACTTATTTATAGCGAAAACCCATAATTTTCTAAAAATAAAATTCTCAGAAATAACAAAAAATGTGAAATTTCTTAGAATATTATTTTATTTTATTTGCTATCCTAATTTGTTATTAGTCCTTTGCTAATAAGTTTTAAGCAATTGTCTGAGGAAAAATAATCACTTCCTATGTGTGTCTATGCCATTGAAATTTCATTAAAAGTTTTGGTAATAAACATGGGTCAGTTTTTCAGTGTCTGTTGTTTTTTGTTGTGCTTTTTATGTCTAACACTATACGTCTGTGATGACCAATCGTCGTATAGGGGAGTAGAAGCACAAAAACACAACTCGTCTTAAGCTTGGGAAGCTATCATCATCATCTTCATCGTGTCGCGCCGGAAGCACGGATATCAATGACAATCTCTCGCCAACCCTCCCTATCATTCATTGCTCCTGGGAGGTCCTCTGTGTGGCATCCAGTATCCGCGCAAAGCTGGTCAGTGAATGTCTTTGCTGGTCGTCCCACACTGGCGTGCCCATGTGATGGCTTCCACAGAAGAACGTCACTAATGAGTTCATCCTTGCTTCTCCAGCAGTGTCCGGCGTGTCTTGTTCGCCTTACACGGGTGGTTTGTGTGATGTTGGGCAGGTGGCCGTACAGGTGTTTTCTCGTGGGGTGTTGTTTCCACGAGTTATTTAAGATTGCACGCAGTATTCTTGTGCAGCTACCATCTAGTCTATTCTCCAGTCGCTTCATTAGGGTCCAGATGGTGTAGCCGTACAGTGGCACTGATACAACTACGGCTTGGAAGAACTGTCGCTTTAACATGTCAGTGAGATCGGATTTCCATATGACTAACAATCTGTTTATAGCAGACCATGCCTTTCCTATGTGTCCATTAACAAAATAAATTGGGAGTTCTACTGCTTTATTACATTCGTTAAGTCTCACAAGTTGTGGAAGTAGATAGCAATGAATAATGCACACAACGTAAGAGGGTATGTAATGACAAACGATAACACCGATAGACTTTGGAAAGCTTTATTCTACTTAGAATAACTGGTACACTTATTAAGACTTAATATTGTCTAGTATTCCCTAAAGAGTTCTCCAAATGGGAGGTAATCATAAATTAGGGGAAGTAACTCTCAATTACTTATTACAGGATAGTTCTTTGCTCAAGTTGGAATTGGTTCTTACCGTATCTTTGAATCGTTCCTCGCTCATGGTTCGCGCGAGTGGACCTGGGAGTAATGGCAAAGAAGTGGTACATTAAACTTCCCAGATCTCTAGAAGCGGAGCCTCACCATCAGATGCAGTTTAGCATCATATCCAGTGTAGCGAGAGTAGAAACGAATTACCTCGTGAGATTAAGCGGACACGCACGTGTCTTGTGTGCAAGATATCCGTTTATCTCTTAAAAGTGATTGAAGAGAAGGTGGAGTGAACTGTCCTACCTAGCACAGAGCTTGAACACACAGCCTCCAGGTTATGAGCGGTGTCTTTTATTAGTATTTTATCACCAAGGCAGTGTCTCTCATGGACACTTATCTTGTTTGTTGGTATTTACTTCCCACAATGTAAGTATTAATAGTTACTTACCACGAATCCCACTAATGTGGATTGAATATCAGGTCCTATTAATGTGGGAACAACCACGAACCGAAGCTCATCGTATGGCAGGCACACAAATGCGGGATCGCCTTGGTATTCCCCATCAAGGGCTCGTCTCAGGCACTGGGCAATAAACCCAGCCCTGTCCCTTTAAATCAAAGGCAGGTGTTGCCTGGGGGATGACTCCCAGGGATCACACCGTTAATTACATTACGTGTCCAGCGGTCAAAGCCAACGTACACAGGACCCGAGAACCCTACATCAGGTAAAAATGCAACCCAAAGTCCTTTTTAACATGGAAAGCCACGTACAAACCGAAGGTTACTTTGTCTGTTGCCTGGAGAACCTTTGCCACTCTACTTTACAACCACTTTTTGCCAGTTGGTGAGGGGCAGAAACTGAAATAGAAACAGAAGTTTTTAGAGACTTCAAATTAGACTCGGGACATCACTTTGGGTGGGTGGGTGGTTACCACTCAACAGAGGACACACTCAGGGTATTCTAAGGGTTCTATCTTAATAAATATTAAGATCAATTATTTCAAGGGGATTTTCGTTCAAAAATTGATTAAAAATTATTATCATCGAATTTTTAAAAAGAAGATGAAAAGGACATTTGGATCAGCATCTTGACTATGATGTGAAAACTGAAAGGATTTGAATGTTGTTAACAACAGTTGAATTTCTATTCTGAAAGAAAATATCAGGTTCATATTTGAAAAAATTAATAGCTCTGGGAAAGAAACATCTGATATTGATTTCATTCTTAAAGAATATCCATGGTAAAAGTTTCAGTCATCTTCAGTCGAATTCAAAGTGGGTTTTCCACCATTACTCTGCTTACGGTCTAATCACGCTGAAAGCACCGGTTTCCGCTAGAGCACCGAAGTTAAGCAGCGATGAGCCTGTTCAATACTTAGATGGGTGACCATTTAAGCAACAGCAGGTACTGTAAGTAAACCGAATATCGAAATGACTTGATTCGGAATTAAATGACCCAAAAAGTGTTGATATACCGTAAAACAACCAACTAACTAACCCACCACCGTTATTGTCAATTTTACGAGATTCCCTCAATCTTCAGACACATCTGATGGTTTAATAGTGCTGTAAAAAATAAAGTGGGAAGATTGTTTATCAATTTAATTGACAAATACTGCTCAAAAACAATTCTGTTAAATAAATGATTGGTTGATTTTAACCCGTCTAGGGTTATTTCGTGCCTAGAGGTTAGGGAACCACGTTAATTGTACGTTTATTTCTCTATTTTTCTGTAGTTGTTTCGTAAGAGTTATTTTTGATATCCGTGTTCTATAGGACCGTATGGTCCTATAGAACACGAATAACCCTTCTACAGATCTATTTAACCCATTGATATGACCCTTACAGTTACTATTACTCCGAAACATATTGGATCTGGACGCAAGGGCAATGAAAGGGTACTCAACATTCTCCAGATTTCCATTGGCAGTACCATAACATTCCATTGGCAGTACCAAAAGTGGCAGTACCATAACATAATTTCTCTTTTTGAAATATTGCAGAATGTCTTCTAATAATCTTCGGGTTTCCTTCTCTTAGATGTATTGTCAAACTCTATAACAAAAGAGCACAACATCTATGCCTGAATGAAGAAGTAGATTGATACATTTTCAAAGAGCGTTAATGCGAAGTGAATTCAAAGAGCCGAGATCAGAATTTAAACCCGACTCGCCAACTCTGTTTCCCGTGCCGATAACACTGGCCTGTGATGTTTTCAAGGTCGAATATATAATAGCTGATTTTAAGGCAGTTCTTTTACGCTGAATCTAAAAATCATACTCATTTTTTCTTATCAGATCAAATTTTTAAATACAAGCTTTACTTGAAATATACAGAATAGTATTATAGCTGTGACAAGTAGAGTCCACAGGCTTTTGAATATGCGTTATTATCTTATTATAATGGAGATTGTGGGTTTTTCTGTCTGTAACCGAAACTATATTACTAATCAAGTCACAATTCCTTTTGTTATTTATACCACATTCTCCATGATTTTATTTTTAATTTAAACTTCAATTATAATAAAATTATTTTACATCATTAAGACTGTTGACCATATCTACAAACTATTAACTTGCAATTGTATTTATATATACAACAAAATAGTGGTTTACAGTGTGAATATTAAGGCTAATTTGCATATTGATCTTAAAAATATGCTTAGTATTATGGATTTCTAATTGTTTGGTTTTATCTTATTGAATATGAGCAAAAATCTTGGGATAAATCTTAAAAGAAATCCATTAACAAGAAAAAATAACTGTAAATTTATTCCTTACTTCCTCTTTTAACTAAACTTAAATTAGGAAAATTTACAATGATAGACGGGAGTAATGGTAAATGATGGAAGAGTTAGTTTCGAAGTTGTTCTATTTTTTCATACTCCCTCTGTTTCCAAATCTTTTTATCTGCATACTTATTCAGTTTCATTAGCCCTTCTAATTTGATATGATATTTTATTATATTAAAACTTAAATACTTGCACCCGGAGGGTGCATATATTTGCTAGTATAAATAATGAAATTTATTGTGTACAGTGCTCAGGTGCACCATAACTCATCAAAGTCTCATGTCAAGTACACAGAATAATGTATTAGTGTCATGAACATGAACAGTTTACAGTAGTAATATGCATGTATGTGCGTGTGTGTGTGCATATGTGTGTGGAGAGGGTCATCAGGTATAGTGTCGGCGGATTACAGGAAGCATGGAGGCTTTAAAAGATTCAGTGTTTCGGCAGCCTACAATAGACGCGGGAAGCTTATACCATGCCTCAGCAATTCTGAGTGTAAAGAAATGTTTCCGAAAGTCACGTGAACAGTGCTGTTTTCTGGCTTTGTAGGCATGCCCACGTGTGTTAGAAAGATGGAGATCAAAAAGGTGCTCAAGTTGCTGTTGTTAAGATGATTAATGACCCTATGAGCGTTTACCAGGTCAGTTGCCAGACGCCGAAGTTTCAACGAATACATTCCCAGGGCAGCGAGACGTTCAGAGTATGTTAGATGCCTGATGGAGGGTATTCGTTTGGTTGCACATCTCTGTACAGTTTCTAGGAGGTTAATATTCTGAGAAAGATAGGGGTTCCAGACTGGTGATGCAAATTCCAAGTGTCGCCGCACCATAGCTTTGTACAGCTTTAAATAGATAGCCAGTGAGCGGCTGACAAAGGACAATTTTAGCGATGTGTTTTGTCCAACGAAAATCACTGCTGACAGTAATGCCCAGATCACGTTCACAAGAAGATTCCTTGATATTAGTGTTGTGGGGGGAGTATATGTATGATGGGTTTTTCCTCCCAAAATGCATGGTGGTGCATTTGTCCACAACCAGCTTCAGTTGCCATTCAGTGATCCATTGTTGCACTGTGTCCAGGTCTGACTGCAATAAAGATCTGCAGCATTCAGGATCTGTCTTTTTTATCTCAAGGTACAGGTTGATGTCATCGGCATATTTCAGTGCTATGGTATTCCTTAAGTTAGCATCTATATAATTGATATACGCAACAAACAAAATGTACAACTTGTGAATTATCTTAAAAACAGACCTGACTAAAGACAATGAATGGTATTTTAGAATTCAGCATAAAATGGCGATCTTATATCCCTTGATTGAACTTTGACCTTTTGGAAAAAAAATTAACGCAGGCCAATGTAATAAACCTGAACTCCCTCAAGAAGGTGGATAGATATCTTTTTTATGCGCACATTGATAAAACCATAACATTTAGACATACCTGATCTCGGCAGATTTAACTTAATTCATTCATTGAAAATCCGTAGACGATTGCTTACATTATTATAGATTTCTCATCAAGTGAAAATGTAAATGAATATTTTTATGCGCCTATTGAGAAAAGAACAGCATCGAGGTATTCCCTGACGTCTGAAGTTTATACAAAAATAACTGGTCAGGTATTTGAAAATCAATAGTAAATTACAGACGTGCTTTTAAAGTTCTCCCATTGTGAGAATCTAACTGAATTTCTCTTTTATATGCACACTGAGAAAAGAATATCGTCAGAATATTCCCTGACGTTTGCAGTTAATACTAATGGGATTAACTTGTTCTTTATTCTTTCAGAATAGATAACAGATATCGTTTCAGATTTATTATCATTTTTGAATATCAATATTTCTATGGTCCGACTGATAAAATTATAACATCAAGAAATTCCCTAATGTCTGCAGTTGATATCAACATCACTGATCTATTCTTTGAAAAATGCGTAGTAAATTTAGTGGAAATGTGAATGAATATATATTATGTGCATTCACATTCATTAATGGTGCAGTTAATACCGAAGTTATGTTATATAAAATATTTTGCTAGAGTTAGGGGTTAGGGGTTAGGAGTTAGGGGTTAGTTTTATAATTTAAAAAACGTCTAAAAATCATCTGTTTACAAACAACCGTATTTTGAGAGTGTAAATGAAAAACATGTCCTTCTTAATCGAGATCGCAGATGGGGTGCTACATGGTCCCGATAATCTAGCAAAGTTACTGATTTCGTCTTTCAAATACATTCTAGATTGTTGACGGTATTTCGAATTGACCAATATATGAGATCGACTAATACACAAGTATATACGGTAAGCTAACAAAGTGACTCACTTAGTCTTTAAAATCCGTTCTATATTGCTGTTGGTATTTCGAATTGATGTTTTCACGACCTTATACATGAGGTCGACTTATACACGAGTATATACGTTAAGCTAGCAAAGTCACTGATTTTGTCTTTAAAACCTGTACGTGAGGGTTTTTCGAATTTCTCATCTGATATGAATGAATACCTTTTCTATGTGACTATTTGAATCTTTGCTACAAGATAGAAACAAATCTTGATTTGAGGAAGGAAAGATTTCCACCAATCGATTTCAAGGATAGACAAATCAGCTTAATTTAAGAGCTTGGTAAGTCTAATCATAAGCTGTTTAGGGACGTGAAGGCTTTAAAAACTAAGTAATGTTACGTAGAATGCACCATTCTTAGAATATTGATAACGGGTTCTTCCTTCGCCCCAAAGTCCGCTTAGAAATTTGACACGAAGAATATATTGCGGCTATTATAATAAAAGATCAACTTTTTGGGTCTTAAAATCAAAAATCTTAATTTCACGCATTTGTCTTAGTCTGGCACGTGGATGCATTCAAAAGAATTCTGCGATATAAGCGTACTTACCAATCGCTCTACCACAAATCGATTGAGTTATTTATTAAACTGAACTCGGTGTTTATGCTTGTGATTAATTGAATGACTGATTGATTTTAACGGCTTGTCAACCTGTTTAAGGTTATTTTATGCTTTTAGGTTAGGAATTTGCGTACATTGTATGTTTATATTTACATTTTTGAGTAGTTGTTTCTGAAGTGGTTTTCTTTTACATATGGTCCTATCAAAATCGAAATGTATATTTTCCAACATATCTATTTGAACCATAGATGGGACCCAGCAGGCACTAATGGACCTAGAAGTAATGGCAATGAAGGGGTACTCCACACTTCCCAAAGTTCCAGAGCTGGACCCTTATCATCAGATGTAGTTTAGTGTCATACGCAGCACATACCCTTTTTGAGGGGTTTCTTCCCCCTCAGTAGGGGGTATAGTCCCATCGGCAGGCTAGGTTTATGCTTGTGTATAAGTCGAGTTTCGAAACCCCAATTTTCAATCAAGAGTTATATTTCTGTAAGATTGAAATTCAAACATAATGGGAAGGCCTAAAATTTACCGATTCTTCTCCTCCCTACAGCTATGGGTAAGGTAAGCGGGGTTCGTTAGCCTTTGTTAGACAATCAGAAAGAACCTGCTGAATTAAAACTGTACGTAAAACATTATCGGAAAGTCTGGGAGGAAACCTTGGTTTTAAAATGTAATTCCATAAATTGACGTTTTCACGACCAATACATTGGATCGACTTATACATGAGTGTCTATAGTAATCTTGCGCAGAGTCACAATAGTGGAAAATCGAGGAAAGAACGACCTGATGATAGTTGGAATTGTCTAGTATCTGCAGGTGTGCCTATCGCAATGTTCATCGTCCTACGAAATGTGATCGACTACCCGAATTCAATTTCTGGATGAGGCTGTTTGTATTTGACTTTACCAGTATTTACAGGGCTTGAGATTTTTATTAAGTAGCTTAGCTATCTATAAGTGATTTTTTTTGGGGGGGGTCTGTTGTTTTTTTTTGGGGGGGGGCTCAGTGGAAGGCAACACCTGAAAATGGTTAAAAGATGATTATATCATCAAAATTGTTGTCAGATTAGCTTATGAGATTATGCGACTTCTCCCGAAGATTTTTTCCCTGATACAGATGGCAGAACACTCGGATTATATTTGCAATGTGTTTATTTTCTTTTTCTTTACGCAAACAAACACCGTTTGAAATAGTTGCATATCTAAGTCCTTTTAATATCCATAAGATTCCGTGCATGTAACTAACGACATAAATACCTTCCAGAAATTGTCATTTCCATTATTTTTTAAGCAATCACAAATTACACAAAGGAAAAAGTGAATAAGAAACATAACTTACTCAGAAATCAAATCAGTACTAAAATGCTCCCTGGTATGTTCAAATCCTGTATACATACTTGAAAACCAAAATCAATATGTGCTTCAATAAAATAATAAAAAATAGCAACAAAATTGGAGTAGAAATATACATAACAAACACTTCTCAATAAAACCAAATATACGAAAGAAGGAAACCAAGTTTCAGAAATTCCAGAAAGGAAAAAGTCACTATATCCCAATTATGTCTAAGTCACACAAGACTAATGGGACCATATTACCTTTATGCGCCCCTTTTTGATCTCGATTAAGAAAGGACATATTTTTCATTTACAACGTCAATATCCGGTTGTTTGTTAGGGGTTATGGTTAGGGGTTAGAGTTAGGAGTTAGTTTTATAATTTTTTAAAATCTAAAAATCGTCTGGTAAAACTACCAGATATTGATGATGTAAATGAAAAACATGTCCTTTCTTAATCGAGATCAAAAAGGGTGCCTAAATGTCATATGGTCCAACTAATGCACTTCTTTTTACTTAAACAAGAAAACCAGCCAGAATGCATACTATGTCAAACCCCCTATATTGTTAAACACATTCTGTTATATACCACCTCAAACATCGCGCATCGGGTATATAAACGAGAGTGTGAGAGAGTGTTCAGGGAGTTCTCAGATTATATAGAGAGGCAGAGATTAGAGAGAGACAGAGACACAGATTAGAGACTTATTTGGATACTTCCTTTCTGCTTTTTCTTCTTCTTCTTCCCTGGCCGACATCTCGTCTAGTTGTTGTTCTTCTATCTAACTTCTACTAAGAGCTTCTTTTGGGCTGATTTTGGTCATTGCAATTAAATGAATTAACAAGACAGTTTGTTTCCTGATCAAGCTTTTTATTTTATCTAGCCCATATCACCGCGCGGATGAGGATCGACCTCAGCAGCGAAACATCTGTCCTGCTTCAATGTCTTGAAAACTCAAACTAATCACGTGTTTCTCATGGCGCGTTTTCCAGAGATCAGGGGGTATAACCGTCACTGGTAAACTTCCACTCCCTCATGTGGAAGGGTCGGTGAGCATAAACAGGGGACAGACGACCAAACTCCCCCCAATTATTGATATAGATATTTGAGCCAGACTATAAGATACTACCTTTGATAAGCGCAATAGTTTTCTAGTACAGAAGAACCGAAGAGATACATCATTGTACATGTTTGACAGTAAGGCGATGGCACGAAGCGATACTGATTATGATTGATAATGTCCATAAATATCGATTTACAGCTACAAACGTACAAGCCGTCCAGTCTGGTAGCGATTAATGTGCTAATGAAAAGGACATTAATAACATGAGCAATATGAATAGGAGGTCGTAGATCGCCGCCGAGAAAGATTCAGTCAAATTGATGGGCGTGCCGTGATTTGGGCGGAAAGTTAGATCATAACTTAACATCAACCTTTGTTTTTCTCTACATTAACTGAATTAGTAATAATTAGAATTATTGATTACCTAATCAGGAATCGTTGACATGGGTAGGTGTGTAGATAGATGGACATACACGAGGGGGTTGGAAATACATTGACACAGGTGTTTGATGTTTCAATTAGCAATTCTTATAATTAGATTAAATGACATAGAGACGGTCTGATGCTGACAGGGATAAGATGGAGAGTACTTGATAGCCGCATTGTTGATTCAAGTACCGGTATACAGTGTTGTCTAAGAGCTGGAAATCAGAAAAGAAAGAATTACAAATAACAATGGGCTAGAACTCGATATTGTCTATTTCTGAAGATCATTATTCTAACAGGACCCCAGAAGAATTCAATACCGGAATCGACGTGGGCGAACACATAACCAGTGAGAGAATGGACTTATATTTGGGGTACTTGTAATGAGATGTGAGTCTCTCTCCTAGATAGTCCAACACCGAAAATACGGAACACCAGTCCAGAGGGGACAAATTCTCCTCCAACACAAAGGATCACTTTCAAACACACCGTTTCTCGTATTTCTGCACGCTCGACCAACTCACCGTGTGAAGTGTAAAAATGACCGTCACTCTTCAAATTCTGCCCCAGTCTTTTATTATGGCAAGTGACGACAGACTGCCCGATCAATGCACGTGGCTTCCTTTGAAAATTAAAGCCGGATTATTTTTTCTTTCTTTGACAAAAAGAAGTTCCCGTGACGTACTGGCGAACATGCTTGAGTGCGACATCGTACTAACCGAGTTCGAATTCTAGTCGCGCTATTACGTTCACTTTTGGAGTAATACTCTTGTGATAGGTATGAACCCCCTTATACCCCCAGCTATGGGTTAATAGTACCACTGCTGTTCTTCTGCAAGAATGGTTTTTGCATTAAATAACCAACGAAGATTTATATGCTATTAAAACAAAAAAAAGCCAAACCAACCAAATACCAAAGCAAAAATGATTTGACAAATAGTAATATTTATTTTGTGTTATTGATTGTTCTCTGTCCCTAGACAGGGTGCCATAAAACTAAAGCCAACAGCTAGGTCAAATAATTAAGAAAAGGTCATTTTAAAAGTAAACACTAAAATAAAAGATATTTTTCAAGAACCAGGCACACTGACCTATCGTCGACCAAATAACCTTAAAGAAATTACCAAATAACCTCAGAGAAATGATAGGAAACAACAACATACAAAAATAATTAAGTAATCAATAAGAAACCCACAAGTAAATCCAATAAATTTTGCCAACCATGTAATATAAAGAATAACATATGTTGCAAACACCTAAAATCAATCAACTTATTCATTAGGTTTCCAACTAAAAAATACATTTTGGAATTTACCGCGAATCAAATTGCAGAAGAAAAATGTAATTTATTTACTGGGCTGCACACGCTGCCAAAAATTTTTTTTAAATAATAATATATTGGAAAGTCAGAATGGCCAATATATTTTATATGTAAACAACTAAAGATACGGAATCAAATCTATTGATCACAATTAACTAATACCTGTAGAACAACACTTCCGCTCAAACAGTCACAAATTTATCAGAGATGCTAAAAATTGAAAAAATTGAAAAAGACATCAACATAAAATTATTAATTGAGCGGAAAGAATATAACAGGATAAACAATTTAAAAACCTATCATTCATTTGGACTTAATATTAAAGTTAATTACCCGGCCTAGTAATACAATTTTGGGGTCACTAACAGCTATTAAAACAAATACATCAGCCACTTCCAAACCGAATAAACTTGAAACGAACCATTCCTACAGCCAATAAAAAAACCCTCATGAGCCAGATACCTTCAACTTAGAGGCATATGTATATAAAAAGCAATTAAAGATAATTTAACCAGAATGTGTTTTTGACTCAACAAATGGATATGCCACTTCACCTCTACATTATATATACTAGCAAATATATGCACCCTCCGGGTGCAAGTATTTTAGTTAAATTTTATAATAAAATATCATATTAAATTAGAAAGGCTAATGAAACTGAATAAGAATGTAGATAAAAAGATTTTGAACAGAGGGGGTATGATTGAAAAATAGAACAACTTTGAAACTAACACTTCATCATTTTCCCTCCCGTCTTTCATTGGTAAATTTCCTAATTTAACTGTTTAGTTAAAATAGGAAGTAAAGAATAATATTACAGTCATTTCTTCTTGTTAATGGATTTCTTTAAGATTTATTGAAGAGATTTTTGCTATATTCAATAAGATAAAACCAAACAATTAGAAATCAATAATACTAAGCATATATTTATAAAATCAATTTTTTAAGATCAATATGCAAATTAGCCTTCCCATTCATACTGTAAACCTCTATTTTGCTGTATATATAAATACAATTGCATGTTATTAGTATGTAGATATGGTCAACCGTATTAATAATGTAAAACAATTTTATTGATAATTGAGGTTTAAATAAAAATAAAATCATGGAAAATCTGACATAAATACCTAATTGAATTGTGACTTGAGTAGTAATATAGTTTTCGGTTACAGACACAAGAACACACAATCTCATTATAATAAGATATATATATATATATATATATATATATATATATATATATATATATATACTAAATGGTTCCAACACATATAACTGCATTTTCTCTTTAATTAATAATAATTTCCGAATTATTAATAAATTTAAATATAAATTATTATTAATTTCGATTAATATATATTTCAAATATTTTCTGTATGATATATTTTAAACGACTAATATTTCCAAACAATATGTTATGATATACATATTCGCTACAGTACGATGCATTTTTGCTAATGTCATTTTGTTTTTTAAAAAAAGAACAAGAAAGTAAAGTGGATGAAACGTATTTTTAAGTGTTGGCTTTCTTTAACTTTTTGAATTTTAAATCCCTTATTTTATTTTTGTCTATTTGTTAATACTTCGAAAACAAAACAGTATATCTATTTTTCTATATATTTTGGTCAGTATATATATATATATATATATATATATATATATATATAATATATAACTGAGGAAATCCTATCAATTTGATTGAAACTATGGTAGACCTTTTATTTTCCCTCTCATAATGATAATATTAGTATTATTACTGCTCTATATTTTTAATATATTGAGTACTTTTGGATTATTTACTGATGCCACTGCGACGGAAAAGTTAAAGCGGCAATTGGATACTATATATATATTATATATTATATATATATATATATTATATATATATATATATATATATATATTATATATATATATATATATATAGGTTACGGTAGCATGAACATTAATTAATTGTCACTTGATTACTGACAGTTTCACGCCTATACGATTTCCAAACTAAGCACTGCCGTTGATTTAATGTCCGCACTACCTTAACTTAGCTCTATAAACGATAGGTTTGGTTTGGTGTGGTTTTTTGTTTTACGGCATATCAACCTCGGTGTGTCATTTAATGCCGACAAAGTTGTGAAATAAATTCATTCTTAATGCATAATACAATTTTGTTTATCAACTCATGCTTTTCTATTTAACCCATAGATGGGACCCTAACAGGTACTACCACTCCGGGTCAGAGTGGACCAGGGAGCAATGGTGATGAAGGGGTGCTCCACATTCCTCAAACCTACAAAATTGGAACCCCACCATCAGAAAGAGTTTGTTATTCCCAGGACATGTAGACCCTCAGTCACCGCCTTCTAGCATATGATAAAATGGGGTTGGGGCTTGCCATAAGGGCAATTGGGTTGGGAAAATCATATAGGTGCTAGGGCTTGACGTGACCAGCCGTCTAGCCCAAGATAGGGCCAAAGTGGAGTATTGCAAGTCATGGACTGCTCATCCACCTGGGCTCTATCCTTAAGCATCACGGGTCGTCAACCACGGCCAACAGGTAGCCCCATCGGGGGTGATATAAACGATATTGAGCACTATTATAAATATAGCATATTATACTATCAATATATACACTGCATTTCAAATTATTAACGAGGCAACACTTTTCCATTCTATCCAAAAACAACTCGTTGATTTTACGAAATTATCACAATTCTGACAATATGAATATACTATTACTCAGTAAAAATCGTAAGGTTCTATTTAAAGGAAGATAAGTAAAATTCATTTACCTGGTTTAATTAAATCATTATCCTGTGAGGAATTCCTCTCGCTAGCAAACGAAAGGAAGAGGACCAAATACCAAGAGCTGGTCGAACAATATCAAAGGAATTCCTGGAAAATTCCCTATGACTCTATAGAAGTAGGTTGTAGGGGCTTTGCAGGTCAATCGTTGTGCAGAGCACTTTCAAAAATAGCAATGATAGGAGCAGTGAAGGCAAAAGCGCTAAAGGACATAACTGATAGAGCACGAACCGCTTCCAAATGGGTTTGGCTTAAGAGATCAGAACTATGGGTAAAGAAATTTAAAAAAAACAAAAGCAAAAAGGAAAAATACGAAAAGAAAAAAAAGAAGAAAAGGGAAAGAAAAAAACGGTAGTTCTGATTATCGGAATGTACTGAGGCTTTCTGGTTTATGAAGGGTTGAGTTTGAACCACTCATTTAAAACGGCGTTTTTATTCTTGCATTTATATTAATTTTTTGGGGAGGTAATTTGAAGGACGTGAATTGAATATGTGGATGTGTGTGAGTCTATGTAACAGACTATTCGTCGGAAGCTCTTATGTATTTATTATATTTTATTCGTATAAATTATTTAAACCGATTTTTTTTAGTTATGTTCTTATGTATTTATTATATTTTAGTATTTGTATAAATTATTTAAACCAATGCGGTATTCTATTTAAACGTTCGATATATATTTATTTGTATAAATTATTAAACCGATTTTTTTAGTTATGTTCTTATGATTCTTTTAGTTTTTATTGTTGAATTATTTAAACCGATTTTTTTAGTTATGTTCTTATGTATTTATTATATTTATCTTTTAGTTTTTATTGATATATATTTATTTGTATAAATTATTTAAACGATTTTTTTAGTTATGTTCCATTTGGGGTATTTATTATATTTTATTCTTTTAGTTTTTATTGTATTTGTAGTTATGTTCTTATGTATTTATTATATTTATTCTTTTAGTTTTATTGATATATATTTATTTGTATAAATTATTTAAACCGATTTTTTTAGTTATGTTCTTATGTATTTATTATATTTTATTCTTTAGTTTTTATTGATATATTTATTTGTATAAATTATTTAAACCGATTTTTTAGTTATGTTCTTATGTATTATTATATTTTATTCTTTTAGTTTTATTGATATATATTTATTTGTATAAATTATTTAAACCGATTTTTTTTAGTTATATGTTTTATTATATTTTATTCTTTTAGTTTTATTGATATATATTTATTTGTATAATTATTTAAACCGATTTTTTTAGTTATGTTCTTATGTAGTTTTTATTGATATATATTTATTTGTATAAATTATTTTATTTCTTATGTATATTTTAGTCTATTTAGTTTGTTCTTATTATTTATTATATTTTATTCTTTTAGTTTTATTGATATATATTTATTTGTATAAATTATTTAAACCGATTTTTTTTAGTATTTCTTATGTATTTATTATATTTTATTCTTTTAGTTTTTATTGATATATATTTTTTGTATAAATTATTTAAACCGATTTTTTTTTAGTTATGTTCTTATGTATTTATTATATTTATTCTTTTAGTTTTTATTGATATATTTTTATTGTATAAATTATTTAAACGATTTTTTTTAGTTATGTTCTTATGTATTTATTATATTTTATTCTTTAGTTTTTATTTATATATATTTTTGTGTTGTGTGTGTGTGTGTGTGTGTGTGTGTGTGTGTGTGTGTGTGTGTGTGTGTGTGAGAGAGAGAGAGAGAGAGGAGAGAGGGAGTAAGAGAGAGAGAGAGAGAGTAAGTAAGTCTACATAAGGGCTTGATTTTAATCGCTTATTATCGCGGTGATATATATATTACTCTTGTCGTCCAAACCCTCGATTTCGTAGAAAACGTTTTTTTAATACATTAAGTACATATAGAAGAGGGAGATATATTTTAGTAGTAACATAGTCTTGCCGTCAAAACCATCGAATTTTCCTAGAAAAACGTTAAGGATAGATTTAGTAATATATAGTTTGGAGGGGGTACGTTATACATATATTAGTTTGTGTCGTCAAAACCAATCGATTTTCGTAGAAAAAGGTTTTTTTTTAGATAGATTTAGTTAAATATGGTTTTGAGGGAAAGATACATTATAAATGCAAGTATTTAAAGTTTTAATATAAAAAAAACATTTTAAATCAGAAAGGCTAATGAAACTAAATAAGAATGCAGATAAAAAGATTTGGAACAGAGGGGGGATGATTCAAAAATAGAACAACTTTGAAACTAACTCTTCCATCATTTTCCCTTACTCCCGTCTTTCATTGGTAAATTTTCCTAATTGAACTATTTAGTTAAAATAGGAAGTAAAGAATAAAATGACAGTATTTCTTCTTGTTAATGGATTTCTTTTAAGATTTATCCCTGAGATGTTTGCTTATATTTAATAAGATAAAACCAGACAATTAGAAATCAATAATACTAAGCATATATTTATTAAAATCAAATTTCTAAGATCAATATGCAAATTAGCCTTCCATTCACACTGTAAACTGCTATTTTGTTGTATATATAATACAATTGCATGTTAATTGTATGTAGATATGGTCAACAGTCTAATGATGTAAAACAATTTTATTAATAATTGAGGTTTAAATAAAAATAAAATCATGGATAATGTGATGTAAATAACAAAGGGATTTGAGACTCTTATAGTAATTATAGTTTCGGTTACAGACAAACACACAATCTCCATTATAATAAGATATTAATAACATATAGTTTTTTTCCATCCA
This sequence comes from Doryteuthis pealeii, assembly GCA_023376005.1. Classification (NCBI taxonomy): domain Eukaryota; kingdom Metazoa; phylum Mollusca; class Cephalopoda; order Myopsida; family Loliginidae; genus Doryteuthis; species Doryteuthis pealeii. The sequence continues at coordinate 73,336,135 of CM042140.1, read as the reverse complement.
TATCATTCGTTTCGTAGGAAAACGTTAAAGAATAGATTCAAAAATAGAATGGATAAAATCAATAAAATTCATAGAAGAGGGCGAACTTACCGCAAGCGGAATCCGTAAAGAGTAAATTAGACTGAAACAGGGATGAACAGATGATTCCATTATAAAATTGTGGTAGGGGGTGGTGTACTTTTCATTGGCTCACACTCACAGTGGTTTCCCTATTTAAGAGTTTGAATTATTGTGTAGTTTATTTGAAGCAAGATGTCAATACTAGCAGCACGTAGCTTACAGGGTGGCAGCTTGAAGATGCCGGATTCAAGTTGGGGTTGCTATCGGAGCCGATATGATGCAAAAGAACCCGTAATCGGCGATGAAGATAGTTCATTACTGACGACCACCCTGTACGTATCAACAAGATGTATTGTACGACTTAGTGATTCAAATTATTAGTTGGGTGTAATAAAAAGAGCATGTAAAAAGAAAATAACACTTTAATGGCTTCATTTACAGATTCTTATGGATACAAACAGTAAATAAGAAGAAATTATACCGAAAGAAAACAGTAAACAGAGTTAAAAATTGATAGTGGAGTTTGTTAATATGAGATATGTGATCTTTATTTTTTAAATAACTCGGAAAAGATGCTGGTCCAACCAACATGTCAATTCGTGTATCACCTCTGATATAATTTCACGTGATTTGACGGCTATTTTCTGTTACTAAGTCATCTTTGCTTCTAAATTGGCGTCCATTCTCATGAACACTTGCTTCAGAATACTCCACAAGTTTTCAATTGGATCTAAGTCTAAAGAATTGGCCAGCCTGTTCATCTTCTGATGTTTTCCGTAGTTTTATGCACTGAATGCGAAGGATTTCATAGGTATGATCCTCCTGAAAGTGATTCTTAGCTTTTTTTAGTCAAGACTCCAGATGATCTTTGAGGAAGGCTTATAATATATATACATCAGCCGTTATTTTCGTACCGTCAAGAACTCTCCACAGACCAATCATAATACCTTGAATAATACCAGCCCAAATCATAATAGGTCCTCCTCCTTGTTGGCGTCTCAAGCGTTGATGACGATCTCGTTCATTTACGACCCAACCTTTACTTAAAAAAGCAGGGCCATTAAGTCTTGCACGAGTTTCATCTGTGAACAGAACTTTCGAGAAATTGACCATCACGTTCTCCTTTGCTCATTTTAAATGCATTTGTATGTGTACTTTTGTTACTAGTCTCAATGATGTCCCGACCTTTTTCAGAAAATGATAGCGAGTACTTCTGGACACAGTTGCTTCTTCAATGCTCCTAAAAAGTACCCCACTAGTCAGGTTTGTGTTATTTACAGTTTCACGTTTCATTCTTGACAAAGAACGTCGTGAAAAAACCCTCGAGTGACCCTTATCGGCCCTCTTACGTACTTTCATAGCAGCTGCAACAAATCTTTTCACATTTTGGTGATATTTCCCAATCATGTTGGATATTTCTAAAGTATATTGGCCCTTGGAAAGTTCATGTTATAATATCTTTTTCAGGAGGGTTCAAATCACATTTGCGACCCATAATTGCACTGTTATAATGATACTCGTTTATAGTCTGAAACACTTCTATATCGTGTTAATATTGCAAATGGTTACCGTATATTTCTTGTTGCGCCGAACAATACATACATTTTATATAAGCCTTTGTATATATCTATTCCCATTATACTGAGAAAATTGCATAGATGTCCGACCAGTAGTTTTTGCACAAAATGAAAAAATGTAACTTCATTAATAATTTGAACGCACTATATATATATATATATATATATATATATATATATATATATATATATATATATATATATAATATACTAATTGCTGTCCATCGTATCCGATTATGACACCACGCGAATAATTTTCCTCTAATTTAATCGGTCTCTGGTTGCGTCTTGCCAACTGTCTATAGGGATATTCAAGTCCTTCAGTTTTCTTTTGATGTTGTCTTTATACCTGAGGTTTGGTCTACCGATTCTACGTGATCCCTCTCTCAGTTGAGAGTACACAATCTGCTTTGGTAGTTGTCATCCCCAAGTCTGTTTAAGTGGCCAGTCCATCTCAGGTTGCGTTGGACAAGTATTTCATGTATGCCAGGGAGTCCAGTTCTCTTCAGGATAGTCCTGTTTGAAACATGTTGCCACCACCTGACATCTAATATATATATATATATTCTAAAACAAGAACTTATTTGTAAAAATATCCATAATCAAATGTTTCTTTAAATTGTTAATTTTCAGTATAGATATCACTTACTTGACGTGTATAAGTCCATTGTTAGAAGCAAAAGTACAAGTCAAACTGTGTGTATTCTCTTTATTTCGTTTGATACTATCATGTGCTATTAATGCGCTATCATCCAAATTTCGTTTTAGCTGACATTTTTCCCGATTTTTCACGTGTATGAAAAATCTAATAGATATTAAATTATTTATAATATAGGGCTATTTAGAGGTTATAGATGGATTCCTGGGGAAATTCTGACCTATAAACAGATGCCCATTATATAGCTTATCATTTTTGACAAATTTGACTCACCCAGATATGAATAAGAATTAATTGTTAATGTAGGGCGTTGTCTTCAAATCAGTTTTTAAAAAAACGATTTTGAGTTCAATCGGAATAAAGGTTTGTAATAATAACCTAAGGTTTCTAATAATAACCTTTGCAATGCTTGTAATATATACTCTATCTACGTGGATATAGATAAAATCTCTGGAATTAACGCAGCTAAAGACAATGGAGACTGGTTATTGTGCAGAAGTGGGAAGAATTTATGGCAACTGTGCCTCGGGATAAATAAAGAGATGAACGATGAGGTCAAAGGTGAAATTAACCCCCGGGGCGAATTTACCATTACAAAAGTGAATGAGTAGTAATATCGGTCAAGTTTTGGGCCGTTACTGGAGAAGTTTCTTGAAAGAGTAATACATCAACCATGGCTGAATTAATGAATATAAAACGAAAGCGTTATGTTGTTATAATTCTCGCTTCTTTCTTGCTCTGGATAATAACGTATATTATATATTATATTATATTATATTATAACCACAGCCTGAAAGAATTGTCGCTTTAACTTGTTAGACCCTAACAAGGCGCCTTGAGAATAAGCTAGATGGGAGCTGCACAAGAATGCTACGTGCGGTCTTGAACAAATCATGGAAACAACACCCCACAAGGAGACAGCTGTATGACCACCTGCACCCCATCTCACAAACCATCCGCGTGAGACGGACAAGGCAGGCTGGACACTGCTGGAAAAGTAAGGACGAGCTCATAAGCGACGTTTTTCCAGTGGATGCCAACCCATGGGCATGTTAATGTGGGCCGCCCACCAAGGACCCACATTGACCAACTCTGCGAGGATGCTGGATGCTGCGTGGAGGACCTTCCTGAGTCAAGGAATGATAGGGAGGATTGGCGAGATATTTTCATGGATATCCGTGCTAATTGTGCGACATGATGATATTATATTATATTACAAACCTTTATAATTGCTTAGGAATCTAGGTGTTTGCTCATATTCATTAAGATAAAACCAAACAATTAGATATCAATAACACTAAGCACATATTTATTAAAATCAAATTCTTAATATCAATATGCAAATTAGCCTTCCCGTTCACACTGTAAACTTTTATTTTGTTGAATATATCAATACAATTGCATGTTATTAGTATATAGATACGGTCAACAGTATTAATAATCTAAAACAATTCTATTAATAATTGAGGTTTAAATAAAAAATAAAATATTGGAAAATGTGATGTAAATAACTAAGCGAATTGTGATATGAGTAGTAATATATTTTCGGATGCAGACAGACAAACACACTATCTCCATTATAATAAGATTTCACTAGTGAACTGAATGTACAAATCGGTCAGTTTTGTAAGTAAAGATCATCATCATCATCATCATCAAGAGGTACCGACAGCACAAATCTCCATAACTCTCCCTCGCTTCACATCCCTATCAAACTTCGCTCTTGGAAGGTCATCTGTACAGCATCCAGTATCCGTCTATAGCTGATCAATGTTGTTTTGTTTTTTTTGGCCGACCAACATTGTTGTGTCCATGTGTAGGTTTACACAGGAGAAAATCATATGAGGTCGTCCTTGCTTCTCCATCAGTCTCTAACATGTCTTGTTCGTCTTACCCGGATGGTTTGTGAGAGAAGAGGAGGTAAGTAGCCGCACAACCGCTCTTTTATGTTGTGCTGTTTCCAATATTTATTCAGGACAGCGTGCAGCATCCTTATATAGTTCCTATCTAGCTTTTTCCCCAAGCATTTCCTTAGAGTCCAAGTGGTGCAGCCATACAGTAGCAATCACATGGTTACAGCTGCGAAGAATTTTCGCTTTATTCTAGGGTGGGGAAAGGAGAAAAAAGAAAACAATCTTACCACGACCCTTTTTCTTGGTAGTGAGACCAGCGCCAAACACGAGTTAGACATTCGAGGACTCATATATAAGTAGTGGGATAGAGAACTCCATTGCCATTGGCTGAGGGTCACATGACTAGTTTTATAAAGCTACGTATTCGATCAACAGTACTCAATGTGGAGGCGGGATTAGTGAAAGCCAGTTGCTGATGGGGGGAAAAGTCGGGGTCTGATCAGCCCCGATTAGGTCTCCCGGTGGGATAAAATCAGATGCTGGAAGACCGGAAATTTTCATTGATCCCGGGAATACAACATCGCTGATGACCCTCCCCCCACCCTCATCATCTAAAAAATGTATTTTTGCGAAAGTATCAGAGAGTTAAACGAGTAATTTCTGGTTAATGATTATTAAAAATCGAAACGCAATAAAAATTTCTAATTAAAAGATAATTATTTCAGTCCCAGTAACGCGATACATGCTGTACTTGATGTTAATTTGGCTAAAGAATTATCAAATTTATGATTTTTAATAAAGACAACTGAGCAATGAAGATGTTTTTTAGAATTCATAAAATTCAAATAATTTTTGTACGTTCAATAAAGTTAATTCTAAAGAGACAGAGATCATTAGGCAATTACTTGTAGAATCTCGATAATTTATCTTCTCCAAGAAAGTTGGCCGCTGCACTGGTAATTGCAAAGAAGAAAACATTGGTAAGGTGAAGGTTACCTTTGTCGCCACGACGTACTTGATAATTGCATTATTAATTGCAATCTACCGCTAATAAAATCAAATTCGTTTTCACCAATAAATTTTATTATATTTGTATTTCTATTACATTGATCATATTGTGCTCGGAGGTGCGTAAAGCAGTGTTTAGACGAAAAAGATTAAAAGAAAAAATAAGGACAAATATAATTCCTGTGTTACGAACTCGCTAAATGAAATAATGAAAAACAAAGAAGTGTCCTGTTGTACATCTTAAAGCTAGACAAAGAAAGACAAGGAAAAATGTCAAGACAAATGCCAATAAATAATTTCCTTTATTTCCTTCTTTATTTCCTTTCTTTCTTTCTTTCCTTCTTTCTTTTCTTACATTATTTCATTCTTTATTTTCTTTGCTTAATTTTTTTTCTTTCCTTCTTTCTTTCTTTATCTTATTTCACTTTTTTCTTTCTTTTTCTTTCTTTCTTTTTTCTTTCTTTCTTTCTTTCTCTTTCTTTCTTTCTTTCTTTTTTCATTTTATTTCACTTTTTTTCTTTACTTGAATTTTTCTTTCTTTTTTTCTTTCTTTCTTTCTTTCTCTTTCTTTCTTTCTTTCTTTCTTTCTTTTCTTGTTTTTCTTTCTTCATCTTATTTCACTTTTTTTCTTTACTTGAATTTTTCTTTTTTCTTTCTTTCTTTCTCTTTCTTTCTTTCTTTCTTTCTTTCTTTCTTTCTTGTTTTTCTTTCTTTCTTCCTATATCTTATTCCATTCTTTTTTATTGAATCTTTCTTTCCTTCTATATCTTCCTTGTTTTTTCTTCGTTTCAATTTTTCTTAGTTTCTTTTAATACCTCATTTTATTATTTCATTTTTTGCTTCGTTTTTTCTTTCTTCTTTTGTTTCTTTCTATACCTTATTTCATTGTCTTTCTTTGTTTAATTTTTATTCATTTATCTATTTCATTATTCATTTATTTATTTCGATGCATTCATCTTTCTTTCTTTTTATACTTTGTTTTGTTTTTTTCTTTCTATTCCTTCTTTATTTATTTCAATGGCTTCTTTCTTTATCTGCATTATTTCTTTATTTTCTTTCTACACCTTCTTCCTTTTTATGAAGGTGTGTATTGTAATAGCTATCGTCAGGGACTTGACAACCCAAGTTCAAATCCTGTACGAGGCTGTTCGCATTCTACATAGTGCTAATACCCATGAAAAAGTTATGCATCCATCTGCTCTCTCCAACTATGAATAGATAGTAAGACATACTAGGTCCTTTGACCTTGGTTAGGCAATAAGTAAGAAATTGACATTTTGTCGCATCCTGTTCATACGGAGGGGTTTTATATATATACATATATATATACACAAAGATAAATCTAATGAGTCAGACGAACCTACTAAAAGTTTCGCTTAATGCTCTTCAGGGCTAAGATCTGACTGACTTAAGCGAAACTTTTAGTAGGTTCGTCTGACTCATTAGATTTATCTTTATTATTTGCTCTACTTAGGTATTGAGCACTTTTTACTTATTAGCTTTAGTCTCCTGGCGGTTTTGTATGAATATATATATATCTTATATATATATATATGCATATAAATTGTTTTTTCTTTTAGCCAAAATATTGTACCAATAGATTATTTTTTGTTGGTACAATTATCTTGGTCTTTTCTTTTTTCAAAAAATTTTTTTCTTCCCGGTTGATGTTTGGTAGTATATTTTTACAATCAAACTATTTGCTGGGTTTTTCTCACCGCGAGGATTTACCAATAAGTTTGGTATATTAAATATATATTATATATATATATATATATATGTGTGTGTGTGTGTGTGTGTGTGTGTGTGTGTGTGTGTGTGTGTGTGTGTTAGATAATCCAAATGACTGGTAAGTAAGGGATGATTCTATTTGGGATCATCAAAATCTCACTATGCAACCATACTCTATGCTCTGGTAGGTGCAAACACATATTCATACAATGATTTTTATAAATCCCTAGGAGAGCTCAATGTATAATAATCAATAAATTAATTATATACAGACCAATATTTAACTTTCAAAGAAAGAAAGACTTAACAAACCGTCATCCTGTTGAAACATTTACTTCGACCAGAAATGCAAAATGAATCTAGTTTTTACAAATAAAGGGAATCTCAAAGAAAAATATTTCACCAGAATTAAATCTTCTCATATGATCACAAAGAAAACAATATTCATGACAACAATAATAATTTGAACTCTAGGGCATGTCAAAAAAAGCGACACAACCTAACCCTTTGTTCCTGTTTGTCAGACTACTCCTCAAACGAATAAATAAATAAAATAAGAAAGTGTTTTTTAATTATGCATTTGTGTTAGCAAGACATTCTTAAAATCCATTGAAAGATCTAATAATCATAAAAATACTTTATACTCAAAATTATGAATATTAAAATTTAAGATTTAAAATTAAATTATTAAATTTATTACTATTATAATCACTATTATAATTATTTGTATTACAATATTTGGGCCATATGACCTTAAGGCACCCTTTTTTGATCTCGATTAAGAATGGGCATGTTTTTCATTTACACCGTCAATATCCAGTTGTTTGTTAGGGGTTAAGGTTAGGGGTTAGGGTTAGGGTTAAGGGTTAGGGTTAGTTTTATAAATTTTTTAAAATCTAAAAATCGTCTGTTAAAACAATTGGTGTAAATGAAAAACATGTCCTTTCTTAATCGAGATCAAAAAGGGGTGCCTTAAGGTCATATGGTCCCAATATTTACCTACATTATTACAATCATTATTATGTAATAAGATAGGATTCTGAAATATTTATTGAGCATAAGTTACTCTGGCAATTTGTTTTCATATGAGTAGGAAATCCACTGAGGATCGAACTCACTACATCGGCAATCTTATTTATCATTACACACCTTTGCATGGAAATCATCTTATTCTGTTTTGTTTTTTGTTTTTTGTTTTTCTACCATAACTTCTTATAATTTTATTTCTCCGCTCGTTCGACATCTCACGTTTATACACAAAGGTCCCACAAATGATATTTACTAAAGTTGAAATTTATCAAGCTGAAGATCATATGATTGATCGATTGCTTTTAACGGCATATCATCACGTCTAGGGTTATTTTATGCGTGGATTTAGGGAATCGCATTCATTGTATTTTCATATTCATATTTGTTGTGTAGTTGCTTCTTAAGAGTTTTTGTTTTGTTTTTTTTTGTTTTTTGCACTCAGTTATATGATAGCATGTATTCCTATCTACTAAGCATAATTGTATAGTTTCACGTAATTATTTTCATTTAATTATAGTCATTCGTTTGAACACAATTATATGGTTTCAAGTTACTAATAATAATGCTTAGCAAACAATTATAGCTTCAAGTAATTATTTTTAATTCAAATAATTTACAGTTATAATCCATCATGTATTCCTATCGAATATGCATCATTTTAAACAGATCTATTCGACTCAAAGACGGGGCCGTAACAGATACTAGAACTCTTTGTCTGCGAAAACCTGCGACTAATGGCAATTTAGGGGAAAACTACATTCCAGATGTAACACGGTGAGTTATTTTTGTTGGAGTCAACTAAGTTTTAACAAAAGAGATGAAATGTAAAAGGTTATTTTTGTTAGTTAAAGGAAATGGTTTTGTTAAAATGGGAAAATCAAAATATTGTATAAATTTTGATTTCACTTATTGTTTTTACCGATACAGGCAAAGGTCACTGCAGGCCACTAAGTGTGAAATGTTTATCAAAGCTGTCAGAAATCAAGGAGTAGACTTTTTTTAGGAACTGGCGCATAGCATTGATTAACCTTGTCACGATGGCAGAATAGCTATTTTTCTGGATAAAAGACGCTCTGAATAGTTAAAAAGTCAGTCAGACAGGAATGCTGAAATAAGAAATCTTTTCCACTAGAGGAAATAGACCTTTCCTCCAAGAAAAACTCCGATAAAAGAACTGGCACAGTCCAGTCCACATTTGTTGAATAACTCAATGCTAATTAGCATAGAACGAAACACCAGACAAAGTTCCTCACCATGTCTTTTCTCTACGACCTAGTGTGCAAAACATATTCCTCTCCGTTATATATAGTAATAAAAATGAGTCTAGTTTTTACAAATAAAGGTATGGAGGCGCGTGGTCTAATGGTTAGAGTCGTAGGAAATGGACTCGTCGACCCGAGTTCAATTCCTGGACGAAGCTGTTTGCATTTCTCATGGCGCTAATACCATTGGGAAAGGTATGAATCAAATTATCCCTCCAGCTATAGCGGGGTAGACTGGGCTCTTTAGCCATGGCTAGGTAACCAGTCTAGGAGAAGGAAAACTCTGAATTCAAACCTGTTAAACTCCGTTTAAAAATTGACCTTGTGTCGCATCCTGCTTGTACGGAAGGGTTGGTAAATATATGTATATATATATGATAATAAAACCGTTGTAATTGTTAATGGTGTGTTGTCTCGTTCTTAGAGTTGCCAATAACTACGACAGCGCATTTCCACTGATCTTCAGACCCATCACATGGACGCTCTGGCCAATTTGCATCGATCACAGTTCTGGCCGGAGACACATGTGTTAGTCACAGAGTTGAGTCATCTTATCAGGTACTGTGACTGACATAGGACCATACAGAGCTCCAGAACTAGAGCTTCACCATCAGACTCAGTGGCATACACAGGACATGCATTTTGTGGGTCTTACCCTTCAGAGGAAGAGACACTCAGTACATTCCAAGCTCCACCGACAGAGCAAAACTTATGCTTAGTTTAGCACTAGGTCAAAATTATAGTGCACACAGTGAGAATCACACTCATAAAAAATAGATATGGCCAAAATTTCACGTGTTTTAATCCCCCCATAAAATTCAACAAGACTCGGAAAAAATGGGTAAAATGCAGAATAGCGCGCAAGAGATAATACTATCAGAATCGCATTTTACGTATAAATAGCATTAGATTACGGAAACTTCAGAAGTAGCCTAACCCTAACCCTGACACTAACCCTAAAACTGACCCTTACGCTAGCATCTCAAAGGTTTCAGGTGTTTCCGTGAAATGTAATGCTTTTAATATGTAATATAATGATATCTTTTGCGCGCTATTCTGCATTAATACCAAAAAATGAATGCCAGTTGATATAGGTTCCCCATATAAAAATCACATGTAAAAATTGTTTTAAAATCTTTAGTACGAAAGAATTTTATAAACCAATATATATATATATATATATATATATATATATATATATATATATCAAAATTGCGCATTTTGCCTGTTTTTTCTTTCTTGAAGGTGTGCTCTTTTTAACGCGATTTATTTAATTGCTATACTTCAATATCTATGTTTAGGTTCTGTTCTTAAAGAAAAATATCAAAATAAGTTACAATTTTAAATTTTAGATTTCTTTATAAAAGTTTAAACGAAATTTTCGCCATATCTTGTTATGATGAAGATTGTGTGTCTGTCTGTCTGTAACCGAAACTACGTCACCGGAAACGTTATATTCTCAATGGTTATTGAATAATCATTATTTAATCTTAATTAGCAGCATTATTTATTAACAATGTCTCTATTAATGTATAGCTAAGATAGATTTGCCTTAAAATAGCACATAGTATTGTCTTTAAAAATCCTGTGATGTGTGTTATATATCATTAAGAAATAAATGTTTAAATAGAATATGGTGTGAATAATGTGCATACCGGTTTTTATAAAACCGTGTTTAATAAATAATTACTTGGTGTTATTTATTTCAAATATTATTGTTTTATCTTCAAACATATTAAAGACTATCCCATGTATAATTTTATATTGAAATCAACTAGAATAAAGTAAAAATAAGTGTAAACATTTTTATGTTTGTATTCAATTTCATTAGGCTTTTTAATTTAATATAATTATGATTATATTAAAATTTAAATACTTGTGACGGAGGGCGCATTTTTTTTTTTTTTTTTTTTTTTTTTTTTTTGCTAGTTTACAAAAAAAGACACTAATTTGAAATGCAAACTTGTATATATGTTATTATAAGGGCTGGTTTAGCTCAGTCGGTAGAGCGTTCGACTAGGAACCACATGGTTTCGGGTTCGATACCGACCCTCGGAAACTCAGCGTATGAGTAGCACAGGGATCTGTGCGGTAAAGTGAGGAGCTGATGATAGGCGTGGTGTTCCACCTCAGTCGCCAAAACAATCTCCTTGGTCTAGCGCTAGTGAAAAGGGGATAGACTCCCTTGCTATCTGGCTGATACCGACTTTAGGCCACCTTGATAACTGACTAACTGTTATATCGCATCAGACATTCTTTAAAATTTATCAAGGTTCGTCTGGCGCGTTGGCAACAAGTTGTCTTCCATGTAAATACTGAACAGATTCATTTCTGTTTAATTTCCGTAATCGAACGGGAATCAGTGCTTTATGCGTGACTTTATCGTAGGAAAACTTTAATCATTGTGGCTAATAATCAAAAGAAAAATATACAAATGTAATACGAAACTTATAGAAGAAAACAGTATAGTATTATCATGGAATGTATCTATTAAACAATCTTTTTCACATTTAGTACATTACTGTGATGATATCCGACAGTTGTTTATAACTTGCATAGAAATAAAATGTGATATAGATATAACTACGTTTCTTGTATCAGCAAACTACTGAATAGCGAGTTCGATCCTCGCTGGATGCCCCATACTTGAGACATTGTGTCACATCTTACCCGTGGCGAACAGGTTGGGTAATAGTCATGTTACTTAGTTTGATTTGGTTTGGTTTGGTTTGGTTTCTTTGTTTAATGGCATAAAACCTTCGTGGGTTATTCAATGTGTTAAATCCATCATTGTAAAAGAACAGTGGTTGTACTATTTAACTCATAACTTGGAGGATTGGGGTTCATATATTTTCCAAGGGTATTAGTCGAAAGTGAACGATGTCACAGTCAGCATGTTAGTCATTACGCCACAACATCTTGTCCAGTGGGCTAAGTGTAACACGATATGCTTGATCTATCATCTCGGGCCGTTTCTTAAATATGCCACTAAATACTGACGGAGGCTGACCAAATGATGTCACCCATCTAAGACGGTTGGTTGGTTGGTTGGTTGGTTGGTTGGTTGAATTTTACGGTATGTCAACCTATTGAGTTATTTTATGCCGAAGATGTTTTGTTTTATTCATTTTAACTCAATTTTAAACACATTTCTAGATGGGACCCTAACAGGTACTACCCCTACGGGACAGAGTGGACCTGGGAATAATGGTAATGAAGAGGTACTCTACATTTCTCAAGGTTCCAGAACTGGTACTTCAACACTAGATGGTTTAACGTCATACCCAAGACACCTGAGGGGGATATGGAGATGGGTTTGATCTGTGAATTCAAATATAAGACGAGGAATTTCGTAATTCTGTCTCTTTTTCTCTTTTGGTGACTGGGGTGCGTGGAGATAAAAGTTTGCGTGAATAGAGAATAAGGAATGAATCAAAGATATGAGAAGAGTCAGTTTCAACGAGAGTGAAGAAACAGTGTGTTCGTTATTCATTGTGTTTTTATGGGTGGGGGGTTGTATTTCTCTCCCCCACTCAGGTATCTGAGAATTAACTAAAACCAACAACAGTTGATGGATGGCTAGATTTTACGGCATGTCATCTCCTACTATTTCTCGGAAATTTTTAGATGAGGCTTGATAATTAGTATTATTTGGATTATTTGGACTATTTTCCTCACCTTCATTGTAATCTGTACAATGATGGCTCCCGATTACGACAAGAAGGTTCCCGAGTTCGACAAGAAGGTTCCCGAGTCCGAGATAGTTCCCGAGTCCGAGAAGGTTCCTGAGTCCGAAAAGAAGGTTCCCGAGTCCGAGAAGGTTCCTGAGTCCGACAAGAAGTACCTGAAGAAGGCCGGAGGGTACATCGACCGAAATGTTGTACAGATAACAATGAAGATTAGGACAATAGTCCGAATAATCCAAATAATAGTAATGTCAACCCTTGCTGGGTTATTTTATGCCGAAGACATTGTTTTATTCATTCTTGATGGTTACTGAAAATCTTTTTTAAACGTGTGATTTGAAATTATTACAAATGAACGTGCAACGTAATTGGTAACTTATGCTTTACGGGTTCGAACTGAACCATAACGCCAGAGAAGCAACCAAAAACATTTTTTGGTTGGTTTGGGTGGTTGGTTGGTTGGTTCGTTCGTTCGTTGGATTTCACGACATGAATTCAGACATCCGCTTAAAAACTGAACTTGTGTCACATCCTACATGTGGTGAAGAGGTTGGGTAGTTGCATACGACTTAAAGTAAATCTCTCTTTATTTCATAACCCACCCGAGGGCATTAGCACAAAGTGATAGACGTAATTCTTTGTTGGTATTTGATTGGTTGGTTGGTTAGTTGGTTTATTGATTTTAACGGCATATCAACCCGTCTGGGGTTATGTCATGCCTAACGGTTAGGAAGTAGTATATGTTGTGTATTTATATTTATACTTTTTAGTAAGTGATTTTAACAATGCGTTAGCATCATTGGGGATCCTGTTGTATGGTATTGATTAAATTCATGGCTATATTCTATGGTATGATTTTATTTCCCTAAAAAAGGACAGATTTTCTTTTTTCAAATAGATCTATCATATTGTTTGCATTAAAATAACGGTTTCTGATGTGAGCAAAAAACCTGCATTCCATGAATAAGTGTTTAACAGTCAAAGGTGTTTGACATGTTTCACATTATGGTTGTTGTTCTTGTTTGAGTATGTAGGAGTGTGTTAGTCTTGTGTGACCAATGCGTAATCGGGACACAATGACTTGTTCCTTTCTAGACTTTGTTAATGTTGGTCTCCAGTCTCACAGAGTGGGTTTAATTAGGAAGAGTTTATTGTGGATGTTGTTATTCCAGTGTTATTGCGATTTTGTATGAAGGAATCTATTGATTTTAGGTTTCAAGTCAGTATATTTGGGATTTGAAATTGGCTTATTGATTTCGATTTTTCTGCGGTAAATCTGTCAGATAACATAACGTATATCAGTCAACATTAAAACAAAAAGCAAGATGTTGGATTGATGAACGTGATGTTATGGTGAGAATGAGTTCATAGTGTGGGAGAAGATTTTAAGTCATTTAAATTATTCTAAAAGTAACATATAATACAAATTATCTGATTTTTATATTTTTTACCTATTTGATAAATCATTGTCCATGATTATTATTGTTGGTTGGATTTCATGGCATGTCAACCCTTGTTGGGTTATTTTATGCCGAAGACATGTTGTTTTACTCATTCTTGATGGCTACTGAAATTTTGTTTTTTAAACTCATTGTTAACTCTTTTATTCTATTTAACTCATAGATGGTACCCTAACAGGCACTACCGCTCCGGATCAGGGTGGAACTGGGAGTAATTGTGATGAAGGGGTACTCCACACTCCAAAGAGCTCCAGAATTGAAACTTCACTATGAGATGCAGTTTAATGTCATACAAGTAGAGATTTGTGGAGTAATTCAGCTGTGTTCCGAGCTGAGTATGTTGAAGTGAGATAGTACTCTGTTGGTTTGAACAACAACAACAAAGCACTACTGAACTGATGCCTAAAGCAGCTGGTATTTATGGAACTTAGGAATACTCCATTCATGCATTTGGGTGATTCCATTCTTTGAGTCCTGATTGGCTGTATGGTTTCTGGGGTGATATGATGCATTCTGCAGTAGGCTTGCAACAAGGCAAGATTCGTATTGAGTTACGGGTTCCTTGTTGCCTTGTCTTGCCAAGTCGATGATAATTGAGATTCTTCTACCAGTATGATGTTTATTTTACAATACGCAGGACACTATAACAGCTAAACCAAAGAACCAAAGAAATACATAGGGCGGATATTAAAAAAGGAATATTTTTGAAAAAAATAATCTTATTAAACTGGAATCAATAGAGAAAGAAAAAAAGCAAAATTAGGTTTTGTGCTGGTGTGCCTCCCCTCTACACACACACCGGTATTTGAGGATTAACTATCACCGACATAGCAGTCATTGGTGACTACGTTAAACTATAACATACTTTATTTACCTTTGTCTGCTTAAAATACATAAAGTGCAATGTGCTTTATGTTAAGGGATTCATTAAGTGGGTATATCAGAAAGTGAAGTGAGGCGGGGAAAGAACGTGAAAAAAGAGGGAAATACGTGGAAATTAAACTATAAACGATAGAGAAGAAAGAAACAAAGAAACAAAGAAACAAAGAAAGACCCTAACAGGTAACACCACTGCGGGTTAGGGTGGACCTGAGAGTAATTGTGATAAAGGGGTAATCCACATTCACCAGAATTCCAGATTTGAAACTTCACCACTAGATGCAGTTTAACGTCATATCCAGGACACAAAGAGGAGGAGAGAAAAAAGGTAACAGCTGGGAGAAATATGACATATAAAAGAAATATCCAGAAGAAGAAGAAGAAGAAGAAGAAGAAGAAGAAGAAGAAGAAGAAGAAATATGACGAAGAAGAAAAAAAAAATATGACGAAGAAGAAGAAAAAAATATGACGAAGAAGAAGAAGAAGAAGAAGAAGAAGAAGAAGAAGAAGAAGAAGAAAATATGAAAAGGCAGAAGTTCTCTTAAAGAGAACAGGAAAGAAAGAATTGGGGCGATAACAGCAGAAAAACAGGTAATAATAATAATAATAATAATAATAATAATAATAGTAGTAGTAGTAATAATAATAATAATAATAATAATAATAATAATAATAATAATAAGAAGAAGAAGAAGAAGAAGAAGAAGAAGAAGAAGAAGAAAGACTTGGAAGGATAATATCAGAAAGAACAGGTAAAATATGAACTAGAATAAGAAAAGATAAAAGGAATGTGAGATAAGAGGAATATGACATATAAAAAAATATCCAGAGATGAGAAGATAAGAAAGAAAGAAAGAAAGAAGAAAAACGGCTACTAAAGATAGTTTCACTATGAAGCACTGGAAAATCGATTGATGTCCATTATTTGTTCTTTGCCGAAATAAAAGGTGAGCACAAACTCCGCATCGAAAGATTTGCTTTTTAAAACAATCTCCAGATAATCGAATATGAATATTTGATTATAACAAGCTGACGTTGCCAATATTCTTGAGAAAAAGAAAAGACTTTTATCTTTTTAAACACAAATTTCATACGTTGCTTCTTTTTTAGTGGGCAAGAGTGGGGGCGAAATTCTGAATAAAAATAGGTCTTTCATTTGCAAGCAATGTATTGCTATCTTTAGGTTTGTGTATTAAACTCGGTCATCATTTATCGATACTAAAAATTAAAACCTGAGCTACATAATATGATTGATTTATTGATTGATTTTTAACGGCATGTCAACCCAGCAGGGGTTATTTTATGCCTAAATGTTAAGAAATTGCGTACAGTGTACGTTTATATTTACATTTTGAGCGGGGGTTTTTTAAAAGAGTTTTGTGCACAGTTACATGATATGAAGTGGATGAGCGTGGTGTAATGGTTAGTGTTGTAGGAAATGGACTCGTCAACCCGAGTTCAAATCTTGGACGAGGCTGTTTGCATTTCACATAGCACTAATACCATTGGGAACGGTATGCATCCATTTACTCTCCCTCCAGCTATGGGTAAATAGTAGGGTGGGCTGGGCTCTTCAATATTGGCTAGATGACCAGTCTAGGAGAAAGAAAACTCTGAATTCAAACCTGTTAAAATCCGCTTAAGAAATTTACCTTGTGTCACATCCTACTCGTACGTAGGAGTTGATATATATATATATATATATATATATATATATATATATATATTATATATATATATATATATATATATATAAGATGTGTCATAAAAGTATTGAAATTAAAGCTGTATTTACCAAGATAGAAACGAACAATGAATGGAACGTTAATTTTCTCAGAATACAAGGTGTATCAAAAAGTACAATATATATATGTAAATCTGCTCTGCTATTTTATCATTGAGCACCTTTATATTTATTCTATATTATATATATATATATATATATATATATGAAGTATTCCTATCTAATACGAATAATTAGCAAACATATCTATTGAGACATATGGGACACTAACTAGAACCATCACTCCGCATATATATCAGAATGTGTCTATAATAATTAACCAATTCTCCATATGAATGTTTAGAAATAATCCTTATTAAAAAAACATTAATAAAATAGTGCTCTTATATTAATCTTACGTTCGTGCAGCATAGGTGCAATAAAAAAAAACGAACAGGGCAATTGCTTAACTTAGAATCGACCTGGAAGTAATGGCAATGAAGGGGTACTCCACATTTCTCAGATCTCCAGAACTGGAGCTTTAACATATGATGTAGTTTAGTATCGTACCCAGGATACAGAAATATTAGACATTAACGGAAGAGTATTATGAAAAACTAAATATTGCAGTTTTTAGCCCACTTTTAATGTTGGGGGTGATTTTACCCTTGAAGGGAATACGGTCAGCATATTCTAAGCCTCGCCGACAGGGCAGGTGAGCTAAATAAGGAACCTTACCTTTAACTCTGCTAGCACATACATTGTTTTTAGCGTTTCTTTTAAATACGTCTTTGATTACTATATTTTAGTATCATCTGCGTTATTCTGACTATTGTCCCTATCTTTATTGTTATCTGTACAAAGTTTCGGCCGATATACCCTCCGGCCTTCTTCAGGTATTTCTTTCGGACTCGGGAACCTTCTAGGACTCGGGAACCTTCTTTTTCGAACTCTGGAACTTTCAGGTTGTAGTCGGGAACCTTCTTGCCGTAATCGGGAGCCATCACGGAACTTGGAACCTAACCCTTTATTCAGTCCACGGGGGTATCCTGTTCTCATTCCGCTAACCATAGCTGGGGTAGGAGTTGTGTTAATTATTTTTCTATGTTACTGCCGCCACTCAGGATTGAACCCGAGTCCGAAAAGAAGGTTCCTGAGTCCGAGAAGGTTCCCGAGTCCGACAAGAAATACCTGAAGAAGGCGGGAGGGCATATCGACCGAAACGTTGTACAGATAACAATTAAGACGGGGACAATAGTCCAAATAACGCAGATAATACTAATCATCAAGCCTCATCTCAAACATTCAGAAAAATAACTGTGTTTTAGTTTATTTGAATATAGGAAGTGAAATATATATTACGTATATACGAATAGCGTGCATTAACACGGAGAAAATATTATTTGTTTATATTGATTTTACAGAGAAATTTCAGGAAACATCGGAGGCACTCAGTACTTTTCGTTGCAAAGTTATAGATATTTTATTCTATTTACAAGCAAGAATATGCGCCCTTTGTTAAAATCAATATGCAAATTGATCACTCCATATATTATGTAAACCATTAGTTCTTAGTGATATATAAGACACATTGCAGCATTTTAAACGCATTAATAACATGGATTGTTTTGAGGCAAATCTAACGTGGATTTTCATAGAGATATCATTAATTAATTTCAATAAACAAGAGTTATTCTGTGTATTAATTATTTTTGACTATATATTAAATACTTATTGGTAAACTTACGGTAAACTGAGGGTATTTTGACGTAAGCAGTGACGTAGTTTTGGTTACAAACCGGCAGACCCTTGTGTGAAATCCTACCCACGAGCGGAAGCGAATAAATTCGCTAAGTTACCAGCAAAGCTGGCGAGGAAAAAAGTAAAAGAAAAATAATATTTGAAACGCAGTGAGTTTATAAATAAAATAGCCTTATTTTCTCGAGAACGCTTACATAAATCTCTAACTACTAGGAGTCCACAGCCCTGTCGGGTGGGGCTTTAAAGTGCAGAGGGGTAAGAACCTCCCACCAAATGGGGCCACCTGTTGGGCGTTCTAGCGACTTGTGATGCTTAAGGACGGAATCCTGGTGGATGAGCAGTCCATGACATGCAACACCCCACTTTAACCCTTACTTTGGGCCAGATGGCTGGTCGTAGAGGCCCCATCCGATCAATCGGCTGGTCACGTCAAGCCCTAGCACATATATGATTGTGCCGGCCCTATTGCTTTTATGACAAGCCCCAACTCTTTTTATTATATGGGTGCTACAAGATCAATTTATTAATCGGAGTTTAACAGGTTTGAATTCAGTGTTTTCTTTCTCATAGAATATAAGAGCACTGCTGGGTAACTGATTTTTGTAAGAATTATTTTGAAACATCTATAAGAAGAATATGGTAATTAGCATCGCAACAGATGCTGGTATAATATAGGCCCGTCTACCGGTACAATAGAAAGAAAGATGCGATTCTGAGAGGGAATAATATGACAGGTCGATTTATATGAAAAGAAGAAAATGTAAAGAAATATAGTATCAATATGATATATAAAACCTAATAATAATTAAATTTGTTAGGTGATTGCAGTATTGTAGTTACTATGATGATGATATTTATAGTAGTATTTCTGAAATGATTGGAGGGAAAGGGAGTGTAGGAGGAATTTTTGAGAAATTTATATATGATTATTGTTAAAACGACTGGTTTAATTGGTAAGGTACAATAATTTATTGTGTTGAAAGTTTAAAGGAAAAATCGTATTACCTGATGAGTGTGTATGAAAATTATTAGTAATAATTTAGTTATAATTAAAGGAAAATAAGTGTATAGAAAACTAAGTGAGATCTTGATTAGATATAGGGAATTTTATGATTTTTGAGGATAATTTTGGAGAGGTAAGGCGACAGAAGGAAAATTTTCACACACACACTTTTCCACGAGATAGTTTTTATAAAAATCTCACCACTTATGTATTATATATACACATATGTGTATGCACATGTATATATATATATATATATATATATATAGAGAGAGAGAGAGAGAGAGAGAGAGAGAGAGAGAGAGAGAGGCTTATATGTTGTATTATCGTCGCCCGGAAGAGGAAGCTTCCAGCGAAAAGACAAAGAGAAAGATAAAATTATATATTTAAAAAAAAAGGGGAAACGGAAGAGAGGTTTTCCGGTCAAAGAAGCAGGGAGAAGATAAAGAAATATATAACAAATGTCCGTTATCAGATCAAACAATAATTGCGTGAGCATAGTTTTTGTATAAAAAGGCTAGTGGATGAAGGATGTCAAAAGTCAGACCCCAATCAGCAGCCAAGAGGAAAAACTCGCGTCTCCCGTCAGCAAACACCCCTTTGGCACTCCTTGTGAACACTCGCCGCCTTCGCCAGCCACCCGGCATTTTCATTGTGAAGCTCTACGCCCCTCACCACCCACAAGCCGAAGAAAATAAAGACGGGTCATATTTTTATATATACGCGTCTGTGGTTTTATTGAAGTCCAGTCAAGCGGCTATACAACATATATACATGTAAGTATATGTATGTATGTATGTAATAACCATTATTCCACGCGCTTCAAAGTAAGCAGAATATAAGAGCACTGCTGGGTAACTGGTTTTTGTAAGAATTATTTTGAAACATCTATAAGAAGAATAGGGTAATTAGCATCGCAACATATGCTGATATAACATAGGCCCGTCTACCGGTACAATAGAAAGAAAGATGCGATTCTGAGAGGGAATAATATATGACAGGTCGATCTATTTTTAGACATTCTTATCACAGCACATAACAAAGAAGGTGACCTACTTTCGTATTCTATACGCCACACTTATTAGGTAAGTCAATGGTGACACAGTTTTCCGATCAACATCTTGTTTGTATCGGAGTTGAACTTTCTTTTTTTCTTTCTTTTTTTTTCTCTGTATATTGTTATTGTCGTGTTTTTATTTTATTTTATTTTGTTTTTGAATATCAATTTTTTTTTCATTGTTATTAACAATTAAAGTTTCTTGATAGAATTTCTTTATTCAGAATTAATTTTAGAATTTTATTTCCCGGATTGTTGAGAAAATAATGTATTTCTTGTTGATTCATAAAACCAAAGTTAACCCATTACCTACTTGCTGCACGTGCGGACTGAGAGAAACAAACACTGAATCTCTTGCGTACCAAAAAAAACACAAGAATTAATCTGCCTCGAATTATTAATGATAAAGTGGTAATTACAGACAATGATATTTTTAGACAGACTCAGAGTTAATCGGAAATGAGTCCCACTAAAACTCCAAATTATATCTTATAGGTGTGTAGGGACGAGAACTCTCCTGTACCTTGGGGACAGGAAGTAGAAAAAGTAACGTCCCTGGTCGGGTTGAGTGGAAGAGCCTCTTAACCGTTTTGGTACCAACGAGCTCTTGTCTCAGTCCCCGGTGACAGAAGGAATTCCCCCTGAAGACTCAACCTGAGCACCCCCTCAACGAGGGCGATATAAGAATAGCTGTTCTACAGTTTATGAGAAACAAAATATAGGTTCACAGAAAGCAATGACAAAAGAGAAAGCACATATACCTTTTAACCTATTTTATTAACATGTAAACACAATAACAGACAATATAACAAGTACTTAGATGCAGTACTCACAGTTCTTATATCTCCCTCGTTGAGGGGGTGCTCAGGTTGAGTCTTCAGTTGTGACTCCCTGAGGGGGAATTCCTTCAGTCACCGGGGACAAGAGCTCGCTTCTACGAGGCTCACTCGTTGGTACCAAAACGGTAAAGAGGCTCTTCGACCAACCCGACCAGGGACGTTACTTTTTCTACTTCCTGTCCCCAAGGCACAGGAGAGTTCTAGTCCCTACAGGTGGATGCCGGACCCTTGACTCTGAGTCGGGGGTCCGGCATCCACCTATAAGATATAATATAAAAGAGAATTGGAAGAATTTCTATCGCAGCCAAATGGTAGTTGTCATTCGAATTTAGTCAAATAATTTATATATTACTGCTTATAAATATGTACATTTCTTTTTAAATTAAGTTAATTTTCTAAAACGAAAATAAAAGTAAAGTAAATGCGTCGAGGTGGCCTAAAGTCGATATTAGCAAGACAGCGAGGTAGTCTATCCCCTTTACACTAGCGCTAGACCAAAGAGATTGTTTTTGGCATCTGAGGTAGAGCGCCTCACATTAACATCAGCTCCTCGCTTTACCACATAGATCCCTGTGCTACTCATACGCTGAGTTGGTGAGGGCCGATATCGAACCTGGAACATTGTAATTCTTATTCTGACGCTCTAACCACTGAGCTAAGCAGGAGGATTTTAGTGTTTCTAAACAATAATATGAATAAAATAAAAGCCTACAATACGGTTCCACAAACTTGGATAATTGAATGTCTAAAATTATACAAAATATCCGACAAAGTCATAAACCTTATCTCAAACGCCATGAAAATTGGAACGTGGAATTAATGGTAGGATAACAGTCTCTAGCAGAAGTGAAAATCCAAAGAATATCAAAAGATATCTTCCGGCGGGGGGGTGACAATTCCATGTCAAATCATCCAGAAAAAAAATAAAATTGTCACCCAACCGCTTCAATTTTTCTGAAATTTTGTACAGGTGTGGACTATGTTAAAGTTAGACAGTCTCCGAAATTTGAGCTTCCAATTCTGGGAATTGGCAGAGTTATGTCGATTTTTAGCTCTCCAAATGTGGTGGAGTTGGCGGAAAATGGCGACATTTTGTAATCTATTTTGTCTGATTTTTTTTTTCATAGCGAGATCAATATCCCGATGTGGCACAGCATCTATAACAATTTTTTCTACTATTATTTTACATATATTGAACATTATTTGTACGAAAAAGATAATTTGGTGTTTGCCCAGAACCGAAGCTAAAACATCCGTTAAAATTTTGTAAATCAGAAATCACTAATAATTTAAAAATTGGTTAACTTTCAGACATTTTTGATAGCCTTTTTGGGTGTCCCTGACCAAAATGCTTTCATAAACCAATTTTTAGTAGTAAGGAAGCTCTAAAGCTCATTTTACAGACAAAAATAGATGACAAAAAGTCGCCATTTTTAGCGACCCCCCCCCAAAAAAAAAAAAATTGGGAGTGTTAAAATTCGACATAACTTCGCCAATTCTTGGAATTAGAAGCTCAAATTTTGGGGATTGTCTAACTTTAATATAGTCCACACATGTACATAATAATAACAACTAATACTGACTGTATGATGTCTTACTAGAACTAATAAATCTTGAATACAAAGAAAAAAACGCAATTGCTTATGGCTTACTTATAAATGAGAGTGTATAGTATTCAAATGAACCGAATAAAATATTTCATTAAAATGTCAAATACAGTGAATATGAATATTCACCGAGGACATTCTAGCCTAACGATTTGAGCTGGATGCATTCTACCAAGGGCTTGAATTATCCTTGTGTAGAATTGCTCTTAACCCAAGATGTAGATTTTGACCCATAATCTTACCTCTTCACCCTTTTAAGATTTTGATCTCTGATTTTTATTGGTTTATTTATATTAAGGATAGAGAGAAATATACTATCTCCGTAAGGCACATTCCTAACTTCTTTTTCATAAATAGGTAAATTTCCTATCAACCAGATAATACCATGATGCTGCTATCTGTTTGGGGAAGATAAAATCAAAACCGATATTATTATGTAATATTTATTACCGAAGTCTACAACATCAAAATATTATGCAAAAGATTGAGAATGCAACACCACTGAAAACAAAAATAAAATTTCATAAATGTAAGTTGTGTACTTATTTTTGGACTGTTAGATATTCATATTTTGTCATTTTCTTTTTGTTTTTTTATAAAGAGTTTAAGAATTTTTTACAGAGTTTGGTGATTAATAATACTTAATAATAACATTTTTAATTGCAACTAAAAATAAATCCCCATCTAATAATTGTCGATTTCCCACAATTATATTTTTTAATGATTAATAATAATCCTTAGTAAACAGTTTTACTTTCAAGTGACTATTCTTAATACAAATAATTTAGTTATATTGCATCAAACATTCCTACCAAATACGAATATTTAAAAAAACAAAACAATTTAATTGATGGAACCCTAACTTGTACTACTACTCCGGATCAGAATGCAAATGAAGGGATACTCCAAAAAGCTGTAAAACTGGAGTCGTACCACCAGATGCAGTTTGGTATCGGAGCATTACACCCTTTCTGTGGGATGCAAACGATACATTCTAAACCCCGCTAAGAAGAAAGATTTGATTCTAAGTTACACATTCATCGCCACCAATATAATGTTTGTTTAATTTACAAACTGTCAAAAACTGATTAATTATATACAATAAAAAAAATGATTGCTCCATAAACCTTCGCAAAGATCGATTTCCATTTCATATTTTTTATTTAGCTATTGAAAAGAAAAAAAAGTAACTCAAAATGAAGTAGCAAAGATCTTTTTGTAAATGTTTGCGGGAAAAAAGAAAATGTCAGTCGAAATTGTCTACATCATTTGGACAATTTGATTCATCATTGACAATTTTACTGATGATAGATATCATTTCATAAGATATTGCTAGTGCGCACACTCTTCCATATATATATATATATATATATATATATATATATATATATATATATATCTTATTATAATGGAGATTGTGTTTGTCTGTCTGAAGCCGAAACTAAATCACTACTCAAGTCACAATTCCCTTAGTTATTGACGTCACATTCACCATGAATTTATTTTTATTTAAACTTCAGTTATTGATAAAATTGTTATACCTTATTAATACTTTTGACTTTATCTACATTCTAATAACATGCAATTGTATTTATATATGCAACAAAATAGCGGGTTACAGTGTGAACAGGAAAGCTAATTTGCATATTGATATTAAAAGTTTAATTTTATTAAATATGCGCTTGGTATTATTGATTTCTATTTGTTTGTTTTTTTCTTAATGAATATGAGCAAAAGACTCGGGGATAAATCTTAAAAGAAATCCTTTAATATAAAGAAATAACAGTAATTTTATTCTTTACTTCCTAATTTAACTAAATAGTTAAATGAGGAAAATTCAGCAATAAAAGGAGGGAGTGATGGAAAATGATGGAAGACTTAGTTTCAAAGTTGTTCTATTCTTCGATTATACCCCCTGTTTCAAATCATTTTATCTGGATTTTTATTTAGTTTCAAAAGTATTTCAAATTTAACATATTTCATTACATTAAAATTCAAATACTTGCGCCCGGAGGGTGCATATATTTGCTAGTTATATATATATATATATATATATATATATATATATATATATATATATATATATATAGGTGAATATATATATAGAGAGAGAGGTTCTTCACGGAACAAATGGACATGCTACTATAAAACACACTCGCCTGCCCAGATTTTAACAGCATGTCAAACCCACAAAAACACTTCAACTTTTATAATTCTTCTATAATGCTCCCTTTCTAATAATCTATCAACAATTTCTTTAAATAAGAAATTTTCTCCTGACGATGACCTAAGGTCGAAACTAGTTGAGAATAAACAACATACGAGAAATATTCCTGATTGTCTTAATACTTTTTGTTCACACTATATATATATATATATATATATATATATATATATATATATATATAGGTGAAACCTCGAAACACGTGTCTGTGGATTACTTATTTATTATGTATATACTCCCACTAAAAATGTCTGAGCTCTCTGAGTAGGGATTTAATTGCAGATTCACCATTCTGGCGTCTAGCTAACCCTCGCGTTGTTTCCAAATGTTTGAGGACTCTAGTGAATTCATTTCCGCTTAGAAATGTAGCGATTAAATATTCTCCTATATTTGACAGCTGCCTCTGGCCGTACGGGTTAAAGGTTTGGCAAACGAAAGTTTATTCGGGTCTCGAACCCGGCCAGGGGTAGCTGTTACAGTATAGCCACACTGATGAAAGGTCAAATCTCGAAACACGTGTCTGTGGATTACTTACTGGGGACATGCATGTAATTTTAGATGTTGTGAAATGGAGCTATTATCTGTCATATGCACAAGAATTTACAAACTTTATGGAATAGCACTAAAAAAAATTAATTCGGAACAACGTTACTGCAACCACGCCCGAAAATAAGGTAAAATTGATTATTTATTACACAAAATTTAAAACAACTAACCTCATTACCCGCAACAACTCCTCTCCCCAGGCAAGTCAGCTTAATGAGACTAATGTAGTATACAGATTTAAATGTCTCTTAGGAGATTGCTGTCTCCCAAAAAATGAAAATACCTATATCGGTTTTACCTCAATGACTTTTTCACGCTGTTTAACTCTTCATATGACAGATAATAGCTCCATTTCACAACAGAAAGCTTGAAAAGATCACCAATAAAATTGTTAAACAGGAAACCTGCCTTTTGTTTATTTCCACATGGCGGCCTTTACATATAAAGCGATGTGTGTATTAAAACAGTTAAATCCCCTTTGCATTCTGTTGGTGATGATAGCCTGGCGGTTAAGGTGTCTGACTGACACTGAACCGATCGTATTTCAATCCCGGCTGTAGGTAGCTTACAAATGTCTAGCCACACTGAAGAGACTTGATAAGTCGAAACACGTGTGGGTTAGCTCAGTCAGTAGAGCGTTCGGCTAGAGACCACATGGTTTCTAGTTCGATTCCGGTCCTCGCCAACTCAGCGTATGAGTAGCACAGGGATCTGTGTACGGTAAAGTAAGGAGCTGATGGTAGGTGTGGCGCCCCACCTCAGATGCCAAAAAACAATCTCCTTGGTTTAGCGCTAGTGAAAAGGGGATAGACTCCCTCGCTGATTGGCTGATACCGACTTTAGGCCGCCCCGACGACTTACTTTATATATATATATATATATATATATATATTGTGTGTGTGTGTGTGTGTGTATATATTGTTGCCATTCCCAAGAATGTCTCACTTCCTGATTTTGTCATTCTACTTTGTTCCTTATATCTGGCGAAAACAGTTAATGTAGTTACCTTGCAGCCCAATTATGCGAGTATGACACAAGGTCATTTAATGTGGCTCCACCCACGAACCGAAGCTCATAGGATGACAGGTGCAAAAAATGCGTAGATCCCGTCGGCATCCCCCCTGTATGGGGTGCCACGGGCACTGGGCAATAAACCCAGCCCTGTCCCTTTAAATCAAGGGGGCAGGTGTTGCCTCCGAGTAGGTTGGTGAAGAGCGCAGTGTTCACAATGAACTTCCGAGGGTAGTTGATGAACGGAGACGACGAGGTTACCTTCTCGACTGCTCACTGGGGACTGACTGACACCCTTCACCCGCTAGCCTTTATATACAATAAATATGCCCACGCATTTTTATCTTTTGATCTGATAACGGACATTTTTTAATATATTTCTTCATCTTTCTCTCCGCCTTTTCACCGAAAGAGGAGTCTTCCGTTTTCCTTTTTTTCTTTTATCTATTTCTTCATCTTCTCCCCACTTCTTGACCGGAAGACCTCTCTTCCGTTCTCCCTTTTTTTTTAATATATATTTTTATCTTTCTCTTTGGCTTTTTGCCGGAAGCTTCCTCTTCCGTTGCACGATATGCAACAGGTAAATGCTTCCAGAGGTTGAACAGGCTTTGCTAATACTTGTTTGCATTCATCGATCCATTTCTGCATCATTTATGACAGTGGATCCTAAGTATTTGAAAGCATCCACTGTTCTTAGAGACTGCCCATCTGTAGAGATGGTTAATTCATTGATGCTTGGGTCATGACGTCATGGCTGAGAGAGTAGCTCGGTTTTCCTTATACTGATTGTGAGGTCGATGCTTCAAAAGAAAAATCAAAGATTTCTTGTGCATCTCTGAGAACATGTGCAATACATACACAATTCTCCACAGAAATAAAGCCACAAGAAAGCCGCAGTTTTGTCAATGTTTTAGTATATATATTCACCAACCCTTCCTCGCGAGTATGATACGACACAAGATCAATTTATTAAGTGAAATTTAACAGGTTTGAATTCTAAGTTTTACTTCTCATAGACTGGTTACTTAACCAAAAGCAGATCTTAGCCTGAACTATGAAAATAGTTGACGCAATGTATGTTAGTCCCAACAGAAAAAGAAGTCAAAATAAGACAAGTGTATTTACAATTAATGGTACATGTACGACTAGCTTGTCGTTAACGGGAACAGTCCTCCTTTCCACTCGGTGTCTCACTATTTATAGTGAGAACCGGTGCATGTTCTCCACTGTAGGAACGGCCGGTACAACACCTTTCTCAATGGTATTAGCGCTATGTAACATACAAACAGCCTCGTCCAGGATTAGCATTAAATCGCTGCTGTTTGTTCACATCTCTACTTGTACGAAGCAAAACATCGACACCAAGACTGAGATTATGAAATGCATCCTCAAACATGACAGAGAAATAGAATGCAAAAAAAGGGGAGAGGCAAGAATACAATCAAGTGCAGTTCTGTTAGTGACATGAAAAAGGGATGCTTTTTCATTACCTGATTGAACCGATGGAATCATGTGGAGATTCAACATTTTTTTCCGGAACACTAAGCCGACACAAGTTTTTTACAAAGAGAATCGTGTGACAAAACTCAGAAATGGGTAATTCCATGTCAAATCATCTATAAAAAAAAAGTAAAATTGTCACCCACCCCTTCTATTTTTTTGAAATTTGGTACAGGTATGGACTGTGTTAAAGATATACAATCCCAAAATTTGTGCTTCCAATTCCAAAAGTTGGCACTCTGATATAGTCCACACACGGACAAAATTCCAGACAAATTGAAGGGATGGGTGATATGGCTGGACGATTTGACTTGGAATTACCCAAATGTTACATATATATATATTTACCAACCCCTCCGCATGAGCAGGATGTGACACAAGGTCAATTTCTTAAGCGGAGTTTAACAAGTTTGAATTCAGAGTTTTCCTTCTCCTAGACCGGTTGCCTAACCAAGGCTAAAGAGCCCAGTCTGCCCTGCTATTCATCCATAGCTGGAGGGAGAGTAGGATTCATACCTTTCCCAAGGGTATTAGCACTAAGTGAAATGCATTTACCACGTCCAGGATTTGAACTCGGGGCGACGAGTCCATTTCCCATGACTTTAACCATTACACCACAAATGTTACATATAGCCCTCTATTCCGCTCCGTCGTGGTGTAATGTAGTGATGTATATGATCCTCGCTGAATAGTAGTAGTTGTAGTAGTAGTTGTAGTAGTAGTTAGTTAGTAGTGATGACACCAAGCGAATCTGATTGTATCTTGCCAACTGCATATGGGGATGTTCAAGTTCTCCAGATTTCTCTTGATGTTAACTGAGCTTAGTCTACCAACGTGCTTCTCTCTCTCTCTCTCTCTCTCTCCTCTCTCTCTCTCTCTCTCTCTCTCTCTCTCTCTCTCTCAATTGAGAGTACATAAACTGCTTTGGCAGTCTGTCATCCCCAAGTCTGTTCAGGTAGCCTGCCCATCTCATGTTGCGCCGGGCAAGTATGTCGTACATCCCATGGAGTCCTGTTCTCTCCGTGATGGCCCTGTTTGAAACATGCTGCAACCATTTGACATTTAATATACTGTGCAAGTGACGCATCATGTAAACATATAGAGAAGGGTAGCACTGTATACTGCACATTTAGTTCTCAATGAGATGTCAATGTTGAACAAGATATGTTGAAAAATCCACACGTAAAAAAGACCTTGTGTTAATCCGGTCTGGTGGGAAGTCAGGAAAATATTTATCTGCTTCTCTTTGATCTGTAGAAAATAAAATATTATATCAACAGTTCCACGTCCCGGTTAGAAGAACAGAATAAAGGAGGACATTGTCTGTCTGTTATGGTAATTTATCACGCACACATGAACTTTTCCATCTATAAATAGCAGCAGGTACTGCTCTTAAACGAGAGTCAATATTCCAGCGGTATGCTCGAACAGTTGATAGACTGCCTCGCGAGTAACCTTCTCATTTGTATATGTTTGTACTACTGTTCTGTGTTAATATATTTGTATAACAGTTTGCCAGCTCCAGGAAATATATATATATATATATATATATATATATATATATATATATATATATATATATATATCTGTGTGTGTGTGTGTGTGTATATATATTATATATATATATATATATATATAATATACCAACCACTCCGCACGAGCAGGATGCGACACAAGGTCAGTTTCTTAAGCGGAGTTTAACAGGTTTGAATTCAGAGTTTTCCTTCTCCTAGACTGGTTACCTAGGCATGGTTAAAGATTCCAGTTTGCCCAGCTATTTACCCATAGCAGGAGGAAGGATTGGATTCATACCTTTCCCAAGAGTATTAGCGCCATGTGAAATGCAAACAGGAATTGAACTCGGATTAACGAGTCAATTTCCTACGACTCTATCCATTAGACCACGCGCCTCTATGTATATGCCCCTGTGGTTGTCATACTCACACCTATGACCCCTGCGTCTGTAAGATGGATTATTGCATGATTGGGAGGTTCAGATTTTAGGTACTGGACATATGTTATATACCTCTTTTATTCTTCTGGCCGGATCTGCTTCTTCTATCTTCTAATGGTCTGGTATATCTTCTACAGGTCTCGTCTGGTCTTCTTGTATGGGGATTCCGCGTCTGGTTCTGCTGGGGACCATTTCTTATCAGAAGCCTTGTGTCATTGTTAGCTTTTAGTAATAACAACAAGACTTCGATTTACTTTGGATGTTAGTTTATTCTGGATCCCCAAGACCAGACAAATGCGCGCAAAGAGTCACATCTTGCTAGCTTCTAACTCTGCAACTGACTAACTGCAACTAACTACTGCAACTGGCTTACTGAGTTGCCCACCTTAAACCGGAAGCGGGGGCTTTCTATCGGGGTTCCGTTCCCACGATTCTATCCCAGAAAGCAAGGTGAGAGTGAGGTCAAGCATTGTCACTCACTCTCAAGGCCATCAGCTGTACTGATCGCCATAAGGATCTCTATACTACCTTAAAAAGTAATAGGGATCCAATTAATATGTAACATTCCTCATAATCATACATTTTAAATTCATAATTAATTATGAATTTACTTTTTACTTGCCTCTCCATTTTGAGGCTCTACCGTATTCTGGTACTTTCTAGATTACTTCGAATTCTATTCTCTCTTTCTGCGCGGTTGTCTGGTTCCCCCATGCATACATCAATTTTACATGATAACAAGTTTTCAACAAAAAACAACACTGCAGGGCCATTTTACAATATCCTGACAAAAATCAAAACACAACTGGACCAACGTCTTGGTCCCAAAATCCTGGTCACAAACCAACGTGACCTGGTCACTCCAGCAATACATTCGCCTGGATTCCAATGACCAATTCACCAGCTTTCCGTTCCACAGGTCACTTACCTGGAGACTGGGAAGGCAATTTACATCAAAAATACAATGATACCGAAAAAAGATTCAAAAACATTGCACACATGGTCCCTACAATACATTAAACATCACATGCATGGAGAAAACAACAACAATTTTATTGCGCAACAATAAAAAATCTACAACGGCTATGCGTTACTCATAAGTTCTTAATATAGGATACACGACACAACACACCAATACCATTAAGTATTTTAAATTTTCTTCACAAAAAATATATTACTGTGCCAAATAGTTTCACTTTGAGGGAAAACTGTTTTATCCTGATTCCACACTCGGTCACTGCCAGTGGCTTACAAATTCTCCAGGAACCCTCCAACACAAAAAGTAGGTACTTGTCTGTTCTTAACATTAATTATTCATTGACCATGCTATCCGTATCCAGACTCGAGACATCCCTCTCAGCCAAAACGTTCTGGAGACCATTCCAAAATCATAATTCCCCCCCAAAATTCAATCCACATAAAACAGGGGCGGCCTCTTCGCCTTTCTTCTTATTCTGCTCTCCAGAACCCCTAACATTCCGAATCCGTCGGAATAATAAACCCAAAAAGCGCGGATTAACCTTCCGTAACTACGGTAACCACATGGGACGCTCATCAGGGAATCTCAATACGTGAAATGGTGGGCCCTCGATAGACCACTTTCATTACCATATCTCCACCGATTCCCAAAACACCGGAAAAAATTTCTCCAAATAGTCAGGCATGAGTTCAGAACTCGATCCATACTACAGCAAGGTCACAAAATTCACTAATAAAAATTTTCAAAACTATCAATAAAAATTTGGCACTCATAAATCTCACTAAAATCAACTTTTTAACTATGTCAAACTTTCGGAAAAATTCAAAAACCGAATTATACCACTGTCACTGACAAAAAAATGCAAAGTACAAAGTCAATTATTAATTTCCTCTTTAAATATTGTCAATCAGCCTCCAAGGCTTTTCTCACGAAATCAAACAAAAATTTTTTTTTTTTTCAAAAAATCACCAGTGTCAAAATCCACAATTCATCAATATTAAAATTATTAAGTTACTTATTTTCAACAATCTCTGATTAAATTTAAATCTGACTTTTTTTTCTAAAAATTTTAACTTTCAAAATGGCCGACATGTGGGGAAAATTACCCGCTTGACTCAAAAAAACGTTCATTTCAAAGATGGCGGCCATGTCTACGTGACTGGTTATTCAAAAAAAAATTTTCCATTCATCCTTCAGCCAATGAGAGACAAGGAGTGGGGGTAAGTTGGTTCTTCTCTCAAAATCAACCCCAAAGGATTTTACAATTATACGCCATTTTTATTTTTCCTCCAAAATTCAAATAATTCACCAGCTTCTTAAAATTATCCAATTAATCAGGGTAACAAACCTTAGTACTTCTAAAATTCAAACTAAAAAATAGGCACTTGCTCTTTCTGGAGTTTATTCATTTATTCGTTTATCTACGAAAAATTCTTAATCTCTCAAATCACAACTTATGTCTTCACCCCACAACCTGCGTTAATCAAAGACATCAATCAAAGATCAAAAATTTGAAGAATTGACCACAATCGTATTCCCAAAAAATAAAATATATATACATATTACATCGTGCTGAGCAGAGTAAACACGAAAAACCTCTTGGAGCAGGGCACCACCATTTATCTCTTATTCTGACATATTCAAAACTCAAAAAAAACACAGGAAAATGTAGGCTTCCACGCCTTTCGAAAAACCATCGAATTGCCTAATTAGGACATTTTCCAAAAACAGGATCTCTGGAATTGGCGAGTTTTCTGTAAAAACTACTTTCATTACCGTGAGTCCAAAAAGATCCAAAACATACAACTTAGCATCTCCAACAATTGACTCAAAATCAGACCCTCAATCCGAATGAAAAACAGCATTGTGATCCAAGATAAAAAAAAAATTACATTCTCAACTAAAAGTTTCAAAATTACTTCTTTAAAAATTAACTTTTTCCTTGCACGGATAAAAACTCACTAGAATTACAAAATTATTTAAATCCATCATAACATTATGAGTACAAATGACATAAATGCATGGGTAATCTCAAAAAACAAATACAGCTTCAATCGAAAAACGAAAAAAAATCAAAAAGAAAAAATTCCAAAATGGCGGCTGAAATTTTCTTCTAAAATTCACCACGTGTTCCACCGGTCAAAAAAAAAATCTTCCACCATGGTCAGGAACTGGCGCACGTGCATTTCTTAACAATTACTGCTGGCTTGAATGCAACAATTACCCTCGGGGGGGGGGACACATCCGTTGTCTCTCTCTCTACCTCTGGCACATACATTCAGTATCTCCCACTCTCTCACTGCCCGGAGGGGAATGTATCCTTCTAGTGTCTCTCTCTTTTTTCTCGATAGCATACACTCTCTTTTTTTTCTATCTTCAAAACAATTCAAAACTATGGCAAATGACCTAAATGGCAAATTCAATCATACAGCAAAAAAAATTTTTTTTTCTTTCTCTCTGTCTTTCCTCACAAAATTTCAACTTATACATATCAAAACAAAATATCCCTTTCTCTTTTTCTCTTTCTTTGGCATATACACTCTGTCTCTCCCTTTTTTTCATAGCATACAAACTGTCTCTCTTTTTCTCTCTATATTTTAAACAATTTAAACAATCTACTAACAATTTTCAATGGCATTTTTTTTTCTTTAAACAATTCTAAAAACTTCTGCAAAGTTCAAAATTATACAACACAAATTAATTGTCTCTTTCTTCTTTTTTCTTAAAACAATGTCTCTCCTTCTTTCCTTCAGTCAAGACTTTAAGTTGGATTTCTTTTTTTTTCTTTCTGAAAGTACTTAACACAATGTCAACTTTTGTCTTCTTTTTTTTCTTTCTTTTCAACATTCTATCTTAACTTCAATTCTTTTTTTTTTGTGACAAATCTAGATAGATCTTTGAATATTAGTTCACTCTTTTTTTCTATTGTCTTTTTCTATAGTCTGTTTCTAAAAACATGTGTGTGTATGTGTGCGTTCGTTACTTACGTTTTCTTTTTAAGTTCTATCACGTTTTTTTCTTCTTCTTTCTTTTTGCTTTGCTTCATTTTTCTGCCTTTTTTTTTCTTCTCTGTCCAGTGGCACGTTGTCCAGGTTCGAATCTGATCACGTCTTGATGGCGTGACTGGTCTTAAGGCACCAAATCTCTATTATGTTACGTAGCGCCTTTTCTTTTCTTCTCTGTCTAGTCTTCTATCTTCTAATGGTCTGGTATATCTTCTACAGGTCTCGTCTGGTCTTCTTGTATGGGGATTCCGCGTCTGGTTCTGCTGGGGACCATTTCTTATCAGAAGCCTTGTGTCATTGTTAGCTTTTAGTAATAACAACAAGACTTCGATTTACTTTGGATGTTAGTTTATTCTGGATCCCCAAGACCAGACAAATGCGCGCAAAGAGTCACATCTTGCTAGCTTCTAACTCTGCAACTGACTAACTGCAACTAACTACTGCAACTGGCTTACTGAGTTGCCCACCTTAAACCGGAAGCGGGGGCTTTCTATCGGGGTTCCGTTCCCACGATTCTATCCCCAGAAAGCAAGGTGAGAGTGAGGTCAAGTATTTTTTCTGGGAAGGTTATAATGGGTATATTTTTTCTTTTAGCCCACGGTTATATGTATATGCCTCTGTGTGCGTGTGTGTGTGTGAAAGAGAAAGGGAGAAAGGGAAAGAGAGAGAGAGTGTGTGTGTGTGTGAAAGAGAAAGAGAGAAAGGGAAAGAGAGAGTGTGTGTGTGTGAGAAAGAGAAAGGAGAAAGGGAAAGAGAGAGAAGTGTGTGTGTGTGTGTGTGTGTGTGTGTGGTGTGAAAGAGAAAGGGAGAAAGGGAAAGAGAGAGAGTGTGTGTGTGTGAAAGAGAAAGGAGAAAGGGAAAGAGTGAGAGAGAGTGTGTGTGTGTGTGTGTGTGAGAAAGAGAAAGGGAGAAAGGGAAAGAGAGAGAGAGTGTGTGTGTGTGTGTGTGTGTGTAAAAGAGAAAGGGAAAAGGAAAGAGAGAGAGAGTGTGTGTGTGTGTGGAGAGAGAGAAAGAAAGGAAAAAGGGAAAGAGAGAGAGAGTGTGTGTGTGTGTGTGTGTGTGAAAGAGAAAGGGAGAAAGGGAAAGAGAGAGAGAGTGTGTGTGTGTGTGTGTGTGTGTGTGTGTGTGTGTGTGTGTGAGAGAGAGAAAGGGAAAGAGAGAGAGAGAATGTGTGTATGTGTGTGCGTGAGAAAAAGAAAGAGAGAAAGGGAAAGAGAGAGAGAGGTGTGTGTGTGTGTGAGAGAGAGAAAGAGAAAGGGAGAAAGGGAAAGAGAGAGAGAGTGTGTGTGTATGTGTATGTGAGAGAAAGGGAAAGAGAGAGAGTGTGTGTGTATGTGTGAGAGAGAGAGAGAAAGAGAAAGGGAGAAAGGGAAAGAGAGAGAGATAGAGTGAGAGAGAGAGTGTGTGCGTGTGTGTGTGTATGTGTGTGTGTGTGTGTGTGTGTGTGTGTGCATAGTATAAATAAGTTGTAGATGTTGATCTATGTCGAATTAGTATCTTTTTGATTATTTTTGTGATTATTTTGTTATTTCGACCAATTAGTTCTCAAACTTTCGCTGGGAATTGTAACTCACATCTGGTAATCGTCTTTTGTTTTACTACTGGGATCCATTGAGATACATTACAGAAATTATACAAAACAAATCAATACGATTTCGGTTCAGATAATCCAAAGGAAAAGTTTGTTTTGGTAAGTCCTATGGGAAGAACGCTCACTCGAGTGAAGGATCATGGGAAGAGTCTGAGTGAAAGAAATTGTTGATGGGTTTATTTAAGACATATTTCAAAATTCCTTGTGAACTGCTGAGGTCTGTCTGACGACGGAAATAGACATCGTTGCTAGGTATCAATGTTTGATCTCAGATATGATTTTTTTTTAAACAGGATTTTGATTGTTTGTCGTTTATATATAACTAGAATCGGTTACTCAACGTCGCCTAGGTAGAGGGGGTAACAAGAGGGTCTTGCAGATCAATTATTATTGAATTGCGAATTTGGATCCTCACAGGATGCCCCATTAAAATCCTTATTTAAAAAAGACGTTGCGTTGATCCAGCCATTCTGAAATAAAAATCAATGACTCCTATTTAAAATATTAAATGCCAAAAAAATTGCATACTGTAATCATTTAAATTTTATTTTTTAATTATTTTCACGAATATAAGTAAAATCTTCCAGATTTTTGCTCAAAAACCAAGTCCTGGTGATATTTTATGTGTATATATATATATATTTACTTTGTTGTTAATTGTTTTATTTTCGAAGTTTCACCCGGACATACAGATTCACACTAACTGCCCTTTATATATGTATAGAAGTATTACAGGCTTTCTATAATAAGTTAGGTAAGGGATCGTCCCTTGCTACTGGTACATGTACATGTTAATTAAAGAAGACAAAGGCATTGCCAAGTAATTCTGAGTGGCATTATGAAGAGGAATAAAAGCTCGGCAAAATTGACCATAGGATTTCTTCCTCTTTGGTCACCAGCCTCTACAGAAGTCCTTTTTATTCAGCAGAGAGGGGCAGAGGGCCGTAGTTGGTACTTCGATAACTCACCAACTCCAAGGACTTCAGTTAAGTGGACTGTATTATTATATCTTATTATAATGGAGATTGTGTATTTTTCTGTCTGTAACCGAAACTATATTCCTACTCAAGTCACAATTCTCTTAGTTATTGACATCACATTCTCCATGATTTTATTTTTATCTAAACCTCAATTATTAATAAAATTGTCTTACATTATTAATACTGTTGACTATGTCTACATGCTATCAACATTTATATTTATATATACAACAAAATAGCGGTTTACAGTGTGAACGGGAAGGCTAATTTGCATATTAATATTAAAAAATCGAATTTAATAAATATGTGCTTAGTATTATTGATTTCTAACTGTTTGGTTTTATTTTAATGAATATAAGCAAAAATCTCTTCAATGAATCTTAAATGAAATCCATTAACAAGATAAAATAACTGTAATTTTATTCTTTACTTCCTCTAACTAAATACTTAAATTAGAAAAAATAACAATGAAAGACGAGAGTGATGGAAGAGTAAGTTTCAGTTGTTCCATTTTTTATTATACTCCCTCTGTTCCAAATCTTTTATTATACCCCCCTCTGTTTCAAATCTTTTTATCTGTATTCTTATTTAGTTTCATTAGCCTTTCTAATTTAATACAATATTTTATTACATTAAAACTTAAATACTTGCACCGGAGGGTGCATATATTTGCTAGTCTATATAATTATCATTCCTGCAGACAAAGCCTTCGTTTGCAAGTATTTCAAGCGTAATTCTTTGTTTTTGTATGTATAAATACAAGTTATTGAAATTCCATGTTGAGTCCATGTGTTTTCTGTTTTTAACTTCTGTCTACTTTACACTCGCGGCGTGCATCAGCACACTTCTAATGGTGAAGAGGAATCACAAAAATGCAACCCAACCCCCACAGACTGGGTAGGCTCACTATGATCCTCGGCAGAAGTGTCGGGGTAGAGATGTTTGGATCCTAGGTAGATACTGCGTTTTTATACACGACAGAAAGCATAGATACTTTCAACCTAGTTAGAAATATCAATCTATTTATAAATGAAATAAATTTGTTTTTTACGGGTACAATGCGTTTTTTTTATATATTCCCTGTTTTATCTTCCACCAGTAACCAAACATCACTAACATAAATAAGAATTCAAAAAAAGATACGTTTTTTTTAGTAATCCGAGTTTAAACCTCTACGACTGTGCCAAATCCGTGACGCAGGGGTTCACTTACACCTGCTGACCGTCGACGAAATATTATAACACGAACCATCCAACAACGTAAAACATACCATGGATAATAATCGATAAGTTCGAACGTTTGTGTCTGAAGACTCAGCCTTTCCACTACCTCACCCTACTGCTTCCTGTTTTGACACTGGCGTTCGTCCAAGTGATCTTTCCCTACCTTCTCGAAGGGAGATTTGTACATGGCCAAAACTTTTTGGAGAAATTCTATCTTGATCGGATTGGCTTAAAACTCGAACTGTCTAAATACACTGAAATATTTGGCCAATGATCGAAATTCCTTCTACTTTTTACTGATAGAATCTATATTTCAGTACTCTGTGTGTGTGGTGTGTGTGTGTGTGTGTGTGTGTGTGTGTGTGTGTGTGTGTTCGTATTTGTGGGTTGTTGGGGTTTTTTTCACCAAAAAGGAAAACTCACAACCGAAGTTGCATAAGTCCGGGTCAAAAAAAAAAAAAGAGAGAGATAGAGGGGGCGGAACATGCAGCTTCCATAACCATTAAGCAATCTTGCTCCGGTTCACCACTGAATAAATGGAACGTTATTTTTTTTTCAGAATACAAGGTGTGTGAAAAAGTACAAAAAATCTCGTTACTTTTGACACACCTTGCATACTCTCCTTATCTAAATCCGATATCCAGTGGTGAGCCGTAGCAAAATTGCTTATTGGTTATGGAGGCTGCATTCCCCCCCCTCTCTCTCTCTCTCTCTCTCTCTCTCTCTCTCTCTCTCTCTCTCTCTCTCTTTTTTACCCGGACATATGCAACTTCGGTTTGTGATTTTTCCTTTTTGGTGAAAAAAAAACAACCCACAAATACGAACACACACACACACACACACACAGTACTGAAATATAGATTCTATCAGTAAAAAGTAGAAGGAATTTCGATAATTGGCGAAATATTTCAGTGTATTTAGACAGTTCGAGTTTTAAGCCAATACGATCAAACTATCGAAAGATTGCCATAACAGAATAAAAAAAAGAATAAGTATAATTTCACAAAAGAGTGGCGGTTTTTTTGTTCATATCGGGTGCAACAGAAATAC
Source organism: Doryteuthis pealeii (assembly GCA_023376005.1). Lineage (NCBI taxonomy): Eukaryota > Metazoa > Mollusca > Cephalopoda > Myopsida > Loliginidae > Doryteuthis > Doryteuthis pealeii. The sequence goes on along the minus strand of CM042140.1, from coordinate 73,296,879 downwards.
CTCCACATTTTAAACTGTCACTTTTCTTATGCAAGTGAAAATGGGCAAGTTGCAATGGTAGCTCCAACTAGCTTACGTTCTACAACGAACAACACTTTGTCTGCTAAAAAGGCACAAGTTTGGAGCCGCTAGTAAGTACGGAATAGTAGTAATATTCTAGAAGACAAATGGAAGACGAAAGCAGTGAGGTAGGAAATGAATAAGTATATTTTATAAGTTTAGTTTAAAACGGAATAAAGATTCATATTTATCGAACCTACAGAAGATCTAACTATTCGCCGTTGTAATGCCGTACTAGAGTACATTTCTAACCTTTGATACACAGCTAGGCACCCCCTTTGGTATTCAGTCGAAATAATTGCTGAAAATGGTGCATATCTTCCTGGGGGGAATATTTATTTTCAGAGAATATATTCTGTAAATGGAAATTCCTTGGAGCAAACAATACAAAAAATAAACAAATATCATAGTATAAATGTATTTCTTAAAATGGATAGAAAATGCCGGGGAATAAATGGACACAATTTGAATAGAATATTTTAATGATCAAAAAATATATAAAATATATATTTGAATAAGAAAGAATGAGTACCACTATGAATATGACTGTTCAACTTGGGAAATTGAACATAAAAGGAAGTACAAATAAAAATACGCCTTTTGAAGTACCAATTCGTGGTTTGAATTACAAACTGCTATTAATAAAATGAAATTTTAGAAAACTGCATAGAAATATTCATGCCATATATTGCCTCGTGTCAAAGGACGTTTTTTAATTCATTTTTTATTATTATCTTTCTTAACATCATATATTCGGTCAGCGGTTGCCCAATTAAATTAAGGGGTGAATATTTCTGGTTATTTCTTACAATTATGGAAGTTAAAAGATAAAATAGAACAATGGAGATATTTATAATGCGATGATGATTGAAACTTTTTAATAACCCAAATCGATTTGGTGGATTATGCGAGTTTGTCCACTAGAATTTGCGAGTGATTTTTTTTTTTTTGTTGTTTTTTTGTTTTTTGTTTTTTTTACTAGAGTCTAAGTTACGACAATTCTCCTCAGGTTAATGTGTTGTCTGGATGGTCTCAATTCCTCCTCTGATTTCCAATTCCTCCAGTCTTTTTTCCAAACTCCTAAGGCCATTCGTAGAGCACCAACTAAATCGGTATTACCTTCTCCAATTTATCATTAGTATGTGTTTTTCACACCAGCGTTAGCTGATGGTATTTCACTGGAGTCTGATTGACAACAAGTCTCCTCAGCTCACCAGGATTCTTCTGAGTATTGTAGCTGATTTCAGCAATGCTGTTTTCTGGATGGTCTCTATTCTTCTGATTTACAGTCTTTTTTCCAAGCTTTTTGTGACTGTGCAGCAACTACAATTGGTATCACTTTCACCCTCATATTCCACAGCTTTTTCAATTCTCTGGCAAGGTCCAAGTATTTGTCTATCTTTCCGTTTTCCTTCATTTTCATCCAGTGATCTGCTGGAATTGCAAAATCTACCAGACAACAAGTTCTCTTTTTTGTCAATCAATACATCGTCTGGTCATCTAGCTGGGATAAAGTGATCTATCTTTCTCTCGAAGTCTCAGAGAATTTTATGCGTTTTATTCTCAAGAACAGATTCTAGTTTATGCAAAATGTAGTTTTTTGCATAAATTCCAGTGGATCACTTTCCCAGCCCAGTCGTGCCTAGCTTTGTATTCCCGTTCTGCTAATTTGCTACATTTATTTAATACATGATTTATGGTTTCATCTTTGTCACTACACACTCTACATTTACTGTTTTTACTTTGATATAGTTTGTTCTTATGGCATTGTTTTGAGCGGCAATTATTAACGATTCAGTTCTCTCTTGAAGTTTCCTTTTCTTAACCATGTCCAAGTTTTTCATGTGTAACCTCCCCAATTTGTCATTTGAAGTATCCATATAATTGTTTTTCTTCCCATCTTTGTTTTCTTGTTTACGTTGTTTTTCTGTTTGTCCATATGTTGTAGCTACTGTTATTGGCTGTCATAAGTAATCTTACTTTGCTCTTTTTTGTGTATTTTTCTAGTCCTTGGATTTGGTATCTACTCAATCCTCTATGTTGGCAAGACCTCTTCCACCTTCTTTCCTTTATACATATAGCCTATCTTTATCGTCTCTAGGGTGTAAAGCCTTGAGTATTGTCCTTAATTTTCTAGTTCTTTGCTCAATCTGTCTGAGATCTATTATTATTATTTCATTTCTTTCTGTAGTTTTACCACTACTATTAGCGGGTTGTCTTTCACTAAAGTCTAAACAAGTCTCCTCATGTCGCCAGAACTCTTCTAAATATTCTAGTCGATCTTAACAATGCGGTTGTCTCGGTGTTATCAATTCTTTCTCTGTTTTATTTGGGTACCGTTCAAAGGATACTAACTACAATTGGCATCACGTACACCCTTATGTTCCACAGTATTTTAGTTCTCTGGCAAGGTCCAAGTATTTGTTTATATTTTCGTTTTCTGTGGCATACCGGGACGGCAAATCCCACAGGATAACTATTTTTTCTTTTGTTTTCTTTTTTTGTTAATTAACACTAGGTCTGTTCTTTTTACCGCGATTAGGTGATCCGTTTTTATCTCAAAATCCCAGAAAAATATAGGTTAAATTGTACCACTTATGTTTTTCTACAAATATGGATTTGGCAGTAAATAACCCACGAAGGTTTATATGCCATTAAAAACAAAAAAAATATCAATGAACTTCAACATCTCATAGGTGGGTTCGAACTCCAATCACACTATTACGTTCATTTGCAGACTGATAACCTTGTGAAAGGTATGAACACCTTTATCCTTCCAGGTGTAAGTTAAATTGTACCACTTATTCTTCTATAAAGATGGATTGGCATTGAATAACCCACGAAGGTTGATATGCCATTAAACAAAGAAACCAAATCATTCCTATTTTTGGTTAGAGAATTTCAATTCTGTAGAGTTTGGTAAGATGGAAGAGGAGAATGAGAAAATATTTACATTTAGATGGTAAAGTCGATGGGGCGTAAAATTGGAAAACTTACTCTCTGTGTGTGTGTGTGTGTGTGTGTGTGTGTGTTGTGTGTGTTGTGTGTGTGTGTGTGTGTTGTGTGCTTTTGTTTTTGTTTTTGTATAGTTGATCTAAAAGAGATTAAGACTATAAAAAATTGAGTTTACATTTTTACTGGGACCGCTTAACCTATTCGCGATTTCAATATTAGATATAAATCATAAACATTAAGACAAAATAAATATTTGAAAGAAAACAATGAATATGCCAAATATTGTTCAGACAATCAAACTCCTTCATCGTTTTCTTCATGTTGGGAACACAACGTTTCGACCGATCCATTCTTCAGCTCTCGTCAGTTCTATAATAGGTAAAAAAAGGGAAAAAAGAATTAAACTTCTTTTATCATAGAAAATATCAAAATGGCGACCGGAAATTGCCCCTAATAAACAAACCGGACCAATCTATTCCAACTAAGTACACCTCATGTACCCGAGCGATTCAAAATTATACTCAAAGGAGTTTATTAACATGTATTTTGCAAATCAAAGAAAACCGCAAAGTATTGAAATCCATGAAGAAAGAAGTCAACAATTCTTTAACTTTCTCATTTCTCAATTATCTGTAACCCCCCCCCCACTAGCGGCATGGGTTGTTTGGTTGATTACACTGGTTTACAAAAAATATTTTTTGTCTGAGGCAAGAATGTGAATTGGTGTTTTTTACTAATTAGGGTGTGCTGAATTCAAATTTATAAACAGTTTTGCTCTATCACCTCTAGTTTTCTGTCTTTTAAATAGTCTCATTTTAGTATATACAGAGTATATACGTGCTTGTTTCAACAGTTGTAGCAGCTTATTACAGATAAAAGAGGATAGATAAAGAATATTGACGGAATAAATATACTTGGATGACACAATGTACACAATTCAGATAGAATTGGCCTTGTTGAGGTATCCTCGATGTTTTGACGAGCTTGAAGCCATTGGTGAATATGAAAAAAAACAAAACAAAGTAAAATTAAATCATATTTAAGGCAATAAAATGTGCGTCGTTGGAAATTGTAATACAAATATATACCCAAAAGATTGTGTAACACAATTGTCGAGGGACACCTTCCTGCTGCGCTGTGAGGGGCGACAACCTCCTGCGCTGACTGCCAGTGCACTACTGGCCGTTGATTGAGACGTGTTGGCTACGTGTAATACGATGTTGGTCGGTGCCAAATGTAATACTATGATCTGGTCACGGGACCAAATGTAATACTATGCTGTCGCGGCGTCGAATCTAACGCGATGGGTGTTCTTTGACCCACAGGAAAGTTGAAGTGCTTGTTCCGGGCTGTACCTGAAAATGACCAAATTCACCAAGGTTGTTCCACAATTAATACAAACGCGTTTTTAACAATAAAATACCTTTATTAATCATACAGTGATTAAAAATCATGTACAAACCAAAGGGGTGTCGAGTTGAAGTTGAGTCGGTATTTGTGGACTGAACTGGCGATATATGCTGGGTTCTGATTCAAATTCAGGACTGAGTAACAAGATGACAAAAGCAGGGGCTGTGAGACGAGCTAACAATCTCGCCAAGAATCAGCTATCCAATGTGGTCAAGGACCAGCTCTCCAATCTGCCTGGGACCCTTTGGGTCCTCTTTTATGGATTCCAAACCCCTGAATCCAGGGCTCTGACTGGCCAGCCAATAGAAACGCTGGACCAATGGTCCTACAATGTAAACATCAGGAGGTGTACGAAACCCCAACCACGCGGTCGCATTTGATTGGACGGCCAATCAAAATCATGGCCTTGGGTTACACATCTTGGAGGGGGTCAATAAGTCTCTACCCCAGTTCCTGATTGGTGAGGCACTTGATAATATTTTTATTATTGTATAAATGGCCTTGTCAGTGGCTATGATAATTCCCAGAAATTGGCCTAAGACCACCCGCCAAATTATCATTCCCACTAAATCAACACTTTTAAGATTTAATCTTCAAAATGTCTTTGTTAAATAATTTTTTCTGGTCCTACGCAGTCCCACAAGAACAACATTAGATATGAATGTCAGCAGTCATAAAAACCAGACATTCGTTTTTAAATCAACCACTTTTAGCCTGGATAAATTGGTTCCTATCTTTTGGGTCTTCATGTAAATGATAATATGATAACATTTGTATTAAACAGGCTTTTGCCTTATATTAACCTATTTCTGCCATTAGGCTTTCTTGTTCAAAATATTCCTTATCTTGTTGATGTTTACAAGAATGACAATATATATTTACATGAAAACATTTTATAAAAAATAATTTGTGTTATATCAACCATCAACCGACTTTTAGCCATTAGAATTTATTTGTGTTAGAGTAATTAATTTATCATCCTGTGTTAACATTACCTTCCACAATTGACTGGTATTCTGATATCAGTCACTTGTACAACTCTAGACTCAATTGTTTTCTTTTTAAGTATCTAATCAGATATCGCCAATCAGTCCATAACACTACAGTGTTATATACGCTTAACTGCCAAAATCCATCTTGATATATAGCTATATATATATATAATGTAATTCTATCACTTAGATTTATTGCATAATAACTAAAAAAAAGACATGAGTCACACAATATTATAAATTAACCTGAATGCATATACGCCTTTATGTACGTATGTGTACAAAATGTACAATATGCATATCTAAAAAACTAGAGGGTGATGAGTAAAAACGGATTTCAAATCTGAATTTTTACCCACCTCAATCCAGATACAATCCACCTTATCATATTTTCGGTAATTTTCACCTTTTTGTTAAAATTCCTAGCAATAAGGCAATTAGAGTAACCTCCCTTGACTTTCAATTTGTAAAACCAGTATTATGTGTCAATTTTTAGGCTGCAGGTGAGAGTACTTTACATTGGAGATCCCTTGTGTTCCTTAGTGACAGAATCCTTGGTTGTTCCTTAATGAAGAATCCTTGTGTTAAGCAGAGCGCTTGGTTATTGATCCGTTCGTCCGTGTCGAATACCAGCAACTGAACGGTTTTCAAGATCATCGAATAAATAGTTAACTAACCACGTATTCGAGTGTGTTGATTGGCTGGCTTTAATCCACGCGACCACGCAGTCTATAATTTTAAGTGGTGGACTCCAGCACACCCTTATAGGACAAAATACTCCAAGGGGTGTAATTTTTACCCACCTCAATCCAGATATAATCCACCTTATCATATTTTTCGGTAATTTTCACCATTAGTTGTTAAAATTCCTAGCAAAAAAGGCAATTAGAGTAACCTCCCTTGACTTTCAATTTGAACTAAGCCGGTAGCTATTTTGAAAGTCTCCGTGCGAAATAAACAAATCTTAGAAACTTTTTCGAAATCAATAGAACTGCAGGCTTTGACACAAAAATATCATAAAATGTGTTCTTAATAACAATTAAGTTCATTTCAGATAATATTATGCTAGGAATTTAGCCAACTGACTTTCACTTTGAAATAAGACGGTACCATTTTGAATGTGTCCGTGCGAAATATACAAATCTTAGAATCGTTCGAAAACAATACAACTGCATGCTTTAACACAAAAATATCATAAAATGTGTTTTTAATAACAATTAAGTTTATTTCAGATAATGCGCACGCACAATTTTATGCTAGGAATTTTAACAACTAAAGGTGAAAATTACCTATTTTTCTACCTCTTTTGGAACATACGAAAGCTATAACTAAACACAGTCCCTTTCATCAACGGATTTATTTGCGAGGATTAATCGTGAATATTTTTGTCACCAGAGACACTTACCTAGTTCTTCGGAACTTGTGTCCAGTTGCTTCGGTCGTTGGGCCGGCAAAATATGTAATAGTGTGATCCCAGGGGGTCATCTCCCAACGTAACACCTGCCCTCTCGTCTAAAAGGGCAGGGTAGGGTTTATTTCCCAGTGCATGATGCGCTTCAGAAGAGAAATGTTGAGTGTCATCATCACCACGTCGCGCTGTCAGCGAATATCCATGACAATCTCTCTCATCGCTCATCATTCTCGGGAGTCCTCTATGCAGCATCATGTATCCGCACAGAGCTAATCAATGTACGTCTTTGCTGGTCGGCCCACACTGGCGTGTCCATGTGCTGGCTTCCACAGGAGGACGTCGCTTATGAGTTCGTCCTTGCTTCTCCAGCAGTGTCCCGCGTGTTAAAATCAGACAGGCAGTAGAAGACAGACAATCGAGTTTAGCATGGCAAACTGTAAACGAAATTAGTGGCAAGAAAAGTAGCACTAGATCAAAGCTAAAGGCAAACAGCCAAAAAGATAGACTTCAAAAATGGAAAGATCATGTTGATCGCAATTTTTAACATTGGCCACGCATGAGCTTCGGTTTGTGTGTGGTCCTCCACGTTAATGATCCTTGTGTTCAATGGTGAGATGTCAGTAAATAACTACTTCACCAGAGACTGTTCATCAAAAAGTATTGACAATTGGCATTATCATGTATAGACGTTTAGATATTTAGTTAGAAGTCATATAATTATTAGTATATCATATGAGCTTCAGCTTTATTACATACTAGAAGCGGCTATCCGGCGTCACCTGGGTAGAGGAGGGGGTAAAATTTATTATCGCAGATCTATTATTATTGGATCCTCGCAGGATGCCCCATTAAAATCCCTGCGAAAAAAACCTTGCATTGATCTAAGCACCCTGTAAAGAAAAATTAATGTCTAATATTTAAAATATCAAATGCAAAAAACAATTCCATGCTGTTATCATTTAAATTCTATTTTCTTAATTATTTTCATGAATATAAATCAAATCTTCATTATTTTTGCTCAAAAAGCAAGATCTGGTGATAGTGAATGTATATATATATATTTACTTTGCCATTAATTGTTTTATTTTCATATTAACATGTTGCTGAATTTGCACGCGTCTTAATTCAAATTTGAAATTTTGAAACAACAAATGCGTCCCATCATTGTGTAAGGGTTAGAAATCTAGCCTCAAGATCCATTACTACTAAATAGCGAGTTCTATTCTCGCTGGATGCCCCATACTTGCGACCTTGTGTCACATCCTACTCGTGGCGAACGGGTTGGTAAATGTTACAATGCATTATACAACAAGCGACAGAAATAAATGTGATCGTGTTTTTATGCCGATTTTACACATATTTCCAACAATTTTAAATAAGTGTAATTCTGCTAATATTAATAGATTCGGTGTTGTAACCGAAACTATGTACTGTTTACGTTACAATACCTTTAGGAATTGCGTAAGTTTATCAATGAGTATTTAATTTATAATCAAAATCATTAATACATAGAATAAATCTTATTAACAAGGTCTATGAAATAAGATTTGCTTAAAAAACATGTTATTAGTGCGTTTAAAATCCTGCAATGGGTTTATATATCATTAAGAAATAGAGGTTGACATAATATACGGTGTGGTTAATTTGCATACTGGTTTTAACAAAACCGGTTTAATAAATAATTACTAGGTGTTATTGATTTCGTTCTATTTTTTATCTCCAGCGTATTAAAATCAAACCTATGAATGATTTTATGTAAAAAACCATTTTAATTATAATTAAAATAAGTGCAATCTTTTTATATACGTTCTTATTTAATTTCGTTAATTTTTCTAATTTAATATATTCATTACATTAAAACTTAAATACCTACGCCGGACGGCACATTTCTTGTTTGTATTTAAATTCGTATTGAATATATAATATATATATATATATATATATATATATATATATATATAATATATATATATATTTATATATATATATATTATATATATATCATATATATATATATTATATTTAATAATGCAACGTATACATTAAAGGAACCAAAATGTAAGTATTTCATGAGATTTCATATATATTTTAACTGCACTTAATTGAAGACAGTGGATGGTCATGGATTAAATGAGGAAAAGCTTTTACAATATAGAATACTTTTAGATTTATATCTGATATCATTGAAATAGAAATACTGCGCCTGGTGCTTCAATACTCATAGAAAAATGTAAACTGCTTTTTTATAATCTTAATTTCTTTCCGTTCAAATATTAAAAAGACTTAAACAAATTCCATTTTTACGTCTGATCGACTTTAGCATCTAAATTTAAATATTCACCGGTTCTCTCTTATGATCTTTATATATATATATATATATAATATATATATATATATATATATATATATATACAGAGATTTGAGGACAATGACATGGCCTATATATTTATCTAATGTGAATGACTTAAGGGAAGAGTTGTAAAAAATTACTTACAATTGAAGATTGTTAGTAATGAAGCGTGAGAAAAAATTTGCTTTGTTTGGTAATTAACATTAGTTAATTATGTAGGCCATGTTATTTTTATCAAATTTATATAAGAATCAAACATGAGACCCACACTTATATAATATATATATATATATATATATATATATATATAATTATATATATGTGTGTGTGTGTGTGTGTGTGTGTGTGTGTGTGTGTGTGTGGTGTGTGTGTTATACACCCATATGATAGATTCTGGTTGAAGTCAGATTGGAAGCCATAAATCTATTTCTATTGAAACATGAAGTGGAGAATTTCTCCTCAAAGACAAATGAAAAATCTTATAAACCAGAATTGTGTGATTGGAAATATAATCATAAACAGCTGTTAATTATGAAATGCTAATCAGAATATAAATATGTTATAAAAATTGTAAAGTTATCTAGTAAATAAAAAATAAAAAAAAACTTTAGGTAGAGCAATATACAACTGATATCAAATTTTAAAACTCTCAAAAATTCTTCAACTTAAATTTGTGTATTGTTTTTCTTGGAGATTTGGAACTCATTGGAAGCCATAAATCTATTTCTATTGAAACATGAAGAATTTCTCCTCAAAGACAAATGAAAAATCTTATAAACCAGAATTGTGTGATTAATATCGTTTTGTTTTTTGTTTTGTTTTTGTTTTGTTGTTTTGTTTTTTGTTTTGTTTTAATTGCAATTTTATTTTTGTAATAGATGATACACTGTAATGTTGGTTTTATTTGTATAGTGATCAACGAGAAATTACAAAATATAGGATATTTTTGATTCAGAAGAAATTAAGATTTTTTTTGAAAATAGTTATAGGCGTAACCATATTTATAGATGATACTTGAATTTTTGTAAATAGCTTTCTCTTGTTGGTTGGTTGATTAGAATTTAAGGCATGTCAACCCTTGTTAGGATATTTCATACCGAAGACATTTTGTTTTATTAATTTATTTATTCTTGTTGAGTACATTGAGTATATTTTTAAAAACATTTTTAAACTCCTTTTTCCTATTTAACCTATAGATGGAACCCTAACACGTACTACCACTCCGGGTCAAAATGGATCTGGGAATAATGGGGATGAAGAGGTACCCACATTCCCTAGAGATTTAGAATTGGAACTTTACCATCAGATAGAGTGTAACGTCATACCCAGGACATTAAAACCCTAAGCCACCGCCTTCTAACACATATATATTAAAAGGTTGGGGTTGCCATAAGAAAATGGGGTTGGACAATCATATAGGTGCTAAGGCTTGACGTGACCAGGCGATCATTCACAGAGTCCTCTCGGCCACCCGAGTAGCCTAAGTAATGACCAAAGTGGAGTGTTGCATATGACAGCTCAGCCACCAGGGTTCCATCCTTAAGCATCACGAGTCGCCACCCACGGCCAGCAGGTGGCCCATTGGTGGTTTCTTACCCCCTGCAGAAGTACAGTCGGTGTATTGTAAACCCACAGCCAACATGGTGGACAGCATCTTTAATAGAAGCGCTGACGGCGTCTTCATGCTTTATATTCGTGATAATATTTTTCAACTTGCTGACAGCAAGATACAGTGTATATATTGCTACAGACTTATGACACCTAAAAGATTTATCATAAAATATTTTATTTCTGTGCCTCAATGTTAGTTTTAATGTTGATACACATGGGTAATGGTTACTGTAGTTGGAAATGGATACGTCTAGACGATTTCAAATCCTGGACGAGGCTGTTTGAATTTCACATAACGGAACTTCTTCTGAGAAGAGACAAATTGGTCGTCCCCAGTTGCGATTTAACGATGTCTGCAAGTATGATCTCAAGAGCTTTAACATCACCCCTTCCATCTAGGAAAATTTGGCTCAGGACCACCCTCGATGGCGGCAGACTCTCCCTAGCGGGCTATTCATGTCTGAAGTCACCCTGGCGCAACAACATTTAAACTAAGAAGTCCAAGAGAAAGCGACAGCAACAGAGTACCGACACACCAATATCTTCAAGGTCAGTCTTCGTATGCGACATCTAGGGTCAGGGCTGTTTTTCAACATTGACCTTCACAGTCACGGAAGGCGCTGTAACTACAGAGGCACGAGAAATATATAGTCTTCGAGACTGAACAAAAGCTAGTTGGGAACGACACAGGGATAGTGTGTGCTGTTTTAAACAAATACTGGAAACAACAACACACAAAAAGCAGCTATATGGCCACTTCCAATCATACAAGCCATTCAAGACGAACAAGATACTGCTGGATAAGTAGACATATATGTGTATACTATATATATATATATATATATATATATATATATAATATGTGTGTGTGTGTGTGTGTGTGTGTGTGTATGCGCTGTGTATACTATATATATATACTATGTATATATATATATTAAATATATATACTATTTATACTATATATACATATATATATATATATATATTATATATATATATATATATATATATATATAGTATATATATATATATATATATATATGTGTGTGTGTGTGTGTGTGTGTGTGTGTGTGTTTCCGCCCTTCCATTTATGTCTTTCTCTGTTGCTTTTCGTTTCCGAAATCTACACATTTTAGAACCATCTCGACTTTCTTGCAAAGCTTCTGCGAATGTCAGGTTAGTTAATATTTGATGTGACAGAAGTGCGTTTTTTACCCGCCCATCTGCCTGATGCTCTATCACGTGACTATTGCATAGTTAATGTACGCCCGCGCCCGCGCCCGCGCCTTCGACTACGTTTGCTTCACTCCGCTTCACTCCTGCCCAATTTATCTTTCTGCCAAAAATCTGTCTCATCCAGCGAAGCGTGGGAGGAAATATGTGACAGCCATTTTCACCAAAGCACTCATAGCAGATCACGACGAATCGAATAGTTCCAATCAGTGGCAGAGACGTAATCCTCTCACTAGAAAGATTAAAAAACCAAAAACAAATGAAAGACGTTGGAGAGGAAACAGGGAGAAGAAAAAAAAACTATAAAGACAGTTTTTAAAAAGTATCAACGCAATAGGAAATTAGAAAGAAAAAGAAAGAAAAATATCGAAAAATAATAACAACAAAATAATACTAATTATTATTATTATTATTATTATTATTATTATTATTATTATATTATTTGCTCCTTTTGAGTTTTCACTCAGCATTAGCTGATGTCTTTCTGTCTGAGTGACAGCAAGTCTCCTCAGGTCTCCAGGACTCTTCTGAGTATTCTGGCATATTGCAACAGTGCAGTGTTCTGAATGGTTTCATCCTTCCTCTAATTTCCAGACTTTCCAAACCTTTTCTAATCCTTTGGGACTGTTCCAAGTGCACCAACACAATTGGTATCACTTGACTTTCATATTCCATAACTTTTCAGTTCTCTGGCAAGATCCAGATATTTGTCCATTTTTTCCTTTAGCTTCACCCTGTGAATCTGCTGCACTGCAAAATCCACTAGTTAACAAGTTCTTTCTTTTTTGTTAATCAACACTAGGTCTGGTCTTCTTGCTGGGATAAGGTGATCCGTTTTTATTTAAAGTCCTAGAGAATTTTGTGTTTCGTTCTCAAGAACAGATTCTGGTTTATGCATATACCATTTTTTGTATGGTCAAAATTTAATTTTTTGCATAACTCCCAGGGATCACCTTCCCAACCCCAGTCGTGTCTAGTTTTGTTTCTCGTTGAGCTAGTTTGCTACATTCGCAGAGTATATGGTTTACAGTCTCATCTCTATTACCGCAAAGTCTACATTTACTATTTGTTGGGTCTTATCAATTTTCGCTTGATATAGTTCGTCCTTATGGCATTTATTTGTGCAGCAATTATAAGTGATTCAGTTTCTCTTTTGAGTTTCCCTTTCTTAACCAAGTCCAAGTCTATTATTATTATTATTATTATATATTATAATTATTATTATTATTTTTGTTGTTGTTGTTGTTGTTTGGCATCATTCCGTTTGCGAAAGACGATGGAGTAGTGTCCAAAAGCTTCTTTTTGTTTAGTTCTAACTGCCTAGCCTGTGCGGGTTGATATGGAGGATGTGCTGTTGCCCAAGCAGCAGATAATTACTCGCCATATTTTCTACCTTGTTACAAATTTTATTATAATGAAGATTCAGTGACTGCTGTCTATAACCGAAACTACGTTACTGTTTACGTCACTATACCCTCAGAGATTGCGTAAGTTTATTAATGAGTATTTAACTTATGTCAAAATCATTAATACATAGAATAAATCTTATTTATTAACGATTTCTCTATGAAAATCTGGTAAGATTTACCTCAAAAACAGCTCATGTTATAGTGCGTTTTAAAATCCTGCAATTTATCTTTATTATCACTAAGAAATAATGGTTGACATAATATATGTGTGGTTAATTGCAGACTGGTTTAACAAAACAAGGTTTGATAAATAATTACTCGTTGTTAATGATCTTTAATGTTATTTTTTTTATTCTCCAACGTATTAAAATCAATCCTATGAATGATTTTATATAGAAACCAATTAAATATAATTAAAATAGAAGTAATATTTTTACGCATTCAATATTTAATTTCGTTAATCTTTCTAATTTGATATATTTCATTACATTAAGATTTAAATACTCCCGCGTACGAATATTCTTGCTAGTATCAATTAAAAAAAGTGGTGTTAATTCTAAGAGAAGAAAGGCGTGGTGTAATGGTTAGCAAGCTAGTCTTGCAGGTCTATTACAACTGAATTGCGAGTTTGATCCTCGCTGGACGCCTCATACTTGTGACCTTAAATCCTGCTCGTAGGGTAAATAATTCTTTAACCCTAGAGAAAGACTATAAAAACAGGAGCTGTCTTGAAATCTCTCTAAGAAAACTGTAGATAGCTCTAGAAAGTTCAGGATGAAAATGATAAAATTAATAATGATAATTTGATTTTTCTAATGGCATATCAACCTTCGCGGGTTATTTAATAATAAATTCCTCCTTGTAGAAAAACGCTAGTGGTATTTAACCCATCACTGGGGAATGAGGGGCTCGTACTTTTTAGTATTTTCTTTTATCTTTATTTGCTTTTTATATTTATCCTTTATTAATTTGTTTTATTTTTTCTAATCATTTTTAATAATTGTTTAAATATATCATTTATATATACTCTTATTATATTTTTACTTACCTTTTCTATCAAAAATGAGGGTAAAAAGTTTTTTAACATCTCGGATGAAAATAGAATGTGGATTTTGTTGAACTTTGGTCTTTGCTGTTCTCCGCCAGTTCCCTTTATAAAAGGTCATTGTACAAACAAACATACAGACATTCATAATCTTTCTTATATAAATATATATATATATTATGTGTGTGTGTGTTGTGTTGTGTGTGTGTGTGTGTGTGTGTGTACAAGGGTGTTCAAAAAAGTATCGATATTTTTGTACTTTTTGACACACATTGTATTCTGGAAAAAAAACAACGTTTCATCATTTTTTTTTTTTTCATAATACAAGGTGTGCCAAAAAAGTACTTAGTTTAAAGTGTATCTACCAAGATTAGAAATGAAAAATTAACGGAACGTTTTTTCTTTTTTGTCAAAAAGTTCTAAAAATGTCGATATATTTTGACACACCTTTATAAATATATATATATATATAATATATATATATATTTAGTAAAATGAAGAAAAAACTCTAAACTTCTCATTACCAATAATAATTTATTTCAACCGTATTAATACGGCATCTTCAGTAATCACAACCCTGAAGATGCCGTATTAATACCGGTTGAAATAAATTATTGTAATGAAGCCAAGTTTAGAGTTTTTCTTCATTACTAAATATCTTGCCTCTGTCCTTTTTACTCACTGTTATTAGATACATTGAGCTCTCCTTATGGTCTTACCTGCATCAGCTTGGTTAAAACCACACATGGAAAGACCCACGGACAAAAAACTATATAATATAATATAATAATAATATATAGAGAGAGAGAGAGAGAGAGAGAGAGAGAGAGAGAGAGATGGGGGGGAGAGAGAGAGATAGATGAACAAAGAAATCATTAAACAATATCTTTATCAAGAGAATGACTTTGTATATGAAAAAACAGTGTTTTGTAGCTGAAAATCTGCTCTATCCAATCGAACTATTGGGCTCACTGTATCTGTTATAATTTCCTGGAATATTGTACTCACTATATCTGATATAGTTTCCCTAAAACAAATGGGATCATAACATTCGGAGCACCCCTTGTATTATGTAACTTCCCACGGAAAAGAATTAAATGCCGATGCCTGTCAATCTGTACAACGAAAAATCAACAAAAACTTTAAGAATAACTTTATAGAAAAATATTAAGACAACGCGCCAAATAGGACAATAAATAACCGTAAGGAAAGCAGGATGAAAGAAATTGCCAAAAGAGCAGAAGAGGGGAGAGAAGAAGGACCGAGGAGAGGGGGGAACGAGAGAAGAAAGAAGAGGAAGAGAGACCCATTAATAATAGAAGACTTAGAACTGGACTGCTCCTAAGATCTTGGCGGACGCAAAAGCTGAACTTCGACGCACTTCAAAGTATCAATTATCTATTATTTATCCATGTTTGCTGTGAGAAAAATTAGATATATACGTATCAAAAGGTATATTGCAATAATCTGGTAAAAGAAAAAGTCCGGCACATTTTACTAACTATTCTAGCAGATGCCACAATTCAGTTGATCTGATCCTGGTAGCTGCACAACTCGGCGAGGTAGAGGAGAGATCTGAATTGTAAGATGACGAGGGCGAAGATCTCATCTCACTGGACCACTAAACACTACATTATTAGAAACTCAACGCGTATAATGATTATATCAATAATTGATATCAAACAATTTTTTAATATATTTCTCTGAAGTTTTTAGCATGTGCTGATAATAGTAATTGGACATATAGCATAATGGATAAAGACGTTGGTTAAAGACAGTCTAAGTGATAGTTATCTCTAAGCCTCAGCGGTTCAATCCGGGTCAAGGGCGGACAGTAACAAGAATAATAATTAAACAAAGCTTAACACCTGTACCCCAGCTATGGTTAGCGAAATGAAACAGCCATACCACCCGTGGATTGTATAAAGGTGTTCAAGTTCCGTGATAGCTCCCGATGTACGACAAGAAGGTTCCCGAGTTCGAGAAGGCTCCCGAGTCCAATCCAGTAAATACACGAAAGAAGCGAAGGCACATCGCCGAAACTTAGAGCATAACAATAAATGAGGAACAATAGTCAATTATTCCCAAATGAATACTAATTTGAATAATAATGATGATTTTGGAGAATCTTAGTTGATTGCATACATCTTTTCTCGTACAGAATAAAATATAAGAAACAATTAATGACGAATAATAAAGCAACACAATGATTTCATTGAACCTTGATATGGTAGAAAAGGAAAGTGTAAATACCTACATGTTCCTAAGAAGTTATCGTGTTGATGCGACCGATGTTCCTGGGGTGCAAAGCCCCTGTCCGTAAAAGGAATGCAGCTTGATATGTGAAGTAAAGAATTTTGATTTTGAACACTTCTATGCAATATGCTGCTGCTACCCACTTCGCGCTAAAGGTTGACTGGAGAATAATTACTCTCCTCTCTCATATAGGAGAGACGAAGAAGTATTACTTTCCATGCAAACCTTTAGGCGCAAGTGCGTAGCGATGCAGCATATTGAAAAGTCAAAATCAGAAAAAATCTCTACTCAACAACTCAGCTGCATTCCTTTCTAACGACAGGCTTTGCACCCAGAAACATCCGTATGTCGCAATCAAAAGCACAAAACGATTCTTAAATTGTAGTATTTACACTTTCCTTTACCATATCAAGTCTCCAATAATCATTTGTTTATTACTCGTCATTAATTGTTCTCATATTATTCTGTACAAACGATGGATGCAATCAACTAAGATTCTCCAAAATTCCATCATATATTCAAAATTAGTATTATTTGACTAATTCGACTAATTGTCCTCATCTTATTTATCTCGACAAGGTTTCGCCATTCCCTTCGCTCTCTATTTCTATCGGACTCGGAGCCTTCTCGACAACTCGGGAACCCTTCTTGTCGTAATCGGACTATACGGAACCGTGAACCCAAACCCCTAACTAATCCACGGATCCTGTTCTCATTTCCGCTAAACCATAGCTGGGGTAAGGTGTTAACTTTGTTAATTCATATTCTATGTTACGTCGCCCTTTGACCCGATTAACCGACTGCTTTAGAGATAACTATCATTAGAACTGTTCTAACCCAACGCTTGATCCATTATCTATATTCCAATATATACTAATTACAAACCACATCTAAAAACTTCAGAGAAATAATATAAAAAATTGCTTGATATCATATTGATATAATCATTTTTATACGCGTTGAATTCATAATGTAGTGTTTAGTGTCCAAGTGAGATTGAATCTTCGCCCTCGTCATTCTTACCAATCAGAATCTCCTCCTCTACCCTCGCCGAGTTGTAGCAGCACATAACCAGGCCGGACATCAACTCATTCTGCATCGCTAGAAAAGTTAGTAAAAATGTCCGGACTTTTCTTTACCAGATTATTGCAAATACCTTAACGTATATATCTATTTTCCACGCAAACATGATAAATAAATAGATAATATGATACTTTCTTTGAAGTGCGTCGAAGTTCAGCTTTTCCAAAGTCCCAAGAATACTTAAAGCCAGTCCCAGTTCTAAGCTTCTATGATTAAATGGGTCATTCCTCCTCTCTCTCTTCTCTCGTTCTCCCCCTCTACTCGTCTCTCTTTCTCCCCCTCTCTCTCCTCTTTGCAATTCCTTTCATCCGCTTTCCTACTTATTTATTGTCCATATTTGGCCGTCTGTCTTAATATTTCTATATAAGTTATTCTTAAAGTTTTTATTTCGTTACAGACTACAGCCATCGCATTTAATTCTTTTCCGTGGAGTTACATAATACAAGGTGCCTCCGAATGTTAGACTCCCAATTGTTTTTAGAGGAAACTAATCAATATAGTGAGCACAAATTCCAGGAAATCTATAACAATACCAGTGAGCCCAATAGTTCATGGATTAGAGCAGATTTCAGCATCCAAAAAACACTTTTTTCATAACAAATCATTCTCTTGATAAAGATATTGTTAGATGAATTTCTTTGTTCATCTCTTCTCTCTCTCCCCCCATCTCTCTCTCTCTCTCTCTCTCTCTCTCTCTCTCTCATATAATAATATAAGATAATAAATATAGTTTTTCGTGGTCTTTCCATTGTGTTAACCAAGCTGATGCAGTAACCATAAGGAGAGCTCAATTACCTAAAACAGTGAGTTAAAAGACAGAGCAAGATATTAGTAAAATGAAGAAAAACTCTAAACTTGCTGTCATTACAATAATTTAATTTCAACCGTATTAATACGGGCATCTTCAGGTTGTGATACCTGAAGATCCGTATTTAATACGTTGAAATAAATTATTGTAATGAAGCAAGTTTAATTTTCTTCATTTACAAATATATATATAATATATATATAATAATAATTATATAAGTGTGCAAAATATATCGACATTTTTAGAACTTTTTTACACAAAAAAAAGAAAAAAAACGTTCCCGTTAATTTTTTCATTTCTTATCTTGTAGATACCACTTAAACAAGTACTTTTTGCAACCTTATTATGAAAAAAAAAAAAAATGAAGAAAACGTGTTTTTTTTCCAGAAAACAATGTGTTCAAAAAGTACAAAAAATATCATACTTTTTGAACACCTTACACACCACACACACACACACAACACAACACACACACACACACACAACATAAATAATATATTTATTATAAAGAAAATTATGAAGTCTTATGGTGTTTGTACAATACCTTTTATAAAGGGAAACTGGAGGAGAACAGCAAAGACCAAAGTCAACAAAATCCACATTCTATTTCATCCGAATGTTAAAAAAACTTTACCCTCATTTTCATAAGAAAGAATTAAAATATAATGAAGCTATATATAATGATATATTAAAAACAATTATTAAAAATGATAGAAAAAATTAAAAAACCAAAATTTAATAAAGGATAAAAATAATAAAAAGCAAATAAAAGATAAAAAAAAAGACTAAAAAGTACGAAGCCCCTCAGTTCGCCCAGTGATGGTTAAAATAATACCACTAGCGTTTTTCTACAAGAGAGGAATTTCATTATTAAATAACCCCGGAAGGTTTGAATATGCCCATAGAAAAATCAATATTATCATTATAATTTATCACTTCATCCGAACTTTCTAGAGCTCATCTACAGTTTCTTAAGAATTTCAAACGCTCCTGTTTTATAGTCTTCTCTTCAGGGTTAAAAGAAATTATTACCCTACGAGCCAGGCATTTAAGTCCAACAAGTATGAGCGTTCCAAGAGCGAGGATCCAAACTCGCAAATTCAGTGTAATAACCTGCAAACTAGCTGCTAACCCATACACCAGCTTTCTTCTCTTAGAATTAACACCACTTTTTTTTTAATTATACGTAGCAAGTAATATTCGTACGCCGAGTATTAAAGTCTTAAATGTAATGAAATATAGCAAAATTAGAAAGATAACGAAATTAAATATGAATGCGAAAAATATTACTCTTATTTTAATTATATCTTAATGTCTATATAAAACATCATAGATTTATTTAATACGTTGAGAGAATAAAAAAAAATAACTATTAAAGACATTAACAAACGAGTAATTTTATCAAACCTTGTTTTGTTTAAAACCAGTCTGCAAATTAACCACACCATATATAGTTTCAACCATTTATTCTTAAGTGATATATAAGATAAATTGCACAGATTTTAAACGCACTTAACTAACATGAGCTGTTTTGATCTTAGAAACTTACTCAGATTCATTTAGAGAAAATTCGTTAATAAATAGATATTTATGTATTAATGATTTTTACAATAAATTAATAATACTCATAATAAACTACTCAATCTTGATGTATAGTGAAACAAAAAACAGAACGTGTTTCGTATAGACAGACAGTCACTGAATCTCATTATAATAAAAAATTTAAACAATTAGAAAATAGGCGAGAACTTATCTGCTGCTTGGGCAACAGCACATCCCCATATCAACCCGCACAGGCTATGCAGTTAGAACTAAACAAAAAAGAAGCTTTGACACTACTCCATTCGTCTTCGCAAACGAAATATGCCAACAACAACAACAACAAACAACAAAAACACATAATAATAATAATATTAATAATAATAACTAATAATAATAATAAAGACTTGACTTGCGTAAAAAGGGAAACCTCAAAAGAGAAACTGAATCACTTATAATTCTGCACAAAAAAGCCATAAGGACGAACATATCAAACGAAAATTGATAAGACCCAAACAAATAGTAAATGTAGACTTGCTAATAGAGATGAGACTTGAAACCATATTACTCTGCGAATGTAGCAAAACTAGCTCAACGAGAAAATACAAACTAACACGACTGGCGTTGTAAGGGTATCCACTGGAGTTATGCAAAAAAATAAATTTTGACCAATAACAACAAAATGTATATGCATAAACCAGGGTAATCGTCTTTGAGGAACGAAACAACCAAAATTCTCTAGGACTTTAAAATAAAAACTGATCACCTTATCCCAGCAAGAAGACCAGACCTGAGTGTTATAACAAAAAGAAAGACTTGTTAACTAGTGGATTTCAGTGACAGCAGATCACAGTGAAAGCTAAAGGAAAAAAAAATGGACAAAATATTCGATCTGCCAGCAGAACTGAAAAGTATGAATATGAAAGTCAAAGTGATACCAATTGTGGTTGGTGCACTTGGAACAGTCCCAAAAGATTAGAAAAAGTTTGGAAAGTCTGGAATAGAGGAAGGATTGCAAAAAACCATTCAGAACCACTGCACTGTGCAATATGCCAGAATACTCAGAAGAGGTCCTGGAACCTGAGAACTTGCTGTCACTAAGAACAGAAAGACCATCAGCTAATGCTGATGTGAAAACTCAAAAGGAGCAAATAATAATAATAAATAATAAATAATAATAATAATAATTAATAATAATAAAGTATTATTTTTTTGATTATTATTCGATATTTTCTTTCTTTCTTCTAATTCCTATGCGTTGATACTTTTTTAAAAAAACTGTCTTTATAGTTTTTTTTCTTCTCCCTTTCCTCTCCAACGTCTTTCATTTGTTTTTTTTTTTTAATCTTTCTAGTAGAGGATAACGCCTCCACTATTGAAGACTATTCGATTCGATTCTATTCGCTAGATGCGCTACTATACTTCACATTATCCTCCCACAGCTCGCTGGATGAGACAGATTTGCAGAAAAGAATAAAATTGACAGGAGTGACGAGTGAAGCAAACGTAGCCCAAGGAGAACGCGGCGCGAGCGTACATTAACTATTGCAATAGTCACGTGATAGAAATCAGCAGAGGCGGTAAAAACGCACCTTCTGTCACATCAAATATAACGAACCTGACATTCCAGAATGCTTTGCAAAGAAATCGAGATGTTCTAAAAATGTCTCTTAACATTTCGGAAAAAAAAAAGGCAACAAGAAAGAACATAAATTAAGCGCGGAAAAACACAACACACACACACACACACACACAACACACACACATTATATATAATATAATATATATATATATACTATTTATAACATATATACATGAACTAAAAATATATATATAAACATATATATATAGATACATGTTATATATAGTATAAAAAGTATATTAAATATCAAAATATACAAGTACTAATATATAGTATACACCCGCGTTACCACACCACACCACACACACCACACACCACATATATATATATATATATATATATTATATATATATAGTACTAAAACAATATTCTACATATCCAGCAGTATCTTGTGGCTCTTGAATGGTTGTATGATTGGAAGTCCATATAGCTGCTTTTGTGTGTTGTTGTTTCCAGTATTGGTTTAAGAACGCACACACCATCCCGTGTCTTTCCCAACTAGCTTTTTGTTCATCTCGAAGACTATATATTTCTCGTGCCTCTGTTAGTTTACAGCGCCTTCCGTGAACTGTGAAGGCAATGTATGAAAAACAGCCCTGACACCTAATGTCGCATACAAGACTGACCTTAAGATATTGTGTGTCGGTACTCTTTGCTGTTCCTTTCTCTTGACTTACGAGTTTAAAAGTTTGCGCTAGGTTTACCTCAGACATGGAATAGCCCGCTACGGAGAGTTCTGCCGCCATCGAGGGTGTCCTAGCCAATTTCCTAGATGGAAGGGTAATGTTTTTAAGCTCTGAAATCATACTTGCAACATCCTTAAATCGCAACTGCGAGACGACCTAATTGGTCTTTGTCAGCGAAGTAAAATGCTTAATGTGAAATTCAAAACAGCCTCGTCCAGGATTTGAAATCTCTAGACGTATCCATTTCCAACTACAGAAACCACTGACACCATCTGTATACAACATTAAAACTAAACACTTGAGGCGCCACAGAAATATATCTAATATTCTAATCATAAATCCTTGTAAGTGTCGAGTAATTTGTCTTGAGCAAACTATATACAGCTTATCTTGCTTGTCAGGCAAAGTTAACAGTAATATTTATCACGAATATAAAGCATAAGACGCCATCACGTTCTATTAAAGATGCTGTCCACCATGTGGCCTGTGTTTACACTAACACCGACTGTACAATTCTGCAGGGGTAAAAACCACCAATGGACCACCTCGCGGGCCGTGGGTGGCGACTCCTGATGCTTAAGATGGAACCCTGTGGCTGAGTGCTGTCATATTCAAACACTCCACTTTGGTCATTACTTACACTCGGTGGCCCGAGAGGACTCTGGAATGATCGCCTGTCACGTCAAACCCTCAGCACCTATATGATTGTCCCAAAACCCCATTTGTTCTATGCAACCCCAACCCTTTAATCATAATTGTGTTTTAGAAGCGGTGGCTTAGGTTTTAATTCCTGGTATGGCTTACACTCTATCTGATGGTAAAGTCCAATTCTAAATCCTCTAGGGAATGTGAGTACCTCTTCATCCCCATTATTCCAGATCCATTGACCCGGAGTGGTTCACGTACGTGTTAGGTTCCATCTATAGGTTAAATAGAAAAAAGGAGTTTAAAAAAATGTTTTTTAAAAATATACTCAATACTCAGACAAAGAAAAAATAAATTAATAAAACCAAAATGTCTTCGGTATGAAATATCCTAACAAGGGACATGCTTAACATTCAATCAACCAACCAACAAGAGAAAGCTTTCACCAAAAAATTCAAGTATCATCTATAAATATGGTTTACGCCTATAACTATTTCAAAAAAAAATCTTAATTCTCTTCTGAATCAAAAAAAAATAATCCTATAATTTGTAATTCTCGTTGATCACTATACAAATAAAACCCAACATTACAGTGTACATTCTATTTACCCAAGAAAGAAATTGCAACTTTAAAAAACAACACAAAACAACAAACAAAAAAACAAAAACAAAAACAAAAACAAAACGATAATTAATCACACAAATTCTGGTTTATAAGATTTTCATTTGTCTTTGAGGAGAAGATTCTTTCATGATTCAATAGAAATAGATTTATGGCTTCCAATGAGTTCCTAAATCTCCAAGGAAAACAATACACAAAAATTTAAGTGAAGAATTTTTGAGAGTTTTAAAATTTATATCAGTTGTAATTGCTCTACCTAAAAAGTTTTTTTTATATTTTATTACTTTACTAGATAAACTTTACAATTTTATAACATACTATATTCATTAGCATTTCATGAATTAACAGCTTTTATGATTTATATTTCCAATCACACCAATTCTGGTTTAAAATTCTTCATTTGTCTTTGAGGAGAAATTCTCCACTTCATGTTTCCAATAGAAATAGAGTCTTATGGCTTCCAATCGACTCAACCAGAAATCATCATATGGGGTATAACACAAACACAACACACACACACACACACACACACACACACACACACACAACACAACATATATATATATATATATAATATATATATAGTATATAGTAATATATATATTTAAGTGTGGGTCTCATGTTTATTCTATTATAAATTTGATAAAATAACATGGCCTACATAATTACACTAATGTATTACAACAAAGCAAATTTTTTTCTCACGCTTCATTATAACAATCTTCAAATTGTAAGTAATTTTTTACTAACTCTTCCCTTAAGTCATTCACATTTAGAATAAATATATAGGCCATTCATGCTCAAATCTCGTATAATTATATACTATATAATATATAATATATATATATAATATATAATAGATATAAAGATCATAAGAGAGAACCGTTGAATATTTAAATTTAGATGCATAAAGTCGTCAGACGTAGAAATGTAATTGTTTAAGTCTCTTTTAATATTTGAACGGAAAGAAATTAAGATTATAAAAAAGCAGTTTACAGTTTTCTATGAGTATGAAGCACCAGGCGCGAGTATTTACTATTTCAATGATATCAATAATAAAATCTAAAAGTATCTATATTTAAAAGCATTTCCCATTTAATCCCATACCACTCCACTGTCTCAATTAATGCAGTTAAAATCATATATGAACAATCTCATAAAACTTACATTTGTCCTTAATTGTATACGTATGCATTAAATAATATAATTATAATAAATATATATACATATATATATATAACAATATAAATATATATTATATATATATATTAATAATAATAATATACTATTATATAATATATATATAATATAATCAATACGAATTTAAAAAACCAAACAAGAAAAAATGTGCCGTCCCGGCGTTTAGATTATAAGTTTTAATGAATGAAATATATTAAATTAGAAAAAAATTAACGAAATAAATAAGAAACGATATAAAAAGATGCACTTATTTTAATATATATTAAAATGGTTTTTACATTAAAAATCATCATAGGTTTGATTTTAATACGCTGAGAATAAACAATAGAACGAAATCAATAACCACCCCTATAATTATTTATTAAACCGGTTTTTAAAACCAGTATGCAAATTAAACCACACGTATTATTATGTCAACCTCTATTGTTCTTAATGATATAAACACCCATTGCAGGATTTTAAACGCACGAATAACAGTTTTGAAGCAAATCGTATTTCTCATAGACCTTGTTAATAGATTAATTCTATGTATTAAGATTTTGCATATAAATTAAATACTCATTGATAAACTTACGCAACTTCCTAAAAGGTATGAACGTAAACATTAACATAGTTCGTTACAACACCGAATCTATAAATAGCAGAATTACACTTATTTAAAAGATGTTTGGAAAATGTTGTAAACACGCATAAAAACACGATACATTATTTCTGTCGCTTGTGTGTATAATGCATTGTAAACATTTACCAACCCGTTCGCCACGGAGTAGGATGTCGACACAAGTCGCAAGTATGGGGCATCCAGCGAGGAATAGAAACCGCTATTTAGTAGTAAATGATCTTGAGGCTAGATTTCTAACCCTTACACAAATGATGACGCATTTGTTGTTTCAAAATTTCAATTTGAAATTAAGACGCGTATGCACAATTCAGCAACATTGTATAATATGAAAATAAAACAATTAAATTGGCAAAATATATATATATACATTCACTTCACCAGATTGCTTTTTGAGCAAAAATAATGAAGATTTGATTATATTTCATGAAATAATATAGAAAATAGAATTTGTAAATGATAACAGCATGAATGTTTTTTGCAATTTGATATTTAAATATAGACCATTGATTTTTCTTTACAAGAAAGCTTGGATCAAGCAAAGGTCTTTTCTTAGCAGGGATTTAATGCATCCTGCGCAGGATCAATAATAATAATGCCGATAATAAATTTACCCCCTCCTCTACCCAGGTGAGCCGGATAGCCGCTTCTAGTATGTAATAAAGCTGAAGCTCATTATGATTACTAATAATTATATGGACTCAGCTAACTAAATATCTAAACGTCTATACATATAATGCCAAATGATTCAATACTTTTTGAGAACAGTCTCTGGTGAAAGTATTACTGACATCTCACCCATGAACACAAGGATCATAACGTGGAACCACCACACAAACCAAGCCATGCGGGCCAATGTTAAAAAATTCGATCACATGATCTTTCCATTTTAAAGTCTATCTTTTTGGGCTGTTGCCTTTAGCTTTGATCTAGTGCTACTTTTCTGCCCACTAATTTCGTTTACAGTTTGCCATGCAAAAACTCGATTGTCTGGTCTTCTACTTCCTTGTCTGATTTTAACACGCGGACCCACTGCTGGAGAAGCCAAGGGACAACTCATAAGCAACTTCCTGCCTGTGAAGCCACACAGGCACCGCCAGTGTGGCCGACCACAAAGACTACATTGATTAAGCTCTCTGTCGATACATATGCTGCATAGAGGACCTTCCCGAGAGAATTCATGAGCGATGGAGAAGATGTCATGGATATTCGCGCTGACAGCGCGACGTGGTGATGATGACACTCAACATTTCTCTTCTGAAGCGCATCATGCACTGAAAATCAAAGCGCCTACCCTGCCCTTTTTAGACAGAGGCAGTGTTACGTTGAGATACCCCCTGGGATCATCACTATTACATTATTTTGCCGACCCAACACCGAAGCAACTGGACACAAGTTCCGAAGAACTAAGAAGTGTCTTCTGGTGACAAAAAATATTCACGATAATCCTCGCAAATAAATCCTTGATGAAAGGACTGTGTTATAAAGCTTTCGTATGTTCCAAGAGTAGAATAAAATAGGAATTTGTCACCTTTAGTTGTTTAAAATCCTAGCATAAAATTGGTGCGGCGCTTATCTGAAAATAAACTTATTGTTATTAAAAACACATTTTATGAATTTTGTTAAAGCATGCAGTTGTCATTGTTTCGAAACGATTCTAAGATTTATATTTCCCACGACACATTCAAAAATGGCTACCGTCTGATTTCAAAAGTGAAAGTCAGTTGGCTAAATTCTAGCATAAATAATTATCTGAAATAACTTAATTGTTATAAGAACAACATTTATGTATTTTTGTGTCAAAGCCTGCAGTTTCTATTGATTCGAAAAAGTTTCTAAGATTGTTTATTCCGCACGGAGACTTTCCAAAAATAGCACCGGCTTAGTCAAATTGAAATCAAGGGAGTTACTTAATTGCTTATTTGCTAGGGAATTTTAACAACTAATGGAAAAACTACCGAAAAAATTCATGATAAGTGATTATATCTGGATTGTTGGGTAAAAATTACACCCCCGTGGATATTTTTGTCCTATAAGTGTGCTGGAGTCCACCACTAAAATATTAGGACTGCGTGGTCGCGTGATTAAAGCCAGCCAATCAACACACTCGAATACGTTTAGTTAACTATTTATTCGATGATCTGAAAACCTTCAGTTCTGGTATTCGAC
Source organism: Doryteuthis pealeii (assembly GCA_023376005.1). Taxonomy (NCBI): domain Eukaryota; kingdom Metazoa; phylum Mollusca; class Cephalopoda; order Myopsida; family Loliginidae; genus Doryteuthis; species Doryteuthis pealeii. Next base: position 73,269,134 of record CM042140.1, on the reverse strand, counting down.
ACGGACGAAACGGATCAATAACCAAGCGCTCTGCTTAACACAAGGATTCTTCATTTAAGGAACAACCAAGGATTCTGTCACTAAGGAACACAAGGGATCTCCAATGTAAAGTACTCTCACCTGCAGCTAAAAATTGACACATGAATACGTTTACAAATTGAAAGTCAAAGGAGGTTACTCTAATGCCTTATTGCTAGGAATTTTAACAACTAAAGGTGAAAATTACCAAGAAATATGATAAGGTGGATTGTATCTGGATTGAGTGGGTAAAATTCAGATTTGAAATCCGTTTTTACTCATCACCTCTAAGTTTAATATGCATATTGTACATTTGTACACATACTGTACATAAAGGCGTATATGCATTCAGGTTAATTTAAATAATATTGTGTGACTCTCATGTCTTCTTTTTATATTATGCAATAAAATCTCTAAGTGATAGAATTACATTATTAATATATATAAGCTATATATCAAGATGGATTTTGGCAGTTAACGTATATAAAACACTGTAGTGTATGGACTGATTGGGATATCTGATTATATACTTAAAAAGAACAAACAATGAGTCTAGTATTGTACAAGTGACTGATATCAGAATACCAGTCAATTGTGGAAGGTAATGTTAACACAGGATGAAAAATAATTACTCTAACACAAATAAATTCTAATGGCTAAAAGTCGGTTGATGGTTGATATAACACAAATTACTTTTTTATACAAATGTTTCATTAAATATATATTTCATTCTTGTAAACATCAACACAAGATAAGGAATAATTTTGAAACAAAGAAAGCCTAATGGCAGAAATAGGTTAAATAAGGCAAAAGCCTGTTAATACAAATGTTATCATAATTTCATTTACATGAAGACCCCAAAAGATAGGAACCAATTTATCCAGGCTAAAAGTGGTTGATTTAAAAAAACGAATGTCTGGTTTTTATGACTGCTGACATTCATATCTAATGTTTCTTGTGGGACTGCGTAGGACCAGAAAAAATTATTTAACAAAGACATTTGAAGATAAATCTTAAAAGTGTTGATTTAGTGGGAATGATAATTTGCGGTGGTCTTAGCCAATTTCTGGAATTTCATAGCCACTGACAAGGCCATTTATACAATTAATAAAAATATTATCAAGTGCCTCACCAATCAGGAAACTGGTAGAGACTTATTGAACCCCCTCCAAGATGGTAACCAAGGCCATGTTTTGATTGGCCGTCCAATCAAATGCGACCGCGTGTTGGGGTTTCTACACCTCCTGATGTTTACATTGTAGGACATTGGTCCAGCGTTTCTATTGGCTGGCCAGTCAGAGCCCTGGATTCAGGGGTTGGAATCCATAAAAGAGGACCCAAAAGGGTCCCAGGCAGATGGAGAGCGTTCCTTGACCACATTGGATAGCTGATTCTTGCGAGATGTTTACTCCGTCTCACAGCCCCTGCTTTGTCATCTTTTACTCAGTCCTGAATTTGAATCAGAACCCAGCATATATCGCCAGTCAGTCCACAAAATACCGACTCAACTTCAACTCGACACCCCTTTGGTTGTACATGATTTTTAATCACTGTTATGATTAATAAAGGTATTTTATTGTTAAAAAAACGCGTTGTATTAATTGTGGAACAACCTTGGTGAATTTGGTCATTTCAGGTACAGCCCGGAACAAGCACTTCAAAACTTTCCTGTGGGTCAAAAACACCCAATCGCGTTAGATTCGACGCCGCGACAGCATAGTATTACATTTGGTCCCTGACCAGATCAAGTAATACATTTGGCACCCGACCAACATCGTATTACACGTAGCCAACACGTCTCAATCAACGGCCAGTAGTGCACTGGCAGTCAGCGCAGGAGGTTGTCGCCCCTCACAGCGCAGCAGGAAGGTGTCCTCGACAATTGTGTTACACAATCTTTTGGGTATATATTGTATTACAATTTCCAACGACGCACATTTTATTGCCTTAAATATGATTAATTTTACTTTGTTTTTTTTTTTCATATTTCACCAAATGGCTTCAAGCTCGTCAAAACATCGAGGATTACCTCAACAAGGCCAATTTCTATCTGAATTGTGTACATTGTGTCATCCAAGTTATTTTATTCCGTCAATATCTTTATCTATCCTCTTTTATCTGTAATAAGCTGCTACAACTGTTGAAACAAGCACGTATATACTCTGTATATACTAAAATGAGACTATTAAAAGACAGAAAAACTAGAGGATAGAGCAAACTGTTTATAAATTTGAATTCAGCACACCCAAATTAGTTAAAAAAACACCAATTCACATTCTTGCCTCAGACAAAAAATATTTTTTGTAAACCAGTGTAATCAACCAAACAAAACCCATGCCGCTAGTGGGGGGGGGTTTACAGATAATTGAGAAATGAGAAAAGTTTAAAGAATTGTTGACTTCTTCTTCATGGATTTCAATACTTTGCGGTTTTTCTTTGATTGCAAAATACATTTAATAAAACTCCTTTGAGTATAATTTTGAATCGCTCGGGTACATGAGGTGTTACTTAGTTGGAATAGATTGGTCCGGTTTGTTTATTAGGGGCAAATTTCCGGCGCCATTTTGATATGATAAAAGAAGTTTAATTCTTTTTTCCCTTTTTTTTACCTAAATTATAGAACTGACGAGAGCTGAAGAATGGATCGGTCCGAAACGTTGTGTTCCCAACATGAAGAAAAAACGATGAAGATTTGATTGTCTGAACAATATTGGCATATTCATTGTTTCTTTCAAATATTTATTTTGTCTTAATGTTTATGATTATAATTCAATATGAAATCGCGAATAGGTTAAGCGGTCCAGTAAAAATGTAAACTCAATTTTTTTATAGTCCTTAATCTCTTTTAGTATCAACTATACAAAAACAAAAACAAAGCACACACACACACACACACACACACACACACACACACACACACACACACACACACACACACACACACAGAGAGTAAGTTTTCCAATTTTACGCCCCATCGACTTTACCATCTAAATGTAAATATTTCTCATTCTCCTCTTCCATCTTACCAAAGCTCTCCAGAATTAAATCTTTCTAACCAAAAATAGGGAATGATTGGGCTTTCTTTGTTTAATGGCATATCAAACCTTCGTGGTTATTCAACTGCCAAATCCATCTTTAGAAGAATATAAGTGGTACAATTTAAACTTACACCTGGAAGGATAAAGGTGTTCATACCTTTCACAAGGTTATCAGTCTGCAAATGAACGTAATAGTGTGATTGGAGTTCGAACCCACCTATGAGATGTTGGAAGTTCATTGATATTTTTTTTGTTAATTTGGCATATTAAACCTTCGTGGGTTATTTATGCCAAATCCATATTGTAGAAAAACATAAGTGGTACAATTTAACCTATATTTTTCTGGATTTTGAGATAAAAACGGATCACCTAATCGCGCGGTAAAAAAGAACAGACCTAGTGTTAATTAACAAAAAAAAAAAAAAACAGAAAGAAAAAAGTTATCCTGTGGGATTTGCCGTCCCGGTATGCCACAGAAAACGAAAATATAAACAAATACTTGGACCTTGCCAGAGAACTAAAATACTGTGGAACATAAGGGTGTACGTGATGCCAATTGTAGTTAGTATCCTTTGAACGGTACCCAAATAAAAACAGAAAAGAATTGATAACACCGAGACAACCGCATTGTTAAGATCGACTAGAATATTTAGAAGAGTTCTGGCGACATGAGGAGACTTGTTTAGACTTTAGTGAAAGACAACCCGCTAATAGTAGTGGTAAAACTACAGAAAGAAATGAAATAATAATAATAAGATCTCAGACAGATTGAGCAAAGAACTAGAAAATTAAGGACAATACTCAAGGCTTTACACCCTAGAGACGATAAAGATAGGCTATATGTATAAAGGAAAGAAGGTGGAAGAGTCTTGCCAACATAGAGGATTGAGTAGATACCACAATCCAAGGACTAGAAAAATACACAAAAAAGAGCAAAGTAAGATTACTTATGACAGCCAATAACAGTAGCTACAACATATGGACAAACAGAAAAAACAACGTAAACAAGAAAACAAAGATGGGAAGAAAAACAATTATATGGATACTTCAAATGACAAATTGGGGAGGTTACACATGAAAAACTTGGACATGGTTAAGAAAAGGAAACTTCAAGAGAGAAACTGAATCGTTAATAATTGCCGCTCAAAACAATGCCATAAGAACAAACTATATCAAAGTAAAAACAGTAAATGTAGAGTGTGTAGTGACAAAGATGAAACCATAAATCATGTATTAAATAAATGTAGCAAATTAGCAGAACGGGAATACAAAGCTAGGCACGACTGGGCTGGGAAAGTGATCCACTGCAATTTATGCAAAAAACTACATTTTGCATAAACTAGAATCTGTTCTTGAGAATAAAACGCATAAAATTCTCTGAGACTTCGCGAGAAAGATAGATCACTTTATCCCAGCTAGATGACCAGACCATGTATTGATTGACAAAAAAGAGAACTTGTTGTCTGGTAGATTTTGCAATTCCAGCAGATCACTGGATGAAAATGAAGGAAAACGGAAAGATAGACAAATACTTGGACCTTGCCAGAGAATTGAAAAAGCTGTGGAATATGAGGGTGAAAGTGATACCAATTGTAGTTGCTGCACAGTCACAAAAAGCTTGGAAAAAAGACTGTAAATCAGAAGAATAGAGACCATCCAGAAAACAGCATTGCTGAAATCAGCTACAATACTCAGAAGAATCCTGGTGAGCTGAGGAGACTTGTTGTCAATCAGACTCCAGCGAAATACCATCAGCTAACGCCGGTGTGAAAAACACATACTAATGATAAATTGGAGAAGGTAATACCGATTTAGTTGGTGCTCTACGAATGGCCATAGGAGTTTGGAAAAAAGACTGGAGGAATTGGAAATCAGAGGAGGAATTGAGACCATCCAGACAACACATTAACCTGAGGAGACTTGTCGTAACTTAGACTCTAGTAAAAAAAACAAAAAAAAAAACAAAAACAACAAAAAACAAAAAGAATCACTCGCAAATTCTAGTGGACAAACTCGCATAATCCACCAAATCGATTTGGGTTATTAAAAAGTTTCAATCATCATCGCATTATAAATATCTCCATTGTTCTATTTTATCTTTTAACTTCCATAATTGTAAGAAATAACCAGAAATATTCACCCCTTAATTTAATTGGGCAACCGCTGACCGAATATATGATGTTAAGAAAGATAATAATAAAAAAAAAATGAATTAAAAAAACGTCCTTTGACACGAGGCAATATATGGCATGAATATTTCTATGCAGTTTTCTAAAATTTCATTTTATTAATAGCAGTTTGTAATTCAAACCACGAATTGGTACTTCAAAAGGCGTATTTTTATTTGTACTTCCTTTTATGTTCAATTTCCCAAGTTGAACAGTCATATTCATAGTGGTACTCATTCTTTCTTATTCAAATATATATTTTATATATTTTTTGATCATTAAAATATTCTATTCAAATTGTGTCCATTTATTCCCCGGCATTTTCTATCCATTTTAAGAAATACATTTATACTATGATATTTGTTTATTTCTTGTATTGTTTGCTCCAAGGAATTTCCATTTACAGAATATATTCTCTGAAAATAAATATTCCCCCCAGGAAGATATGCACCATTTTCAGCAATTATTTCGACTGAATACCAAAGGGGGTGCCTAGCTGCGTAGCAAAGGTTAGAAAGCTACTCTAGTACGGCATTACAACGGCGAATAGTTAGATCTTCTGTAGGTTCGATAAATATGAATCTTTATTCCGTTTTAAACTAAACTTATAAAATATACTTATTCATTTCCTACCTCACTGCTTTCGTCTTCCATTTGTCTTCTAGAATATTACTACTATTCCGTACTTACTAGCGGCTCCAAACTTGTGCCTTTTTAGCAGACCAAGTGTTGTTCGTTGTAGAACGTAAGCTAGTTGGAGCTACCATTGCAACTTGCCCATTTTCACTTGCATAAGAAAAATGACAGTTTAAAATGTGGAGGTATTTCTGTTGCACCCGATATGAACAAAAAAACCGCCACTCTTTTGTGAAATTATACTTATTCTGTTTTTATTCTGTTATGGCAATCTTTCGATAGCTTGATCGTATTGGCTTAAAACTCGAACTGTCTAAATACACTGAAATATTTGGCCAATTATCGAAATTCCTTCTACTTTTTACTGATAGAATCTATATTTCAGTACTGTGTGTGTGTGTGTGTGTGTGTGTGTGTGTTCGTATTTGTGGGTTGTTTTTCTTTTTTTCACCAAAAAGGAAAAATCTGAAGTTGCATATGTCCGGGTAAAAAAAGAGAGAGAGAGAGAGAGAGAGAGAGAGAGAGAGAGAGAGAGAGAGAGAGAGAGAGGGGGGGGGCGGAACATGCAGCCTCCATAACCATTAAGCAATTTTTCTACGGCTCACCACTGGATACCGGATTTAGATAAGGAGAGTATGCAAGGTGTGTCAAAAAGTAACGAGATTTTTTGTACTTTTTCACACACCTTGTATTCTGAAAAAAAAATAACGTTCCATTTATTCAGTGGTGAACCGGAGCAAGATTGCTTAATGGTTATGGAGGCTGCATGTTCCGCCCCCTCTATCTCTCTTTTTTCTTTTTTTTTGACCCGGACTTATGCAACTCCGGTTTGTGAGTTTTCCTTTTTGGTAAAAAAAAACAACAACCCACAAATACGAACACACACACACACACACACACACACACACACACACACACACACACACACAGAGAGAGAGTACTGAATATAGATTCTATCAGTAAAAAGTAGAAGGAATTTCGATCATTGGCCAAATATTTCAGTGTATTTAGACAGTTCGAGTTTTAAGCCAATCCGATCAAGATAGAATTTCTCCAAAAAGTTTTGGCCATGTACAAATCTCCCTTCGAGAAGGTAGGGAAAGATCACTTGGACGAACGCCAGTGTCAAAACAGGAAGCAGTAGGGTGAGGGAGTGGAAAGGCTGAGTCTTCAGACACAAACGTTCGAACTTATCGATTATTATCCATGGTATGTTTTACGTTGTTGGATGGTTCGTGTTATAATATTTCGTCGACGGTCAGCAGGTGTAAGTGAACCCCTGCGTCACGGATTTGGCACAGTCGTAGAGGTTTAAACTCGGATTACTAAAAAAAACGTATCTTTTTTTGAATTCTTATTTATGTTAGTGATGTTTGGTTACTGGTGGAAGATAAAACAGGGAATATATAAAAAAAACGCATTGTACCCGTAAAAAACAAATTTATTTCATTTATAAATAGATTGATATTTCTAACTAGGTTAAAAGTATCTATGCTTTCTGTCGGGTATAAAAACGCAGTATCTACCTAGGATCCAAACATCTCTACCCCGACACTTTTGCCGAGGATCATAGTGAGCCTACCCAGTCTGTGGGGGTTGGGTTGCATTTTTGTGATTCCTCTTCACCATTAGAAGTGTGCTGATGCACACCGCGAGTGTAAAGTAGACAGAAGTTAAAAACAGAAAACACATGAACTCAACATGGAATTTCAATAACTTGTATTTATACATACAAAAACAAAGAATTACGCTTGAAATACTTGCAAACGAAGGTTTTGTCTGCAGGAATGATAATTATATAGATATAATAATACAGTCCACTTAACTGAAGTCCTTGGAGTTGGTGAGTTATCGAAGTACCAACTACGGCCTTCTGCCCCTCTCTGCTGAATAAAAAGGACGCCATTTTTTCTCTCGTCCGACTTCTGTAGATGCTAGTGACCAAAGAGGAAGAAATCCTATCTTCAATTTTTTTTATTCCTCTTCATAATGCCACTCAGAATTACTTGGCAATGCCCATACCCTCTTTAATTAACACGTGGCATGTTACATTAGGTCACATGGTACCAGTAGCAAAGGACGATCCCTGACCTAACTTATTATAGGCCTGTAATACTTCTATACATATATAAAGGGCAGTTAGTGTGAATCTGTATGTTCGGGTGAAACTTCGAAAATAAAACAATTAACAACAAAGTAAATATATATATATACACATAAAATATCACCAGGACTTGGTTTTTGAGCAAAAATCTGGAAGATTTGATTTATATTCGTGAAAATGATTAAAAAATAAAATTTAAATGATTACAGTATGCAATATTTTTGGCATTTAATATTTTAAATAGGAGTCATTGATTTTTATTTCAGAATGGCTGGATCAACGCAACGTCTTTTTTAAATAAGGATTTTAATGGGGCAT
>CM042140.1:73230852-73255852 GCA_023376005.1 Doryteuthis pealeii | reverse complement strand
TAAATAGTGAGACACCGAGTGGAAAGGAGGACTGTTCCCGTTAACGACAAGCTAGTCGTACATGTACCATTAATTGTAAATACACTTGTCTTATTTTACCCCATCTCGACTTGACTTCTTTTTACTGTTGGGACTAACATCACAACAAAAGGTATGCGTCCAACTATTTTCATTCCAGTTATAATAGGACAGGCTAAGATCTGCTTTTGGTTAAGTAACCAGTCTATGAGAAGTAAAACTTAGAATTCAAACCTGTTAAATTTCACTTAATAAATTGATCTTGTGTCGCATCGTACTCGCAGGGAAGGGTTGGTGAATATATATACTAAAACATTAACAAAACTGCGGCTTTCTAGTGGCTTTATTTCTGTGGAGAATTGTGTACGTATTGCACATGTTCTCAGAGATGCACAAGAAATCTTTGATTTTTGTTTTGAAGCATCGACCTCACAGTCAGTATAAGGAAAACCGAGCTACTCTATCAGCCATGACGTCATGACCCAAGCATCAAAGAATCAACCATCTCTACAGATGGGCAGTATCTAAGCACAGTGGATGCTTTCAAATACTTAGGATCCACTGTCATAAATGATGCAGAAATGGATCGATGAATGCAAACTAGTATTAGCAAAGCCTGTTCAACCTCTGGAAGCATTTACCTGTTGCATATCGTGCAACGGAAGAGGAAGCTTCCGGCAAAAAGACAAAGAGAAAGATAAAAATATATATATAAAAAAAAGGGAGAACGGAAGAGAGGTCTTCCGGTCAAGAAGTGGGGAGAAGATGAAGAAATAGATAAAAGAAAAAAGGAAAACGGAAGACTCCTCTTCCGGTGAAAAGGCGGAGAGAAAGATGAAGAAATATATAAAAAAATGTCCGTTATCAGATCAAAAGATAGAAATGCGTGGGCATATTTATTGTATATAAGGGCTAGCGGGTGAAGGGTGTCAGTCAGTCCCCAGTGAGCAGCCGAGAAGGTAACCTCGTCGTCTCCGTTCATCAACTACCCTCGGAAGTTCATTGTGAACACTGAGCTCTTCACCAACCTACTCGGAGGCAACACCTGCCCCCTTGATTTAAAGGGACAGGGCTGGGTTTATTGCCCAGTGCCCGTGGCACCCCATACAGGGGGGATGCCGACGGGATCTACGCATTTTTTGCACCTGTCATCCTATGAGCTTCGGTTCGTGGGTGGAGCCACATTAAATGACCTTGTGTCATACTCGCATAATTGGGCTGCAAGGTAAATACATTAACTGTTTTCGCCAGATATAAGGAACAAAGTAGAATGACAAAATCAGGAAGTGAGACATTCTTGGGAATGGCAACAATATATATATATATATATATATATAAAGTAAGTCGTCGGGGCGGCCTAAAGTCGGTATCAGCCAATCAGCGAGGGAGTCTATCCCCTTTTCACTAGCGCTAAACCAAGGAGATTGTTTTTTGGCATCTGAGGTTGGGCGCCACACCTACCATCAGCTCCTTACTTTACCGTACAGATCCCTGTGCTACTCATACGCTGAGTTGGCGAGGACCGGAATCGAACTAGAAACCATGTGGTCTCTAGCCGAACGCTCTACTGACTGAACTAACCCACACGTGTTTCGACTTATCAAGTCTCTTCAGTGTGGCTAGACATTTGTAAGCTACCTACAGCGGGATTGAAATACGATCGGTTCAGTGTCAGTCAGACACCTTAACCGCCAGGCTATCATCACCAACAGAATGCAAAGGGGATTTAACTGTTTTAATACACACATCGCTTTATATGTAAAGGCCGCCATGTGGAAATAAACAAAGGCAGGTTTCCTGTTTAACAATTTTATTGGTGATCTTTTCAAGCTTTCTGTTGTGAAATGGAGCTATTATCTGTCATATGAAGAGTTAAACAGCGTGAAAAAGTAATTGAGGTAAAACCGATATAGGTATTTTCATTTTTTGGGAGACAGCAATCTCCTAAGAGACATTTAAATCTGTATACTACATTAGTCTCATTAAGCTGACTTGCCTGGGGAGAGGAGTTGTTGCGGGTAATGAGGTTAGTTGTTTTAAATTTTGTGTAATAAATAATCAATTTTACCTTATTTTCGGGCGTGGTTGCAGTAACGTTGTTCCGAATTAATATTTTTTAGTGCTATTCCATAAAGTTTGTAAATTCTTGTGTATCTGGTTGTGATAATAAATGTTATTTGAAGAAATATTTGCTATATTGTCACGCCGTTTAACCCTTCATACGACAGATAATAGCTCCATTTCACAACATCTAAAATTACATGCATGTCCCCAGTCTAATTATCGAAATATCCTAACGGAAAATACGCACATCCTGCTCAAAGATATATATATATATATATAAGTAAGTAATCCACAGACACGTGTTTCGAGATTTGACCTTTCATCAGTGTGACTATACCGTAACAGCTACCCCTGGCCGGGTTCGAGACCCGAATGAACTTTCGTTTGCCAAACCTTTAACCCGTACGGCCAGAGGCAGCTGTCAAATATAGGAGAATATTTTATCGCTACATTTCTAAGCGGAAATGAATTCACTAGAGTCCTCAAACATTTGGAAACAACGCGAGGGTTAGCTAGACGCCAGAACGGTGAATCTGCAATTAAATCCATACTCAGAGAGCTCAGACATTTTTAGTGGGAGTATATACATAATAAATAAGTAATCCACAGACACGTGTTTCGAGGTTTCACCTATATATATATATATATATATATATATATATAGTGTGAACAAAAAGTATTAAGACAATCAGGAATATTTCTCGTATGTTGTTTATTCTCAACTAGTTTCGACCTTAGGTCATCGTCATTCTTATTTGAAGAAATTGTTGATATTAGAAAGGGAGCATTATAGAAGAATTATAAAAGTTGAAGTGTTTTTGTGGGTTTGACATGCTGTTAAAATCTGGGCAGGCGAGTGTGTTTTATAGTAGCATGTCCATTTGTTCCGTGAAGAACCTCTCTCTCTCTATATATATATTCACCTATATATATATATATATATATATATATTATATATATATATGTGTGTAAATAAATGGAAATTAATCCGACAGAATGAATTTAACATTTTGAAAAATGATTAAATAATTTTGAATAATAATAAATAAAATAATTAATAATTGTTAATTTTCAAATATATATATATATATATATATATATATATATATATATATATATATATATATATATATATGGGAGAGTGTGCGCGCTAGCAATATCTTATGAAATGATATCTATCAGCAGTAAAATTGTCAATGATGAATCAAATTGTCCAAATGATGCAGACAATTTCGACTGACATTTTTCTTTTTTCCGCAAACATTTACAAAAAGATCTTTGCTACTTCATTTTGAGTTACTTTTTTTTTCTTTTCAATAGCTAAATAAAAAATATGAAATGGAAATCGATCTTTGCGAAGGTTTATGGAGCAATCATTTTTTTTTATTGTATATAATTAATCAGTTTTTGACAGTTTGTAAATTAAACAAACATTATATTGGTGGCGATGAATGTGTAACTTAGAATCAAATCTTTCTTCTTAGCGGGGTTTAGAATGTATCGTTTGCATCCCACAGAAAGGGTGTAATGCTCCGATACCAAACTGCATCTGGTGGTACGACTCCAGTTTTACAGCTTTTTGGAGTATCCCTTCATTTGCATTCTGATCCGGAGTGGTAGTACAAGTTAGGGTTCCATCAATTAAATTGTTTTGTTTTTTTAAATATTCGTATTTGGTAGGAATGTTTGATGCAATATAACTAAATTATTTGTATTAAGAATAGTCACTTGAAAGTAAAACTGTTTACTAAGGATTATTATTAATCATTAAAAAATATAATTGTGTGAAATCGACAATTATTAGATAGGGATTTATTTTTAGTTGCAATTAAAAATGTTATTATTAGGTATTATTAATCATCAGACTCTGTAAAAAATTCTTAAACTCTTTATAAAAAAACAAAAAGAAAATGACAAAATATGAATATCTAACAGTCCAAAAATAAGTACACAACTTACATTTATGAAATTTTATTTTTGTTTTCAGTGGTGTTGCATTCTCAATCTTTTGCATAATATTTTGATGTTGTAGACTTCGGTAATAAATATTACATAATAATATAGGTTTTGATTTTATCTTACCCAAAGAGATAGCAGCATCATGGTATTATCTGGTTGATAGGAAATTTACCTATTTATGAAAAAGAAGTTAGGAATGTGCCTTATGGAGATAGTATATTTCTCTCTATCCTTAATATAAATAAACCAATAAAAATCAGAGATCAAAATCTTAAAAGGGTGAAGAGGTAAGATTATGGGTCAAAATCTACATCTTGGGTTAAGAGCAATTCTACACAAGGATAATTCAAGCCCTTGGTAGAATGCATCCAGCCCAAATCGTTAGGCTAGAATGTCCTCGGTGAATATTCATATTCACTGTATTTGACATTTTAATGAAATATTTTATTCGGTTCATTTGAATACTATACACTCTCATTTATAAGTAAGCCATAAGCAATTGCCTTTTTTTTCTTTGTATTCAAGAGTTATTAGTTCTAGTAAGACATCATACAGTCAGTATTAGTTGTTATTATTATGTACATGTGTGGACTATGTTAAAGTTAGACAATCCCCAAAATTTGAGCTTCTAATTCCAAGAATTGGCGAAGTTATGTCGAATTTTAACACTCCAATTTTTTTTTTTGGGGGGGGGGTCGCTAAAAATGGCGACTTTTTGTCATCTATTTTTGTCTGTAAAATGAGCTTTAGAGCTTCCCTACTACTAAAAATTTGTTTATGAAAGCATTTTGGTCAGGGACACCCAAAAAGGCTATCAAAAATGTCTGAAAGTTAACCAATTTTTAAATTATTAGTGATTTCTGATTTACAAAATTTTAACGGATGTTGTAGCTTCCGTTCTGGGCAAACACCAAATTATCTTTCTGGTACAAATAATGTTCAATATATGTGAAATAATAAAAGAAAAAAAAATTATCATAGATGCTGTGCCACATCGGGATATTGATCTCGCTATGAAAAAAAAATCAGACAAAATAGATTACAAAAAGTCGCCATTTTCCGCCAACTCCACCACATTTGGCGAGCTAAAAATCGACATAACTCTGCCAATTCCCAGAATTGGAAGCTCAAATTTCGGAGACTGTCTAATTTTAACATAGTCCACACCTGTACAAAATTTCAGAAAAATTGAAGCGGTTGGGTGACAGTTTTACTTTTTTCTGGATGATTTGACATGGAATTGCCCTCCTGGAAGTTATCTTTGGATATTCTTTTGATTTTCACTTCTGCTAGGGACTGTTATCCTGCCGTTAATTCCACGTTCCAATTTTCATGGCTTTTGAGATAAGGTTTATGACTTTGTCGGAAATCTTGTATAATTTTAGACATTTAATTATCCAAGTTTGTGGAACCGTATTGTAAGCTTTTATTTTATTTATATTATTGTTTAGAAACAATAAAATCCTCCTGCTTAGCTCAGTGGTTAGAGCGTCAGAATAAGAATTACAATGTTCCAGGTTCGATATCGGCCCTCACCAACTCAGCGTATGAGTAGCACAGGGATCTATGCGGTAAAGCGAGGAGCTGATGTTAATGTGAGGCGCTCTACCTCAGATGCCAAAAACAATCTCTTTGGTCTAGCGCTAGTGTAAAGGGGATAGACTCCCTCGCTGTCTTGCTAATATCGACTTTAGGCCACCTCGACGCATTTACTTTACTTTTATTTTCGTTTTAGAAGATTAACTTAATTTAAAAAGAAATGTACATATTTATAAGCAGTAATATATAAATTATTTGACTACCATTTGGCTGCGATATAAATGCTTCCAATTCTCTTTTATATTATATCTTAGAGGTGGATGCCGGACCCCTGACTCAGAGTCAAGGGTCCGGCATCCACCTGTAGGGACTAGAAGTCTCCTGTGCGTACCAAAAAACACAAGAATTAATATGCCTCGAATTATTAATGATAAAGTAGTAATTACAGACAATGATATTTTTAGACAGACTCAGAGTTAATCGGAAATGAGTCCCACTAAAACTCCAAATTATATCTTATAGGTGTGTAGGGACGAGAACTCTCCTGTACCTTGGGGACAGGAAGTAGAAAAAGTAACGTCCCTGGTCGGGTTGAGTGGAAGAGCCTCTTTACCGTTTTGGTACCAACGAGTGAGCCTTGTAGAAGCGAGCTCTTGTCTCAGTCCCCGTTGACTGAAGGAATTCCCCCTCAGGGAGTCACAACTGAAGACTCAACCTGAGCACCCCCTCAACGAGGGAGATATAAGAACTGTGAGTAATGCCCCTAAGTACTTGTTATATTGTCTGTTATTGCGTTTACATGTTAATAGAATTGCTTAAAAGGTACATGTACTTTCCCTTTTGTCATTGCTTTCTGTGAACCTATATTTTGTTTCTCATAAACTGTAGAACAGCTATTCTTATATCGCCCTCGTTGAGGGGGTGCTCAGGTTGAGTCTTCAGTTGTGACTCCCTCACTGAGGGGGAATTCCTTCAATCACCGGGGACTGACACAAGAGCTCGCTTCTACGAGGCTCACTCGTTGGTACCAAAACGGTAAAGCGGCTCTTCCACTCAACCCGACCAGGGACGTTACTTTTTCTACTTTTTGTCCCCAAGGTACAGGAGAGTTCTAGTCCCTACACACCTATAATATATAATTTGGGGTTTTAGTGGGACTCATTTCCGATCAACCCTGTGTCTGTCTAAAAATATCATTGTCTGTAATTACCACTTTATCATTAATAATTCGAGGCAGATTAATTCTTGTGTTTTTTTTTGGTACGCAAGAGATTCAGTGTTTGTTTCTCTCAGTCTGCACGTGCAGCAAGTAGGTAATGGGTTAACTTTGGTTTTATGAATCAACAAGAAATACATTATTTTCCCAACAATCCGGGAAATAAAATTCTAAAATTAATGCTGAATAAAGAAATTCTATCAAGAAACTTTAATTGTTAATAACAATGAAAAAAAAATTGATATTCAAAAACAAAATAAAATAAAATAAAAACACGACAATAACAATATACAGAGAAAAAAAAAGAAAGAAAAAAAGAAAGTTCAACTCCGATACAAACAAGATGTTGATCGGAAAACTGTGTCACCATTGACTTACCTAATAAGTGTGGCCTATAGAATACGAAAGTAGGTCACCTTCTTTGTTATGTGCTGTGCTAAGAATGTCTAGAAATAGATCGACCTGTCATATATTATTCCCTCTCAGAATCGCATCTTTCTTTCTATTGTACCGGTAGACGGGCCTATGTTATATCAGCATATGTTGCGATGCTAATTACCCTATTCTTCTTATAGATGTTTCAAAATAATTCTTACAAAAACCAGTTACCCAGCAGTGCTCTTATATTCTGCTTACTTTGAAGCGCGTGGAATAATGGTTATTACATACATACATACATATACTTACATGTATATATGTTGTATAGCCGCTTGACTGGACTTCAATAAAACCACAGACGCGTATATATAAAAATATGACCCGTCTTTATTTTCTTCGGCTTGTGGGTGGTGAGGGGCGTAGAGCTTCACAATGAAAATGCCGGGTGGCTGGCGAAGGCGGCGAGTGTTCACAAGGAGTGCCCAAGGGGTGTTTGCTGACGGGAGACGCGAGTTTTTTCCTCTTGGCTGCTGACTGGGGTCTGACTTTTTGACATCCTTCATCCACTAGCCTTTTTATACAAAAAACTATGCTCACGCAATTATTGTTTGATCTGATAACGGACATTTGTTATATATTTCTTTATCTTCTCCCTGCTTCTTTGACCGGAAAACCTCTCTTCCGTTTCCCCTTTTTTTAATTATATAATTTTATCTTTCTCTTTGTCTTTTTGCTGGAAGCTTCCTCTTCCGGGCGACGATAATACAACATATAAGCCTCTCTCTCTCTCTCTCTTTCTCTCTCTCTCTCTCTCTCTCTCTCTCTCTCTCTCTCTATATATATATATATATATATATATATATATATATATGTATGTGCATACACACATGTGTATATATAATACATAAGTGGTGAGATTTTTATAAAAACTATCTCGTGGAAAAGTGTGTGTGTGAAAATTTTCCTTCTGTCGTCTTACCTTTCCAAAATTATCCTCAAGAATCATAAAATTCCCTATATCTAATCAAGATGTTACCTAGTTTTCTATACACTTATTTTCCTTTAATTATAACTAAATTATTACTAATAATTTTCATACACACTCATCAGGTAATACGATTTTTCCTTTAAACTTTCAACACAATAAATTATTGTACCTTACCAATTAAACCAGTCGTTTTAACAATAATCATATATAAATTTCCCAAAAATTCCTCCTACACTCCCTTTCCCTCCAATCATTTCAGAAATACTACTATAAATATCATCATCATAGTAACTACAATACTGCAATCACCTAACAAATTTAATTATTATTAGGTTTTATATATCATATTGATACTATATTTCTTTACATTTTCTTCTTTTCATATAAATCGACCTGTCATATTATTCCCTCTCAGAATCGCATCAAAATAATTCTTACAAAAATCAGTTACCCAGCAGTGCTCTTATATTCTATGAGAAAGAAAACACTGAATTCAAACCTGTTAAACTCCGATTAATAAATTGATCTTGTAGCACCCATATAATAAAAAGAGTTGGGGCTTGTCATAAAAGCAATAGGGTCGGCACAATCATATATGTGCTAGGGCTTGACGTGACCAGCCTATTGATCGGATGGGGCCTCTACGACCAGCCGTCTAGCCCAAAGTAAGGGTTAAAGTGGGGTGTTGCATGTCATGGACTGCTCATCCACCAGGATTCCGTCCTTAAGCATCACAAGTCGCCAGAACGCCCAACAGGTGGCCCCATTTGGTGGGAGGTTCTTACCCCTCTGCATTTTAAAGCCCCACCCGACAGGGCCTTGGACTCCTAGTAGTTAGAGATTTATGTATGCGTTCTCGAGAAAATAAGGCTATTTTATTTATAAACTCCCTGCGTTTCAAATATTATTTTTCTTTTACTTTTTTCCTCGCCAGCTTTGCTGGTGACTTAGCGAATTTATTCGCTTCCGCTCGTGGGTAGGATTTCACACAAGGGTCTTCTTTTACTGCAGGAACCCAAATATGTACGTAGGTAGAGGAAAAATGCTATTTCCACTCGGCAAGTTAACTAGAAATTTAAAACATAAATCTGATTATAATGGAGATTCGATGTCTGCCGGTCTGTAACCAAAACTACGCCACTGCTTACGTCAAAATACCCTCAGTTTAGCGTAAGTTTACCAATAAGTATTTAATATATAGTCAAAAATCATTAATACACAGAATAACTCTTGTTTATTGATATTAATTAATGATATCTCTATGAAAATCCACGTTAGATTTGCCTCAAAACAATCCATGTTATTAGTGCGTTTAAGATGCTGCAATGTGTCTTATATATCACTAAGAAATAATGGTTTACATAATATATGGAGTGATTAATTTGCATATTGATTTTAACAAAGGGTGCATATTCTTGCTTGTAAATAGAATAAAATATCTATAACTTTGCAACAAAAAGTACTCAATGCCTCCGATGTTTCCTGAAATTTCTCTGTAAAATCAATATAAACAAATAATGATATTTTCTCGTGTTAATGCACGCTATTAGTTTATACGTAATACACATTTCTCTTCCTATATTCAAATAAACTAAAACATAGTTATTTCTCTGAATGTTTGAGATAAGGCTTGATGATTAGTATTATCTGTGTTATTCGGACTATTGTCCCGATCTTTATTGTTATTTGTACAACAGTTCGGCCGATATGCCCTCTGGCCTTCTTCATGTATTCCTTTTCGGACTCGGCTTCAATCTTGAGTGGCGGCAGTAACATAGAAAAATAATTAACACAACTCCTACCCCAGCTATGGTTAGCGGAATGAGAACAGGATACCCCCGTGGACTGAATAAAGGGTTAGGTTCAAAGTTCCGTGATGACTCCCCATTACGACAAGAAGGTTCCTGACTACAACCTGAAAGTTCCAGAGTTCGAAAAAGAAGGTTCCCGAGTTCGACAAGAAGGTTCCCGAGTCCGACAAGAAATACCTGAAGAAGGCCGGAGGGCATATCGGCCGAAACGTTGTACAGATAACAATAAAGATAGGGACAATAGTCCGAATAATGCAGATAATACTAAAACATAGTTATCAAAGGCGTATTTAAAAGAAACGCTAAAAACAATGTATGTGCCAGCAGAGTTAAAGGTAGGACCTTATTTAGCCTCACCTGCCCTGTCGGCGAGGCTTAGAATATGCTGACCGTATTCCCTTCAAGGGTAAAATCACCCCCAAACATTAAAAGTGGGCTAAAAACTGCAATATTTGTTTTCATAATACTTTCGTTAATGTGTAATATTTCTGTATCCTGGGTACGATACTAACTCATCATATGTTAAAGCTCCAGTTCTGGAGATCTGAGAAATGTGGAGTACCCTTCATTGCCATTACTTCTAGGTTCGATCTAAGTTAAGCAATTGCCCTGTTCGTTTTTTATTGCACCTATGCTGCACGAACGTAAGATTACATATAAGAGCAACTATTTTATTACTGTTTTTTTAATAAGGATCATTTCAACATTCATATGGAGAATTTGCGTGTAATTATTATAGAGACACATCTGATATATATTTCGGAGTGATGGTTCTAGTTAGTGTCCCATCTATGTCTCAATAGTATGTTGCAATTATTCGTATTAGATAGGAATACTTAATCATATACTATATTATTATATATATTATAATATATATATATATAATATATATACTATATAATAGAGAATAAAAGAGAATGAATATTGGCATTAAAGGGTGCTCCAATGATAAAATAGCAGAGCAGGTTTACATATATATATTGTACTTTTGATACAACTTGTATTCTGAGGACAATTAACGTTCCATTCATGTTCGTTTCTATCTGGTAAATCAGCTTTTAATTTCAATACTTGTCACATCCTCTCGTAGTAGGAGTTTATATATTATCTATTATATATATATATATATATATATATACTATATATACTTATATAAGAGTGTCATTAAAAGGTATTGAAATTAAAGCTGTATTTTACCACAAGATAAGAAACGAACGAACAAATGAATGGAACGTTAATTTTTCTGTATATCAAGGCTGTTATCAAATAAGATACCTCAACCCGTCGTCTCATATATGTAAACCTGCCTCTGCTATCCTCTTACTCACTGTGACACCTCTATATGCCAATATCTCACCGATTCTACATATACTACCCCATTCGCTATCTATGATTCCATACTTATTATATATGAAGTATGTATACCACCCTTTATAATATATATTATATACTATATTATAGTATACTAATATAATATTGATGAAGTATTACCCATCTAATAGATAATTACGCAAACATATCTCATTATTGAGACATAGATGGCGACAATTAAACTAGAACCATCACTCCGCAATATATATCAGAATGGTCTCTATAATAATTACCACAATTCTCCATTATGAATGTTTAGAAATAACCTTATTAAAAAAATCAGTAATAAAATAGTGCTTCTTATAATTAATCTTACGTTCGTGCAGCATAGTGCAATAAAAAAACGAACAGGGCAATTGTTAACTTTGAATCACTAGAGTAATGGCAATGAAGGGTACTCCACTTTCTCCAGCATCTCAAAACAGAACTGGAGCTACATATGATGTAGTTTAGTATCGTACCAGGATACAGAAATATTACACACTTAACGGAAAAAGTATAGAAAAATAAATATTGCAGTTTTTAGCCCATTTTAAGTGGGGGTGATTTTACCTGAAGGGAATACGGTCAGCCATATTCTAAGCCTCGCCGACAGGGCAGGTGAGCAAATAAGGATCCTTACCTTTAACTCTGCTGGCACATACATTGTTTTAGCGTTTCTTAAATACGCCTTTGATAACTATGTCTTTAGTATTATCTGCCATTTTCGGACTATTTTTCCCTATCTTTAGTTGTTACTGTACAACGTTTCGGCGATATGCCCCCGGCCTTCTTAGGTATTTTCTTGTCGGACCTCGGGAACCTTCTTGTCGAACTCTGGTCGAACCCTTCTTTTTCGAACTCTGGAACTTTCAGGTTGTAGTCAGGAACCTTCTATGTTCGTAATGGGAGTCATCCACGGAACTTTGAACCTAACCCTTTATTCAGTCCACCTGGGCGGTATCCCTTTTTCATTCCGCTAACCATTAGCTGGGGTTAAGGAGTTGTGTTATTATTTTTCTAGTTAACTGCCGCCACTCAAGATTGAAGCCGAGTCCGAAAAATGGACTACATGAAGAAGGCCAGAGGGCATATCCGGCCGACTGTTGTACAAATAACAATAAAGATCGGGACAATTAGTCCCCGGGCCAATCATACACACAGATCATTACTAATCATCAAGCCTTATCTCAACACATTCAGAGACAATAACTATGTTTTAGTTATCCTCTGCCAATATAGGAAGACCGCAAATGGTATTACGTATAAACTAAATAGCGTGCACCATTACACGGAGAAATATAGTATTTGTTTACTATTGATTTTACAGAGAAATTCAGGAAACATCGGACGAGGCATTGAGTACTTTTTTACTGCAAAGTTATTAGATATTTTTATTCTATTTACATAACAAGAATCATGGGCACCCTTGTTTAAGATTCCCAATATGGCACTATTAATACTCCCACTATATTATTGTAAACCATCTATTTTTCTTAGTAGATATATCAAGAAATTTGCAGCATCTTTAAAACGCCCACTGGAATACATTGGCGATTGTTTGGAGCAAATCTAACGCTGGATTTTTCATAGAGATAATCTATTAATTAATATCAATAACAAGGTTATTTCTGTGTATAATGATTTTTGACTATATATTAATACTTATTGGTAAACTTGACGCTAAACGAGGTATTTTGACGTAAGCGTGGCGTAGTTTTGGTTACAGACCGGCAACATCGGAATCTCCATTATAATCAGATTTATGTTTTAAATTTTCTAAGTTACTTGCGAGTCGCGAAATAGCATTTGTCCTCTCTACTCCTAGTACCATATTTGGAGTTTCTAGCAGTAAAAGATAGACCTCTTGGTGAAATCCTACCCACGAGCGGAAGCGAATAATTTCGCTAAAGTCACCAGCAAAGGTGGCGAGTGAAAAAAGTAAAAGAAAAATAATATTTGAAACGCAGGGATTGTTATAAAAAATTAGCCCTTATTTTCCTCGAGAACGCATACATTAAATCATCTACTTACTAGGCAGTCCAAGGCCCGTCGGTGGGGCTTTTACGAGAACTGGGTTTTGGAGTAAAGAACTCCACCATAATGGGGCCACCCTGGGCGTTCTGGCGACTTGTGTACTATGCTTATAAGGACGGAATTCCTGGTGGCTTCATGCCACTCTAGACGTACATGATGCTATTACGTATGTATATATATGCCGTAGACGTGTCTGCGCCTACGGTCGCATACAGCTAGTCATGCCCACTCCGATCAATATGGCTGGTCACGTCCAAGCCTGCACAATTATGATCTCTGTGCGACCCTATTGCTTCTATTCTCTCTCCTCTCGTACTAAACAAATTAATATATATATCAAATAGTGTGACCTTCCTCCTCTCTCTCTCTCATCAAGGAATGCGTAGTCTCCCTCTGTGCTCATACTTCCTCTCGTTTAATCTCATACGTGCGCTGGCCATAATATTAAAGCGTGATGTGATGATTCGCGATTTCGTGCTTCGCCGTGGGGGTAATGATAAGTTATGTATAATATATACGCTAACTCATGATATATTTAAATCGCTCATGACTACCTTGACTAATGTTAAGTAGATCCACACCTTAAACTCTCTCTAGAATCTGCCCTGAGTTATTGATATCGTAGTCATCGAGATATTATTAATAATCTCTCAGTGCTCTCGTGACTTAATGATTGGAGGGAAAGGGAGTTAGAGGAATTTTGGGAAATTATATATGTTATTGTTAAAACGGACTGGTTTAATTTGGTAAGGTACCAATATTTATTGTGTGAATAGTTTAAAGAAAAATCGTATACCTGATGAGTGTGTATGAAATTTTTTAGTAATAATTTAGTCTATATTAAAAGGAAAATAAGTGTTTAGAAAACTACGTTAAACAGCCGATTAGATTAGGGAATTGTATATTCTTGAGGATTAATTTTGGAAAGGAAGAACGACAGCATACGGAAAAAATTTTCACACACACACTTTTCCAGAGTGATAGTTTTTATAATAAGATCTTCAACACTCTATGTATTATATATACACATGTGTGTATGCACATACTTATATATAAATCATATAATTATGCCAACATTAATATATGATATAGACGACGAGAGACAGAGACGAGATAGAGAAGAGAGGAGGAAGAAAGATGATGAGAGAGAGAGAGGCTTAATTTTCTATTTCGTCGCCCCGAAGAGGAAGCTTCCAGCAAAAGACAAAGAGAAAATAAATATATAATTAAAAAAAGGGGGGAAACGGAAAAAGAGAGGTTTCCAGGTCAAAGAGCAGGGAGAAGATAAAGAAATATATAACAAATTGTCCGTTATCAGATCACAACAACTAATTGCTGAGCATAGTTTTTGTAATAAAAAGGCTATGGATGAAGAGCGTCAGAAAGTCAGCCCCAGTCAGCATTCAAGGAGGCAAACGTCGCGTCTCCCGTCAGCAAACACCCCTTGGGCACTCCTTGTTGAACACTCGCGCGCCCTTTCCGCCAGCCACCGGCATTTTCAATGTGAAGGCTCTTACGCCCCTCACCACCCACAAGCCGGCAAAATAAAAACGGGTCATTATTTTTATATGATACGCGTCTGTACGGTTATTATTGAAAGTCCAGTCAAGCGGCTATACAAACATATATCATGAAGATTATGATGATGTATGTCAATAACCATTATTCCACGCGCTTCAAAGTAGCAGAATAGTAGAGCACTGCTGGCGGTAACTGCGTTTTGTCAAGAATTATTTTGAAACATCTTAAAGAATAGCAAACACAGGTATTAGCATCCGCAACATTATATGCTGATATAACATAGGCCCGATCTACCGGTACAATAGAAAGAAAGATTGCGATTCTGAGCAGGGAATAATATATGAAAGCGATCCTTTTCCTAGACCATATCTTTAGCACAGCACATAACAAAGCAAGGTGACCTACTTCGTATTCTATAGGCCACCCATATATTATCGGTAAGGTACAATGGTGAACACCGGTTTTATACACCCAGATCAATATCCTTTGTTATCGCGACAAGCTTGAACCCTTTCTTTTTTTCTTTTCTTTTTTTTTCTCTGTTATTGTTATTGTCGTTCTGTTTTTTTATTTGCATTTTGTTTTTGATATCAATTTTCTTTCAATTTTATTACAATTAAAGTCTGATCGAATTCTTTATCAGCATTAATTTTAGAATTTATTTCCCGGTAAATTGTTGGGGAAATAATGTTCATTGTGTTGATTCATTAAACCAAAGTTAACCCATTACCTACTTGCGCACGTACGACTGAGAGATAACAAACACTGAACTCTTGCGTACCAAAAAAAAAACACAAATATATAATCTGCCTCGAATTATAATGATAAATTCCAATAGAGCCGGTAACTTACAGGCGACCAATGATATTTATTAGATCCAGACAGACAACACGCAATATTTGATCAGGAAAATGAGTCCCCAAATAGAAACCCCAACATATTATATCATATATAGGCACCTGTCTGTAATGGGACTAGGAACTCTTCCTTACCCTTTGGCAGGCACAAAAGGCATAGAAAAAAGATAAACGTCCCTGATCGGGTTGAGTGGACAGAGCGCTTTACCGTTTGTAACAAACAGAGCGTCAAGACACCACAGTTAGAAGCTCTTGTGTGCGGAGTCCCTGATTGAGGGAATTCCCCCTCAGTTGAGGCACGCTCACAACGAAGACTTCAACTGAGCACCCCCTCCCACTGAGCGGCGGAATAATAATAGCTCGTCTCTACAGTTATATGAGAAACAAAACTAGGTTCACAGAAAGCAATGACAAAAGGAAAGAATGTACCTTTTAAGCAATTCTATTAACATGTAAGCGCAATTAACAGACAAAATATAAACAACGTACCTTAGGAACGGGCATACTCACAGTCTCTATATCTCCTCGTTGATGCGGCGTGCTCAGGTTGAGTTCTTCATATTATGTGATCCCTGAGGGGAATTCCTTCAGTCAACGACTGAGACAAGAAAAGCATCGCTTCTACAAAGGCTCACTCGTTAGAGGTACCAAAACCGTAAAAGAGGTCTCTTCCACTCAACCCCGACCAGCGGACGTTACTTTTTCTACTTCCTAGTCCCCCAAGGCTACGAGCGAGCAGAGTTCTCGTCCCTAAACCTAAAGATATAATGCGAAGGATTTTTAGTTGAGACTCATTTCCCGATTAACCTGAGTCTGTTCCTAACAAATATCAATTGTCTGTAAATTACTACTTATTATCATATCACATTCGACGGATATTAATTCTGTGTTTAGTGTTACGCACACGGAACTTCTAGTCCCTACAGGTGGATGCCGGACCCTTCGACTCATGAGTCAGGAGTCCGGCATCCACCCTAAGATTATGAATATTAATAAAGAGAATTGAAGCATTTATATCCGCAGCAAATGGAGTCAAATAATTATATATTACTCGCTATGAACGTCACTCCTGATATAAATATGTACATTTCTTTTTAATTAAGTTAATCTTCTAACAACGAAAAGATTAAAAGTAAAGTTAAATTGCGTCGAGGTGGCTAAAAGCTCCAATTATAAGTTAGCAAGACATAGCGCTCATGAAGCGGTCTATCCTCCTTTACACTAGCCGCTAGACCGAAAGAGATTTGTTTTTGCGCACTCTACGAGGTTAAGATAGCGCCTCCATCTTAACATTAGCTCCCTCGGCTTTTACCTGCCATAGACTCCTGTGCTTCTCACTCCATACGCTGAGTTAGGTGCAGTGGCCGATATATATCCCCCACCTCCTACCTCCTCCTCTCCTTAGCGTGTTAGTGCGACATACGACAGCCGTTTCCTCTCCGGACTCACACTGACCACTCGTAACACCCAGTGAGGATGTGGGTGCGTGTGAGCCATCTAGCGTCGACACATAAGGAAACATTCGTACTCCTCTAAAGCGTGCGTAAATTTCTGACCCGCCTCAAGGTACCCTAAACCATGACGCTGAGACGATGGAAGCAAAGGATTTTATGAGTTCCTCACATAAACATCAGTCGTATCTATAAATAAAACTATATAAAAGACCCTCTATCGGCACAACAATAACGATCACCCGGGTTCCACAACACGCCTCCTGCCAAAGAATTATTAACATGCGCTTAAAATCTATTACAAGATTTCCGGAGCAATCAGCTCCCCGTCGATTTTAAACCCTGGTCATCTACTTTCTACACAAAGTCCTCCCGCTTCATGAAAATTGCACACGATGTGTAAAGACTAATACGTATGTCGCATGCGCATTGAAATATACATCCCCTATTCAGAAGCTAGACAAATCCAATACAAATACAAGAACTCATACCACAACAAGTATATAAAACATAAATAAGCCCGCATCCGTGCTGCATAACACTCGCCCCACCAAACTGCTCACACCTGCTACAGACGCATTCTTATCACCCCTATGTCCTCCGGCTTGAATCGCTACCCGCGAGCCCAGCCCCCACACCTGCGGCCAGCTTCCAACCCGATCCAAACGGAGGTGCTACCCTCTCCACACTACGAACCGTCTAACATCCAGAAAACAGAGATTACAGTATCTCTAATCACACCACCAGGCGTCGTTAACAGACCTGCCCAACTGCCAGCCCTCAAACCGCACTCACCACACCACCCGTCATTACCATTCATCATCCTCGCAAACATTTATTCTGAGCTCTCCAGGTATGAGCACCCTATTCGTATAACAAACTTAACGACCATACTCTCCACGAAATATGACGCTATCCATGCTCTGTGGCACATTGGCAGAATTAATGCGCACCCTCATCTTTATGCTCGCCAACATGATGGTGACGTTGCCTGGCGCGGGACAGAAAAATGCGCGACTTTTTGTCATCACTATTTAGTCTACCTTCTGCATATTCTTATATGCTTATGCCATAGACACGAGCTGACACACATATCCCACCTTGACTGTAGGCACACATTCTCATACCAGATCAACTTTTTCCTCTCTATTCACTTCCATCTTCAGTAACCTACCTTCACATAAAAGCTGAATTTTGTACCAGTAAAAGATAATTCTGGGCTGTCTGCCCCAAACTCTCAAGAAAACCGGGAGGCTAACACGCCTCATACTACACACATCTCTGTAGTAAGCAACAAATCATCTTCTACAACACATGTCAAAAATTAATCCCAGAATCACTATCCACTATTAAAAATTATCGCCCGTCAGCTCAAATCACTCTTCAAAGCGATGATATGCAGTTCTGCCCACAGCTCCCTTGGTAATGGCTATCCGCAGAAACATACGCTTAATTGTCTGCCCAAAATGCTTCAAAAACCACATTTTTTGAGTAAGTATGGAAGCCACTCTACATACGCTCGCATATTTACAGAAAAAATAATTGACAAAAAGTCGCCATTCTTTAGCTACCCCGCCGCCACCCAAAAAACAAAAAAAACTTCGTAGCGACATAAAGCCCACATCAAACGTCTGTTAAATAATCGAAGCCGAATAACTATCCGCCAATTCTATGCCGATATTAAGAAAAGGGTCCAAATTTATTAGGCATTGATCTAACTCTTAACACAACTAAGCTCACTCCACACCAACGTACAAAATACCAAATAACAACCTAATCACTGACTGTGTAACCTCAGCTTACAACACCCCGATAGACTCTGTCCTACTAGAACTCAATACACTCTTGCACATACAAAGAAAAAAAAAAAGGGCAACGATTGCTACTGGACTCTTACTATAATAAATGAACGAGTGCTTCTTCCATCCGATAACACTCTCAAATGAAACCCGAAAACATCAAAATATTTCATTAAAATGTTACCTGATGAATACAGTGAATATGAATTATTCACGAGGACATTTCTTAGCCTAACGATTTACGGCTGTTGATGCATTCTACCAAGGGCTGAAATTATCCTGTGTTAAAATTGCTCTTAAACCAGCATCGTCAGTCTTGACCCTAATCTCTACCTCCTTCACCCCTATTTAGTATTATGAGCTGCTGATTTTTACTTGCGTTTATTTATGATTAAGGAGTCACGCCATGAAATCCTATGTAACATCTCCATTACCCGGTCGACACTTCGTCCATACACTATCCTTTTTCCGAGTAATAGATTACGTAAATTTCAATCCTATCAACCAGAAAATACGCAGTGATCGCTCGCTTATCGTATTTCGTCCTAGTTGTAAGATAAAATCAAAAACCCTATATCTATATGTTAATATTTATACCGAACGTCTACAACACAAAAAATCCATTTGTCAAATGACTTGAGCATACCTGCAACACGCAACTCCAGAAGACAAACAAAATAATAATTTCAATAAATGTAAGTGTTCTTGTACTTATTTTTGGACTGTAAGTATTCATATTTTCGTCATTTTCTTTTGATTTCCTTATACAACGAGTTTGCTAAGAATCTTGTTACAACGGCAAGTGCTGAATAGATAATCCAATAACCTAATTAGCTAAACCATTTTAAATGCAACTAAAAATAAAATTCCCTACTCTATAATTGTCGATTTCACACAATATCAATTTTTAATGATTAAATAATCCTAGTAAACAGTATTTACTCACGAGTGAACATCATTAATACAAATAATTTAGTTATCTCTCTCCAGACCATTTCTAACCCAAATACAGAATATTTGAAAAAACAAAACAATTTAATTGATTGGAACCCTAACTTACTACCACTCCTCTCACCACTTCCATCCGAGTACATGCAAATGAAGGGATACTCCAAAAAAGCTGTTTATTTTAAAACTGGACTTATCACCGTACATACGTACCACCAGTTGCCAGTCGCCTACTCTGGGCACATTACACCCTTCTCGTTGGGATGCAAACAGATACATTCTAACACCCCCGCTAAAGGAAGATTTGATTCTAAGTTAAACAATCAATCGCCACCAATCTAATGTTTGTGGTCAATTTACCAAACTGCAAAAACAAACACCTGCATAATTATATACAATAAAGAAAATGATGCTCCGCATCAAACCTTCGCAAAGATTCGATTCCATTCATATTTTTTATTTCTATTGAAAAAGAAAAAAAAAAGTAATCCAAAAATGACCAGAGAGCAAAAAGATCTTTCTAATGCTTGACCGGAAAAAAAAAATTCAGTTCGAATCTGTCTGCCATCCATCTTACAATTTGATTCATCATTTGCACAATTTTACTTGTATAATATCATTTCATAATATCATTGCTTAGCGCGAAACACTCTCCATATAATAATACCTATTAAATATACATAGTATATTTCTATATACCCTAATATACTTTATAACTATATATATCGAATTTACATTTTTGAAAAAAACAAGATTCGAGTAACTCTTATTACAGTTCTCAAATTTATTTTTAATACCTTTTATTTAATTCCATCTATCACCACAATTATTCTCATCCATTTTATTCAAAATTAAATTCATTCTGTCGGCATTGGGATGTCGTTGTGACCCGATAATTTCCATTTAATCTACACACATATATTTATACATACTTTTATCAATATATATATATAAATAGTGTGAATAGTAATATTATAGAGAGAGAACGAGTTCTTCACGGAACAAGCATGGACATGCTACTAATTAAAACACACTCGCCTGCCCACGATTTTAACGCATAGTCAAACCACAAAAAAACAGCTGTCACACTCTTTAAATTCTTCTATTAATGCTCCCTTTCTAATATTCAACAATTTTCTTAAATAAGAATGACGATGACCCTCAAGGCTCGAAACTTACGTTCGTAAAATAAAAACATACGTAAAATATTCCTGATTGTTTAATTACTTTTTGTTCACAACCTCATATATACTTATATACTATATATCTATATATTATAGGTGAAACCTCGAAAACCACGTTGTCTGTGGATTACTTGATTTTTATCTATGTATATACTCCCACTAAAAATGTCCTGAGCTCTCTGAGTATGGATTCTAATTGCGTATTCACCGTTCTGGCGTTAGCTAACCTCCGTGTTTCCAAATCCATGTTTGAGGACATCTAGCTGAACTTCATTTCCGCTTAGGCAATGTTCAGACGAATAAAAATATTCTCCTAATATTTAGACAGCTGCTCCGTATGTTTGGCCAAACGGAAAGTTCCACTTTCTCTGGTCTACAGAACACGCCGCCAGGTAGCTGTACGGGAATATAGTCACATCATGAAAGGTCAAATCTCTCGAAACACGATCGTCTGTGTGATACTTACTTTATACTTAAATACAATAAATATCGTACTTGAGCAAGGATAGTGCTATTTCCGTTATGATATGTCGTAATTAGCACTGGGGACATGCATGTAATTCTAATGTTGTGAATGGAGCTATTATCTCTGTATGAAGGCCGTATAACGGCGTGCAACAATATACACATATTTTCTTCAAAATAACACTTTATTATCACAACCAGACTATCACAAGCATGGACAAACTTTATGAAATTAGCACTAAAAAAAATAATTACATTCGGAACAAACGTACTACCTGCAACCACGCCCGAATATAACCGAAGTAAATATTATTTATCTACACAAAAATCTAATAACAACAACCTCTATTACCCAGCAACAAACTCTCTCCCCGGCAGTCACTTAATGAGACTAATGTAGTATTACAGATTTAAATGTCTTCCTTAGCGAGATTGCTGCTCATTTCCCAAAAAATGAAAATACCATATCGGTTTTACCCTCATACTTTTTCACGCTGTTTAACTCTTCAATGATGACAAACTAATAGCTCTTATTTCACAACAGAAGAAAGCTTAAAGACTTCACAATAAAAATTTGTAAACATGAAACCTGCCTTTTAGTCTTTCTCCACATGGCGAGCCTGTACATATAAAGCGATGTGTGTATTAAACAGTTAAATCCTTTTGCATTCTTGTGGTTGCATGATAGCCATGGCGGTTTAAGGCTGGTCTGACCCTGACACTGGAACCATCGTATCTCATCCGGCACTGTAGGTAGCTTACCAAAGATTCTAGCCACACTGAAGAGACTTTGATAATGCGCAACCCACACGTGTGGTTATTCAGTCAGTGAGCGTTTCCGGCCTACAGACCACCATGGCTTTCTAGTTCAGATTCCGGTCCTCGCCAATCAGCGTCTGAGTAGACTAACAGGGATCTGTACGGGTAAAGAAGGACATGATGGTAGGTGTGGCGGCCCAACCTCAAGACTGCCAAAAACAATTCCCTTGGTTTAGCGCTAGTGAAAAGAGGAGATACGACTCCTCGCTGATTGCGTGATACCGCACTTTAGGCCGCCCCGACGATACTTACTTTTATATACTATATATTACTAAGTAATATGTTGCCATTCCCAAGAATCGTCTCACTCTCCTGATTTTGTCATTCTACTTTCGTTCCTTATATCTGCGAAAACAGTTAATGTATTTTACATTGCAGCCAATTCATGCGAGTATGACACAAGGTCATTTAATGTGGCTCCCACCCACGAACCGAAGCTCATAGGATGACAGGTGCAAAAATGCGTAAAGCATCCCGTCCGGCATCCCCCCTGTATGGTGCACGCGGCACTGGGCAATAACCCAGCCCTGTCCTTTAAATCAAGGGGGCAGGGTTGCCTCCGAGTAGGTTGGGAAGAGCTCAGTGTTCACAATAAACTTCCGAGGTTTAGTTGATGAACGGAGACCGACGAGGTTACCTTCTCGGTGTCGTCACTGGGGATCTGAGCTGACACACCTGCAGCTAGCCCTTATTACACATAAATACTGCCCACGCGAGTTGTCTCTTTTGATCTGCATACGTATCATGATTTGTGTATAGATTTTCTTCATCTTTCTCTCTGCCCTTTGCACCCGAAGAGGAGCATTCCGTTCCTTTTTCTTTATTATTTCTTAGTCTTCTCGCCACTTGCTTGCACCGTGGAAGTACCTCTCTTCCGTCTCGGCCTTTTGTTTTAATATATATAGTTTTTTGATCTTCTCTTTGTCTTTTTGCCGGAGGCTTCCTCGTCCGATATGCAGCATATGCAACAGTAAATGCTGTCCAAGGTTGAACATGCTTGCTAATACTAGTTTTGCATTCATCGATCATTCTGGCAGTCATTTCATGCAGTGGATGCGCTAAGTATTTGACAAGCATCGCACTGTGCTTACGAATAACTGCCCTCTCGCTCCTCATTCTTTGTGGATGCTTGTGTATGACGTTCATGCTGATAGCAGTAGCCGGTTTCGCGTATACTGACTTGAGGAGTACGATGCTTCCAAGACAAAAATCAAAGATTTCTTGTGCACTCTGAGACATGTGCAATCACGTACACATTTCCACAGAAATAAAGCACTAGAGAAAGCCGCAGTTTTGTTAATGTTCTTAGCTATATATATTCACCCAAACCGCTTCCCTGCGAGTTACGATGCGAACACAGATCAATTATTAAGTTGAAATTTAACAGGTTTGATTCTAATAGCGTTTACTTCTCATAGACTGGATTACTTTAACCAAAAGCAGATCTTAGCCTGTCCTATTTATAACTGGACATGAAAATAGTTGTACGGCATACCTTTTTTGTTATGTTCAAGTCCCAACCAGTAAAAGAAGTCAAGTCGAGATGGCTGCTAAAAAAGACATGTATTACAATTAATGGTACATTGTACGACTAGCTTGTCGTTAACGGAACAGTCCTCCTTTCCACTTCGGTGTCTCGACTATTATAGGTGAGAACCTGGTGCTGTTCTCCACTGTAGGAACGGCCCGGCTCCACCTTTCTCAATGGTATTTAGCGCTATGTAACAATACAAACAGCCTCGTCCAGGCATTACGCATTTAAATCGCTGTGTTTTTCACATTCTCTACTTCAGTACGAAGAAAAACGATTCAACACCAAGACTGGAGATTATGGAAAAGACATCCTCAAACATGACAGAGACAATAGAATGCAAAAAAGGGAGAGGCAGAATACAATCATGTGCAGTTCTGTTAGTGACATGAAAAAGGATGCTTTTTCATTACTTGATTTGAACGATGGAATCATGTGGAGATTCAACATTTTCCGGAACACTAAGCCGACACATGTTTTTTACAAGAGAATCATTGTGACAAAACTTCAGAAATGACGGTTAATTCCATGTCAAATCATCTATAAAAAAAAATGTAAAATTGTCACCACCCCCTTTCTATTTTTTTTGAAATTGTACAGTTGGACTTGTTAAACGATATACAATCCCCAAAATTTGGACATGCTTCCAAATTCCAAAAGTTAGCATGCTGATATAGTCCACACACGGACAAAAATCCAGGACAATTCGAATGGGATGAGGTATATGGCCTGGACGATTTGACTGGAATTACCAAATGTTACATACTTAGTATATTTACCAACCCTCTCCGGCATGAGCAGGAGTGACACAAGGTTCATTTCTTTAAGCGAGTTTAAACAAAGTGAATTCAGAGTTTTCCTTTCTCCGTAGACGGTTGCCTAATCCAACGGGCTAAAGAGCCCAGTCTGCCTGCTATTTATCCTAGCTGGAGGAGAGTAGGATTTCACACCTATTCTCAAGGGTTTTAGCACTAAGTGAAATGCAATTACCACGCTCCAGGATTTGAAAACTCGAGGCGACGAGTCCATTTCCCATCCACTTAACATTACACCACCAAATGTTCC
>CM042140.1:73173948-73230752 GCA_023376005.1 Doryteuthis pealeii | reverse complement strand
ATTTAAATCACGACCGTAGTGATACCAAAATATTGTTTGGATAATATATAAATAATTAATTAAAAATTGAATAGACTCTATCATTTAATTTGGTTTAGTTTTTAATGGCATATCAACTTCATGGTTTAGTTAATGCCAAAGCCATCCTTTTTAGAAGAACGGTTAGTGGTAATATTTGACCTTTAGGTGGAGGATGAAGAGCCGTTCATACCTTTCCTAGGTATTATTTCGAAAGTGAAAGTGAATAGTGAGACTAGAGTTCGAACTCGCTTACTACGATGTTCACTTAGCCTTAATAAATCGCATTAATTTGCGTGAACAATTCACATGAATTAAAAAGCAAACTTACAGGAATTAAAACCAAAAATCATTGTTTATCCTGATTTGATTAGAGTTGAGATTTGACTAAAGGGCTGTTAGTAAATTCCCGCTTGGCGCGAAACCCGGCCGTTCATGTTGAATTTTTGATATTAGAGTATTCAGTGGTATACAGCAAAACGTTGCATCTTTCTTAAAGGTGTTTCAAGTATTTTATCTAACTCATTGACTTGGTGAATGTCATAAAAACACACAGAGAAGACGAATATTCTTGGCTCAGCGCGAATTGTTTTTCGGGTCTTTGCATAAAAAAGCAGCTAAAATTAACTTGAAAGAGCATGTGATAAAAAAAATATCTTCTCATTGTTGGCATATTGTGGATATAAAGTGCTCTAAAATACTCACGCTACATTTGTAGACTATCAAAGGTCAGTGATGACTCTTGTACCAATCACTAGCAATACTACTGGCCTGATAGAATACTTAAACCCCCACATTGGTTATAATTGAAAACTGCACTCTTTGGAGACGGATAGACATAGGATATGCCGGATCTTACCAATACTCTCGAAGCGACCTGTATAACGATTACCAGAGTAACAAAAGGATTCATTACGCGAAGGACTCTATACCAGTAACGTGAGAACACTTTAGAACCCAAAAGCATTTCATTATCGAAGGACTCTAACCAGTAACTGAGACACTTTTAGTAACAAAAGGATTCATTATCGAATGACTCTATACCAGTAACTGAGAACACCTTTAGTAACCAAAAGGGATTCATTATCGAAGGACTCTATACCAGTAACTGAGAACACTTTAGTAACCAAAAGGGATTCATTATCGAAGGACTCTATAACCAGTAACTGAGAACACTTTTAGTAACCAAAAGGATTCATTATCAAGGACCTATACCAGTAACGAGAACACTTTAGTAACAAAGGATTTCATTATCGAAGACTCTATACCAGTAACTGAGAAACACTTTTGTAACTTCATTTATCGAATGACTCTATACCAGTAACTGAGAACCACTTTAGTAACCAAAGGATTCATTATCGAATGACCTCTATACCAGTAACTGAGAACACTTTAGTAACCAAAAGGATTCATTATCGAAGCGACTCCTATACCAGTAAACTGAGAACACTTTTTAGTAACCAAAAGGGATTCATATCGAAGGACTCATATACCAGTAAACTAAGAACACTTTAGAACAAAAGGGCATTCATTATCGAAGGATCTATATACCAGTAACTGAGAACACTTTAGCTAACCAAAGGATTATTATCGAAGGACTCTATACCAGTAACTGCAGAACACTTTAGTAACCAAAATGATTCATTAGCGAAGACTCTATACCAGTAACTGAGAACACTTTAGTAACCAAAAAGGATTTCATTATCGAAGGACTCTATACCAGTAACTGAGAACACTTTAGTAACCAAAAGGATCATTATCGAATGACTCTATACAGTAACTGAGAACACTTTAGTAACCAAAAGGATTCATTATCGAAGGACTCTTATACCAGAACTGAGACAACACTTTAGTACCAAAAGGATTCATTATCGAAGGACTCTATACCAGTAACTGGAGAACACTTTAGTTAACCAAAGGATTCATTATCGAAGGACTCTATACCAGTAACTGAGAACACTTTAGTAACAAAGGATTCATTATCGAAGAGACCTCTATACCAGTAACTGAGAACACTTTAGTAACCAAAAGATTCATTATCGAAGGACTCTATACCAGTAACTGAGAACACTTAGTAACCAAAAGGATTCATTATCGAAGGACTCTATACCAGTAACTGAGAACACTTTTAGTAACCAAAAGGATTCATTATCGAAGGACTCTATACCAGTAACTGAGAACACTTTAGTAACCAAAAGGATTCATTATCGAAGACGTAACTAGAACACTTTATTCATATCGAAGGACTCTATACCAGTAACTGAGAACACTTTAGTAACCAAAAGGATTCATTATCGAAGGACTCTATACCAGTAAGAGAACACTTAGTAACCAAAAGGATTCATTATCGAAGACTCTATACCAGTAACTGAGAACACTTAGTAACCAAAAGGGATTCATTATCGAAGACTCTATACATAACTGAAAACACTTAGTAACCAAAAGGATTCATTATCGAAGGACTCTATACCAGTAACTGAGAACACTTTAGTAAACCAAAGGATTCATTATCGAAGGACTCTATACCGTAACTAGAACACTTGAGTATTCATTATCGAAGGACTCTATACCAGTAACTGAGAACACTTAGTAACCAAAGGATTCATTATCGAAGGACTCTATACCAGTAACTGAGAACACTTTAGTAACCAAAAGGGATTCATTATCGAAGGACTCTATACCAGTAACTGAGAACACTTTAGTAACAAAGGATTATTATCGAATGACGTTTAGTAACAAAAGGGATTCATTACGAAGACTCTATACAGTAACTGAGAACACTTTAGTAACCAAAAGATTCATTATCGAAGGACTCTATACCAGTAACGAGAACACTTTAGTAACCAAAGATTCATTATCGAAGGACTCTATACCAGTAACTGAGAACACTTTAGTAACCAAAAGAGATTGAATGACTCTATACAGAACTGAGAACACTTTATTAACCAAGGGATTCATTATCGAAGGACTCTATACCCAGTAACTGAGAACACTTAGAAACCAAAAGGATCATTATCCGAAGGACTCTATACCCAGTAACTGAGAACACCTTAGTAACAAAAGGATCATTATCGAAGACTCCTATACCAGTAACTGAGAACACTTTAGCTAACCAAAAGGCGATTCATTATCGAGGACTCTATACAAGTAACTGAGAACACTTTAGTAACAAAATATTCATTATCGAAGGACTCTATACCAGTAACTGAGAACACTTTAGTAACCAAGGATTCACTATCAAGGGACTCTTTATCAAGGATTCAATTCCACTGGATAAGCGCTTCTGCTTTTAAGGCCAAGGAATGGCCCTTAAAAACGTAACACTCATAGCTCTCATCATTATCATTGTTGGGATTACATCTCTCGATTAATAGGAGAGACGAGAAGTAATTTACTTTCCATGTCAACCTTTAGGCGCGAAGTGGCGTAGCGAGCAGCATATTGATAGAAGTGTCAAAATCAAAATCTCTTTTACTTCAACAACTCAGCTGCATTCCTTTTAACGGACAGGGGCTTTGCACCCCAGGAACATCGTGTCGCATCAACACGATAACATTCTTAACATGTAGGTATTTACACTTTCCTTTTCTACCATATCAAGGTCTCCAATAAATCATTTGTGTTATTACTTCGTCATTAATTGTTCTCATATTTATTCTGTACGGAGAAAACGATGTATGCAATCAACTAAGATTCTCCAAAATCATCATTATATTCAAAATTAGTATTATTTGGACTATTCGGACTATTGTCCTCATCTTCATTGTTATCTCTACAAGGTTTCGGCCGATGTGCCCTTCGGCTTCTTTCGTGTATTTTGATCGGACTCGGGAGCCTTCTCGAACTCGGGAACCTTCTTGTCGTAATCGGGAGCTATCACGGAACCTTGAACCCAACCCTTTATACAATCCACGGGTGTATCCTGTTCTCATTTCTTTAACCATAGCTGGGTTACAGGTGTTAAGCTTTGTTAATTATTATTCTATGTTACTGTCGCCCTTGACCCGGATTGAACCGACTGCTTAGAGATAACTATCACTTAGAACTGTCTTAACCCAACGTTTTATCCATTATGCTATATGTCCAATAATACTAATTATCAAAGCCACATCTAAAAAACTTCAGAGAAATAATATTTAAATAATTGCTTTGATATCAATTATTAATATAATCATTTTATACGCGTTGAGTTTCTATAAATGTAGTGTTTAGTGGTCCAAGTGAGATGAGATCTTCGCCCTCGTCAATCTTACAATTTCAGAATCTCTCCCTCTACCCTCGCCGAGTTGTAGCAGCCATAACCAGGAATCAGTCAACTGAATTCGTGGCATCTGCTAGAAAGTTAGTAAATGTGCCGGACTTTTTCTTTTACCAGATTATTTGCAATATACCTTTGATACGTATATATCTATTTTTCTCACAGCAAAACATGGATAAATAAATAGATAATATGATACTTTGAAGTGCGTCGAAGTTCAGCTTTTCCAAGTCGCAAGTGAATCTTAGAGCCAGTCCCAGTTCTAAGCTTCTATTATTAATGGGTCTCTCTCCTCTCTCTCTTCTCTCGTTCTCCCCCTCTCTCGTCTCTCTTTCTCCCCCCTCTCTCTCGCTCTTTTGCAATTTCTTCATCCTGCTTTCCTTACGTTATTTATTTTCCTATTTGACGCGTTGTCTTAATATTTTTCTTATAAAGTTTTTCTTAAAGTTTTTGTTGATTTCGTTGTACAGATTGACAGCCATCGGCATTTAATTCTTTTCGTGGAAGTTACATAATACAAGGGGCTGCTCCGAATGTTATGACTCCCATTTGTTTTTAGGGAAACTATATCAGATATAGTGAGTACAATAGTCCAGGAAATTATAACAGATACAGTGAGCCCAATAGTTCGATTGGATAGAGCAGATTTTCAGCTACAAAACACTGTTTTTCATATACAAAGTCATTCTCTTGGATAAAAGATATTGTTTAATGATTTCTTTGTTTCATCTTCTCTCTCTCTCTCCTCTCTCTCTCTCTCTCTCTCTCTCTCTCTCTATATATATATATATATATTATATATATATATAGTTTTTTTCCGTAGGTCTTTCCATGTGTGGTTTAACCAAGCTGATGCAGGTAGACCATAAGGAGAGCTCAATGTACCTAATAACAGTGAGTAAAAGGACAGAGCAAGATATTTAGTAAATGAAGAAAAAACTCTTAAACTTGCTTCATTACAATAATTTTATTTCAACCCGTATATATACGGCCATCTTCAGGTTGTGATTACCTGAAGATGCCGTATTTAATACGGTTGAAATAAATTATTGTAATGAAGCAAGTTTAGAGTTTTTCTTCATTTACTAAATATATATATATATATATATATATATATATATATATATATAAGGTGTGTCAAAATATATCGACATTTTTAGAACTTTTTTGACACAAAAAAGAAAAAAAACGTTCCGTTAATTTTTCATTTCTATCTTGGTAGATACCACTTTAAACTAAGTACTTTTTTGGCACACCTTGTATTATGAAAAAAAAAATGAATGAAACGTTGTTTTTTTTCCAGAATACAATGTGTGTCAAAAAGTACAAAAAATGTCGATACTTTTTGACCACACCTTGTACACACACACACACACACACACACCACACACACACACACAACACATATTATATATTATATTTATATAAAGAAAGATTATGAATGTCTGTATGTTTGTTTGTACAATGACCTTTTATAAAGGGAAACTTGCGGAGAACAGCAAAGACCAAAGTTCAACAAAATCCACATTCTATTTTCATCCGAGATGTTAAAAACTTTTTACTCTCATTTTTGATAAGAAAAGGTAAGTAAAAATGTAATAAGAGTATATATAAATGATATATTAAAAACAATTATTAAAAATGATAGAAAAAATAAAACAAATTAATAAAGGATAAAAATAATAAAAAGCAAATAAAAGATAAAATAAAAATACTAAAAAGGTATGAAGCCCCTCATTCCCCCAGCGATGAGTTAAATAATTACCACTAGCGTTTTTCTACAAGGAGAAATTTATTATTAAATTAACCCGCGAAGGTTGATATGCCATTAGAAAAATCAAATTATCATTATTAATTTATCATTTTTCATCCTGAACTTTCTAGAGCTATCTACAGTTTCTTAAGAGATTTCAAACAGCTCCTGTTTTTATAGTCTTCTCTCAGGGTTAAAGAATTATTTACCTACGAGCAGGATTTAAGGTCACAAGTATGAGGCGTCCAGCGAGGATCAAACTCGCAATTCAGTTGTAATAGACCTGCAAGACTAGCTTGCTAACCATTACACCACGCCTTTCTTCTCTTAGAATTAACACCACTTTTTTTTTATTGATACTAGCAAGAATATTCGTACGCCGGGAGTATTTAAATCTTAATGTAATGAAATATATCAAATTAGAAAGATTAACGAAATTAAATATGAATGCGTAAAAATATTACTCTTATTTTAATTATATTTTAATTGGTTTTTATATAAAATCATTCATAGGATTGATTTTAATACGTTGGAGAATAAAAAAAAATAACATTAAAGATCATTAACAACGAGTAATTATTTATCAAACCTTGTTTTGTTAAAACCAGTCTGCAAATTAACCACACCATATATTATGTCAACCATTATTTCTTAGTGATATATAAGATAAATTGCAGGATTTTAAACGCACTAATAACATGAGCTGTTTTGAGGTAAATCTTACTCAGATTTTCATAGAGAAATCGTTAAATAAATAAGATTTATTCTATGTATTAATGATTTTGACAATAAATTAAATACTCATTAATAAACTTTACGCAATCTCTGAGGGTATAGTGACGTAAACAGTAACGTAGTTTCGGTTATAGACAGACAGTCACTGAATCTTCATTATAATAAAATTTGTAACAAGGTAGAAAATATGGCGAGTAATATCTGCTGCTTGGGGCAACAGCACATCCTCCATATCAACCCGCACAGCTAGGCAGTTAGAACTAAACAAAAAGAAGCTTTGGACACTACTCCATCGTCTTTCGCAAACGGAATTGATGCCAACAACAACAACAACAACAACAAAAATAATAATAATAATAATAATAATAATAATAATAATAATAATAATAGGACTTGGACTTGGTTAAGAAAGGGAAACCTCAAAAAGAGAAACTGAATCACTTATAATTGCTGCACAAAATAATGCCATAAGGACGAACTATATCAAAGCGAAAATTGATAAGACCCAACAAATAGTAAATGTAGACTTTGCGGTAATAGAGATGAGACTGTAAACCATATACTCTGCGAATGTAGCAAACTAGCTCAACGAGAATACAAAACTAGACACGACTGGGTTGGGAAGGTGATCCACTGGGAGTTATGCAAAAATTAAATTTTGACCATACAACAAAATGGTATATGCATAAACCAGAATCTATTCTTGAGAACGAAACACAAAATTCTCTAGGACTTTAAAATAAAAACGGATCACCTTATCCCAGCAAGAAGACCAGACCTAGTGTTGATTAACAAAAAAGAAAAGAACTTGTTAACTAGTGGAATTTTGCAGTGACAGCAGATCACAGGTGAAGCTAAAGGAAAAAAATGGACAAATATCTGGATCTTGCCAGAGAACTGAAAAAAGTTATGGAATATGAAGTCAAGTGATACCAATTGGGTTGGTGCACTTGGAACAGTCCCAAAAGGATAGAAAAAGGTTGGAAAGTCTGGAAATCAGAGGAAGGATTGAAACCATTCAGAACACTGCCACTGTTGCAATATGCCAGAATACTCAGAAGAGTCCTGGAGACCTGAGGAGACTTGCTGTCACTCAGACAGAAAAGACCATCAGCTAATGCTGATGTGAAAACTCAAAAGGAGCAAATAATAATAATAATAATAATAATAATAAATAATAATAATAATTAATTAGTATTATTTGTTGTTATTATTTTCGATATTTTCTTTCTTTTCTTTTCTAATTTCCTATTGCGTTGATACTTTTTAAAAAACTGTCTTTATAGTTTTTTTTCTTCTCCCTGTTTCCTCTCCAACGTCTTTCATTTGTTTTTGGTTTTTAATCTTTTCTAGTGAGAGGATTACGTCTCTGCCACTGATTGGAACTATTCGATTCGTCGTGATCTGCTATGAGTGCTTTGGTGAAAATGGCTGTCACATATTTTCCTCCCACGCTTCGCTGGATGAGACAGATTTTTTGGCAGAAAGATAAAAATTGGGCAGGAGTGAAGCGGAGTGAAGCAAAACGTAGGCGAAGGCGCGGGCGCGGGCGCGGGCGTACATTAACTATGCAATAGTCACGTGATAGAGCATCAGGCAGATGGGCGGGTAAAAACGCACTTCTGTTCACATCAAATATTAACTAACCTGACATTTCGCAGAAGCTTTGCAAGAAAGTCGAGATGGTTCTAAAATGTGTACATTTCGGAAACGAAAAGCAACAGAGAAAGACATAAATGTAAGCGCGGAAACACACACACACACACACACACACCACACACACACAACGTATATATATATATATATATATATATATATATATTATATATACTATATTACATGTTATACTATATATATATAATATATACAATATATATAGTATTACATATATATAAGTATATAAATATATATATATATAATATATATACATAGTATATATATATAGTATACACACGCGCATACACCCACACACACACACACCACACACACACATTATACTATATATATATATATATATATATTATATATATAGTATACACATATATGTCTACATATCCAGCAGTATCTTGTTCGTCTTGAATGGCTTGTAATGATTGGAAGTGGCCAATATAGCTGCTTTTTGTGTGTTGTTGTTCCAGTATTTGTTTAAAACAGCACACACTATCCCTGTGTCGTTCCCAACTAGCTTTTGTTCAGTCTCGGAAGACTATCTATTTTCTCGTGCCTCTGTAGTTACAGCGCCTTCCGTGAACTGTGAAGGTCAATGTTTTATCTGAAAAACAGCCCTGACCCTAGATGTCGCATACGAAGACTGACCTTGAAGATATTGGTGTGTCGGTACTCTGCTTGCTGTCGTTTCTCTTTGGACCTTTCTTAGGTTTTAAATGTTGTTGCGCTAGGGTTACTTCAGACATGAATAGCCCGCCTACCGGAGAGTCTGCGCCATCGAGGGGGTCCTGAGCCAAATTTTCTAGATGGAAGGGGTTGATGTTAAAGCTCTTGAGATCATACTTGCAGACATTCCTTAAATCGCAACTGGAGACGACCAATTGGTCTTTTTGCAGAAGAAATTCCGTTATGTGAAATTCAAAACAGCCTCGTCCAGGATTTGATCGTCTAGACGTATCCTTCCAACTACAGTAACCATTACACCATGTGTATAAACATTTAAAACTAACACTTGAGGCACAGAAATAAAATATTTTAATCGAAAATCTTTTAGGTTGTCAGTAATTGGTCTGTAACGCAAACTATATACACTGTATCCTTGCTTGTCAGCAAAGTTGAAAAAAATATTATCACGAATATAAAGGCATGAAGACGCCATCAGCGCTTCTATTAAAGGATGCTGTCCACCATGTTGGCTGTTGGGTTTCAATACACCGACTTTACTTCTGCAGGGGGTAAGAAAACCACCAAATGGAGCCACCTGCTGGGCCGTGGGTTGGCGGACTTCCTGATGCTTAAGGATGGAAACCCTGGTGGCTGAGCTGTCATATGCAACACTCCACTTTGGTCATTACTTAGGCTACTCGGTGGCCCGAGAGGACTCTGTGAATGATCGCCTGGTCACGTTTTCAAGCCCTAGCACCTATAATGATTGTCCCAACCCCATTGTCTTATGGCAACCCCCCAACCCTTTTAATTCATATATGTGTTAGAAGGCGGTGGCTTAGGGTTTTAATGTCCTGGGTATGGCGTTACACTTCTATCTGATGGTAAAGTTTCCAATTCTAAATCTCTAGGGGAATGTGAGTACCTCTTCATCCCATTATTCCCAGATCCATTTTGACCCGGCAGTGGTAGTACGTGTTAGGGTTCCATCTATAGTTAAAATAGGAAAAAAGGAGTTTAAAAAATGTTTTTAAAAATATACTCAATGTACTCAACAGAATAAATAAATTTAATAAAACAAAAATGTCTTCGGTATGAAATATCCTAACAAGGGTTGACATGCCTTAAATTCTAATCAACCAACCAAACAAAAGAAAGCTATTTACAAAAATTCAAGTATTCAATCTATTAAATATGGTTACGCCCTATAACTATTTTCAAAAAAATCTTAATTTTCTTTCTGAATCAAAAATATCCTATAATTTTGTAATTTCTCGCTTTGATCACTATACAAAATAAAACCAACATTACAGTGTATCATCATTACCAAAAAATAAAATTGCAATTTAAAAAAACAAAAACAAAAAAACAAACAAACAAAAAACAAAAACAAACAAAAAACAAAACGATATTAATCACACCAATTCTGGTTTATAAGATTTTCATGTCTTGAGGAGCGAAAATTCTTCATGTTTCAATAGAAATAGATTTATGGCTTCCAATGAGTTCCAAATCTCCAAGGAAAAACAATACACAAAATTTAAAGTTGTAAGAATTTTTGAGAGTTTTAAAATTTGAATA
Organism: Doryteuthis pealeii; assembly: GCA_023376005.1. Lineage (NCBI taxonomy): Eukaryota > Metazoa > Mollusca > Cephalopoda > Myopsida > Loliginidae > Doryteuthis > Doryteuthis pealeii. Next base: position 73,220,073 of record CM042140.1, on the reverse strand, counting down.
TCAGTTGTATATTGCTCTACTAAAAAGTTTTTTTTTTATTTTTTTATTTCAACTAGATAACTTACAATTTTTCATAACATATTTATATCTGATTAGCATTTCATAATTAAAACAGCTGTTTATGATTATATTTTCAATCACACAATTTTCTGGTTTATAAGATTTTCATTTGTCTATTGAGGAGGAAATTTCTCCACTTCATGTTTTCCAATGAAAATAGATTTATGGCTTCCAATCTGACTTCAACCAGAATCTCATTAAGGGTGTTTATTAACACACACACCAACACACACACACACACACACACACACAACACACACACACCACACATATATTATATTTATAAATATAATAATATATATTAAATAATATATATATATATATAAGTTCGTGGGTCTCATGTTTGATTTTAATAATGATAAAATAAAACATGGGCCTACATAAGTTAAACTAATTCCTGTGTAACTTTACCAAACAAAGCAACTTTTTTCTCACGCATCATTCACTAACAATCTTTCAAATTGTAAGTAATTTTACAAACTCTTCCTTACAGTCTTTTCATTAATAGATAATAATAGGCCATGTAGTGTCCTCAAATCATCTGTATACTATATATATTATATATATATATATATATATATATATATTAATATATATATAAAAGATCATAAGAGGAAACCGAAGTGATATGTTAATCTTCTAGATGCTAAAGTCCGATCAGACGTAAGAATGGAAATTATGTTTCGTCTTTTTTAATATCTTGAACGGAAAGAAATTAAGATTATAAAAAAAGCAGTTTAATTTTCATGCGGAGTATTGACAGCACAGCGCGCAGTATTTACTATTTCAATGATATCAGATATAAAATCTAAAAAGTATTCTATCATTGTAAAAACGCTTTTCCTTCATTAATCCTGACCATCCACGTCTCACTTAAGTGCAGCGTTAAAATATATATGAAAATCTCATGAAATACTTACATTGGTTCCTTCATGTATACGTTGCATTAATACAATAATATAATATATATATTATATAATATATACCTATATATACCATATATAAAGTATATATATAATTAATATATAATATATATATTACTATATATATATATTATATTATATATAGTTTTATATATATATCAAACGAATTTTAAAATAAACAAACAAGAAAATGTGCCGGTCCCGCGTAGGTATTTAAGTTTTAATGTAATGAAATATATATAAATTTAGAAAAATTTAACGAAATTAAATAAGAACGTATATAAAAAGATTGCACTTATTTAATTATAATTTTAAATGGTTTTTACATAAAATCATTATAGGTTTGATTTTAATTTACGCTGGAGAATAAAACAATAGAACGAAATCAATAACACCTAGTAAATTTATTTATTAAAACCCGGTTTTGTTAAAACCAGTATGCAAAATTAAACCCACACGTAGTATTATGTCAACTCTATTTTCTTAATGATATATAAACACCCATTGCAGGATTTTTAAACGCACTAATAGAACATGTTTTTAAGCAATCTCTAATTTTCATAACCTTTGTTAATAAGATTTATTCTATGTATTTAATGATTATTGTAGGTTATCAAATACTCATGATAAAACTTACGCAATTTCCTAAAAGGTATTGTAACGTAAAACAGTAACATAGTTTCGGTTACAACACCGAATCTATTAATATTAGCAGAATTTCACACTTATTAAAAAATTGTTTGGAAAATGTGTAAAATCGGCATAAAAACACGATCACATTTATTTCTGTCGCCTTGTTGGTATAAATTGCATTGTAACATTTACCCACCCGTTCGCCACGAACGTCTTAGGATGTGTGACACAAGGTCGCAAGTATGGGGCATTCCAGCGAGAATAGAACTCACTATTTAGTAGTTAATGGATTTGAGGCTAAGATTTCTTAACCCTTACACAATTGGATGGGACGCATTTGTTGTTTCAAAATTTCAAATTTGATAATATACTCGTGCGCACAAATTCGCAAACATGTATAATATGAAAATAAAACAATTAATGGCAAAGTAAATATATATATATACATTCCACTATCACCAGATCTTGCTTTTTTGAGCAAAAATAAAATGAAGATTTGATTTTATATTCATGAAAAATAATTAAGAAAATGAATTTAAATATGATAACAAGCATGGAATTGTTTTTGCATTTGAATATTTTAAATATTAGACATTGATTTTTTTCTTTACAGAGAGCTTGGATCAATGCAAGGTCTTCTTAGCAGGGGATTTTAATTGGGGCAATCCTGCGAGGATCCAATAAATGAATAGATCTGCATAATAAAATTTTACCCCCCTCCTCTAACCCCAGGTGACGCCGGATAAGCCGCTTCTAGTATGTAATAAAGCTGAAGCTCATAGAATATACTAATAATTATTATGGGACTTCAGCTAACTAAATATCTCAAACGTCTATACATGAGGTAATGCCAATTGTCAGAGTAAACTTTTTGATGAACAGTCTCTGGTGAAGTAGTTATTTACTGACAATCTCACCATTGAACCACAAGGATCATTAACGTGGAGGACCACACACAAACCGAGCTCATGCGTGCGCCAATGTTAAAAATTGCGATCAACATGATCTTGCCATTTTGAAGTCTATCTTTGGGCTGTTTGCCTTTAAGCTTTGATCTAGTGCTACTTTTTTGCCACTAATTTCGTTTACAGTTTGCCATGCTAAACTCGTGATTGTCTGTCTTGCTACTGCCCTGTCTGATTTAACCCACACCGCGGGGACACTGCTGGAGAAGCAAGGACGAACTCATAAGCGGACGTCCTCCTGTGGAAGCCAGCACATGGATACACGCCAGTGTGGGCCGTGGACCAGCAAAGCGTACATTGATTAGCTCGTGTGCGGATACATGATGCTGCATAGAGGACCTCCGAGAATGGATGAGCGATGGCAGAGAGAATTGTCATGGACTATTTCGCGCTGACAGCGCGGGACGTGGCTGATGATGACACTCAACATTTCTCTTCTGAAGCGCATCATGCACTGGGAAATAAACCCTACCCTGCCCTTTTAGACGAGAGGGAGCAGTGTGTACGTGGATAGATGCACCCCTGCGGATCACAGGCTATTACATATTTGCGGCGGCCAACGGGACCGAAAGCATGGACCAACAAGTTCCGAAAGAACTAGGTAAGTGTCCTCTGGTGACAAAAAAAATTCACGAAATTGAATCCTCGCAAATAAATCCGTTGATGATAAAGGGGACTGTGTTTAGTTATAAGCTTTCGTATGTTCCAAAAGAGGTTAGAAAAATAGGTAATTTTCACCTTTAGTTGTTAAAATTCCTAGCATAAAAATTGTGCGCCCGTGCGCATTATCTGAAAAATAAACTTAATTGTTATTAAAAACACATTTATGATATATTTTGTGGTTTAAAGCAGGCAGTGCGTAATTGTTTTCGAAAACGATTCTAAGCATTTGTATATTTCGCACGGACACATTTCCAAAATGGCTACCGTCTTATTTCAAAGTGAAAGTCAGTTGGCTAAATTCAGCATAATATTATATCTGAAATGAACTTAATTGTTATTAAGAAACACATTTTATGATATTTTGTGTCAAAAGCCTGCAGTTCTTATTTGAATTTTCGAAAAAGTTTCTTAAGATTTGTTTATTTCGCACCGGAGGACTTTCAAAATAGCTACCGGCTTAGTTCAAATTGAAAGTCAAGGGAGCGTTACTCTAATTGCCTTATTTGCTAGGGAATTTAACAAACTAATGGTGAAAAATTACCGAAAAAAAATATGATTAAGGTGGATATATTCTGGATTGAGTGGGTAAAAATTACACCCCCGTTGGAGTCATTTTGTCCTATAAGGTGTGCTGGAGTCCACACTTAAAATATATAGACTGCGTGGGTCGCGTGGATTAAAGCCAGCCAATTTCAAACACACTCGAATTACGTGGTTAGTTAACTATTATTCGATGATCTTGAAAAAACCGTTCAGTTGCTGGTATTCGGGACCACGGGACGAACGGATCAATAACCAACGGCTCTGCTTAACACAAGGATTTTCTTCATTAAGGAACAACCAAGGATTCTGTCACTAAGGAACACAAGGGATCTTCCAATGTAAAGTACTCTCACCTGCAGCCTAAAAATTGACACCATAATACTGGTTTAACAAATGTGAAAAGTCAAGGGAAGGTTACTCTAATTGCCTTATTTGCTAGGAATTTTAACAACTAAAGGTGAAAATTACCGAAATAAATGATAAGGTGGATTGTAATCTGGATTGAGGTGGGTAAAAAATTCAGATTTTGAAATCCGTTTTTACTCATCACCTCATTTTTTTAGATATGCAAATTGTACATTTTGTAACACAACTGTACATAAAAGGCGTATATGCATTTCAGGGGTTAATTTATAATATTTTGTGTGACTCTCATGTCTTCTTTTTTAGTTATATATGCAATAGAAAAACTAAGTGATAGAATTACATTATATATATTTATATAGCTATATATCAAGATGGATTTTTGGCCAGTTAAGCGTACCTATAAACCACTGTTAGTGTTATGGACTGATTGGCGATATCTGATTAGATACTTAAAAAAGAAAACAATTGAGTCTAGAGTTGTACAAGTGGACTGATATCAGAATACCAGTCAATTGTGGAAGGTAATGTTCAACACAGGATGATAAATTAATTACTCTAACACAAATAAATTCTAATGGCTAAAAGTTCCGGTTGATGGTTGATATAACACCCAATTACTTTTTTATACAAATGTTTTCATGTAAATATATATTCATTCTTGTAAACATCACACACAAAGATTAAGGAATAATTTTGAACAAAGAAAGCCTCAAATGGCAGACAATAGGTTAAATATAAGGCAAAAGCCTGTTTAATACAAATGTTATCATATTAATCATTTACATGAAGACCCAAAAGATAGGAAACCAATTTATTCCAGGCTAAAAGTGGTTGATTAAAAACGAATGTCTGGTTTTTATGACGCTGACATTCATATCTAATGTTGTTCTTGTGGGGACTGCGTAGGACCAGAAAAAATTATTTAACAAAGACATTTTGAAGATTTAAATCTAAAAGTGTTGATTTAGTGGGAAATGATAATTTGGCGGGTGGTCTTAGGCCAATTTCTGGGAATTATTTCATAGCCACTGACAGGGGCATTTATACAATAATAAAAATATTATCAAGTGCCTCACCAATCAGGAAAACTGGGGTAGAGACTTATTGACCCCTCCAAGAATGTGTAACCCAAGGCCAATGATTTTTGATGGCCGTCCAATCAAATGCGGAACCGCGTGGTTGGGGTTTCGTAACCACCTCCTGATGTTTACATTGTAGGACCATTGGTCCAGGCGTTTCATTGGGCTGGGCCAGTCAAGAGCCCTGGATTCAGGGGTTTTGAATCCATAAAAGAGGACCCAAAAGGGGTCCCAGGCAATTGGAGCAGGCTGCGTCCTGACCCACATTGGATAAGCTGATTCTTGGCGAGATTGTTAGCTCCGTCTCACAAGCCCCTGCTTTGTCATCTTGTTACTCAAATCCTGAATTTGAATCAGAACCCAGCAGTATATCGCCAGTCAGTCCACAAAATACCGACTCAACTTCAACTCGACCCACCCCTTCGGGTTGTACATGATTTTTAATCACTGTATGATTAATAAAGTATTTTATTGTTAAAAACGCGTTTTTATTAAATTGTGGAACAAAACCTTTGGTGGAATTTGCCGTCATTTTCAGTACAGCCCGGAACAAGCACTTCAACTTTCCTGTGGGTCCAAAGAAACACCATCGCGTTAGATTCGACCGGGCCGCGACAAGCATAGTATTACATTGGTCCCGTGACCAGATCATAGTAAATTTACATTTGGCACCCGACCAACATCGTATTACACGTAGCCAACACGTCCTCAATCAACGGCCAGTAGTGCACTGGCAGTCAGCGCAGGAGGTTGTTCGCCCCTCACAGCGCAGCAGGAAGGTGTCCCTCGACAATTGTGTTTACACAATCTTTTGGGTACCTATATTTGTATTACAATTTCCAACGACGCACATTTTATTGCCTTAAATCATGAATTTAATTTTACTTGTTTTGTTTGTTTCATATTCACCAATGGCTCAGCTCGTCAAACATCCGAGGATACCTCAACAAGGCCAATTCTATCTGATTGTGTACATTGTGTCATCCAAGTATATTTATTCCGTCATATTCTTTATCCTATCCTCTTTTATCTGTAATAAGCTGCTACAACTGTTGAAACAAGCACGTATATACTCTGTATATACTAAAATGAGACTATTTAAAAGACAGAAAACTAGAGGTGATAGAGCAAAACTGTTTATAAATTTGAATTCAGCACACACCTATTAGTAAAAAAACACCAATTCACATTCTTGCCTCAGACAAAAAATATTTTTTGTAAACCCAGTGTAATTCAACCAAACAACCCATGCCGCTAGTGGGGGGTTACAGATAATTGAGAAATGAGAAAGTTAAAGAATTGTTGACTTCTTTCTTCATGGATTTCAATACTTTGCGGTTTTCTTTGATTTGCAAAATACATGTTATAAACTCCTTTGAGTATAATTTTGAATCGCTCGGGTACATGAGCGGTGTACTTAGTTGGAATAGATTGGTCCGGTTTGTTATTAGGGGCAATTTCCGGTCGCCATTTTGATATTTCTATGATAAAAGAAGTTTAATTCTTTTTTTCCTTTTTTTACCTATTATAGAACTGACGAGAGCTGAAAAGAATGGATCGGTCGAAACGTTGTGTTCCCAACATGAGAAAACGATGAAGGAGTTTGATTGTCTGAACAATATTGGGCATATTCATTGTTTTTCTTTCAAATATTTATTTTGTCTTAATGTTTATGATTATATCTAATATTGAAATCGCGAATAGGTTAAGCGGTCCAGTAAAAATGTAAACTCAATTTTTTAAGTCTTAATCTCTTTAGATCAACTATACAAAAACAAAAAACAAAAGCCACACACACACACACACAACACACACACACACACACACACACACACACACAACACACACACACAGAGAGTAAGTTTTCCAATTTTAACGCCCCATCGACTTTACCATCTAAAATGTAAATATTTTCTCATTCTCCTCTTTCCATCTTACCAAACTCTACAGGAATTGAAATTCTCTATCCAAAAATAGGAATGATTTGTTTCTTTGTTTAATGGCATATCAACCCTTCGTGGGTTATTCAATGCCAAATCCATCTTTATAGAAGAATATAAGTGGTACAATTTAACTTACACCTGGAAGGATAAAGGTGTTCATACCTTTCACAAGGTTATCAGTCTGCAAATGAACGTAATAGTGGTGATTGGAGTTCGAACCCAACTATGAGATGTTGAAGTTCATTGATATTTTTTTTTAATGGCATATAAACCTTCGTGGGTTATTTACTGCCAAATCCATATTTGTAGAAAAACATAAGTGGTACCAATTTAACACTATATTTTTCTGGGATTTTTGAGATAAAAACGGATCACCTAATCGCGGTAAAAAGAACAGACCTAGTGTTAAATTAACAAAAAAAGAAAACAAAAGAAAAAATAGTTATCCTTGTGGGATTGCCGTCCCGGTATGCCACAGAAAAACGAAAATATAAACAAAATACTTGGACCCTTGCCAGAGAACTAAATACTGTGGAACATAAGGGTGTACGTTTGATGCCAAATTGTAGTTAGTATCCTTTGAACGGTACCCAAATAAAACAGAGAAAGAATTGATAACACCGAGACAAACCGCATTGTTAAGATCGACCTAGAATATTTAGAAGAGTTCCTGGCGACATGAGGAGACTTGTTTTAGACTTTAGTGAAAGACAACCGGCTAATAGTAGTGGTAAAACTACAGAAAGAAATGAAATAATAATAATAGATCTCAGACAGATTGAGCAAAGAACTAGAAAATTAAGGACAATACTCAAGGCTTACACCCTAGAGACGATAAAGATAGGTATATGTATAAAGAAAGAAGGTGAAGAGGTCTTGCCAACATAGAGGGATTGAGTAGATACCACAATCCAAGGACTAGAAAATACACAAAAAAGAGCAAAGTAAGATTACTTATGACAGCCAATAACAGTAGCTACAACATATGGACAAACAGAAAAACAACGTAAACAAGCAAAAAGATGGGAAGAAAAAAACAATTAATATGGTACTTCAAATGACAATTGGGGAGGTTACACATGAAAAACTTGGACATGGTTAAGAAAAGGAAACTTGCAAAGAGAGAAACTGAATCGTTAATAATTGCCGGCTCAAAAACAATGCCATAAGACAAACTATATCAAAGTAAAAACAGTAAATGTAGAAGTGTGTAGTGAACAAAGATGAAACCATAAATCATGTTATTAAAAATAAATGTAGCAAAATTAGCAGAACGGGAATACAAAGCTAGGCACGACTGGGCTGGGAAAGTGATCCACTGAATTTATGCAAAAAACTACATTTGCATAAACTAGAATCTGTTCTTGAGAATAAAACGCAATAAATTCTCTGAGACTTCGAGAGAAAGATAGATCACTTATCCCAGCTAGATGACCAGACGATGTATTGATTGACAAAAAGAGAACTTGTTGTCTGGTAGATTTTGCAATTCCAGCAGATCACTGGATGAAAATGAAGGAAAACGGAAAGATAGACAAATACTTGGACGCTTGCCAGAGAATTGAAAAAGCTGTGGAATATGAGGGTGAAAGTGATACCAATTGTAGTTGCTGGCACAGTCACAAAAGCTTGGAAAAAAAAGACTGTAAATCAGAAGAATAGAGACGATCCAGAAACAGCATTGCTGAAATCAGCTACAATACTCAGAAGAATCCTGGTGAAGCTGAGGAGACTTGTTGTCAATCAGACTCCAGTGAAATACCATCAGCTAACGCTGGTGTGAAAAACACATACTAATGATAAATTGGGAGAAAGGTAATACCGATTTTAGTTGGTGCATACGAAATGGCCTTAGGAGTTTTGGAAAAAGACTGGAGGAATTGGAAATCAGAGGAGGAATTGAGACCATCCAGACAACACATTAACCTGAGGAGAATTGTCGTAACTTAGACTCTAGTAAAAAAAAAAAACAAACAAAAAAAACACAAAAACAAAAGAATCACTCGCAAATTCTAGTCACCAAGCGATAATCCAGCAAAACATCGATTTGGGTTATTAAAAAGTTTCAATCATCATCGCATTATAAGTATATCTCAGCAATTAGTCCGACTTTAACTTCCATAATGTTAAGAAATAACCAGAAATATTCACCCTTAATTAATTGGGCAACCGCTGACCGAATATATGATGTTAAGAAAGATAATAAAAAAAAAATGAATTAAAAAACGTCCTTTGACACGAGGCAATATATGGCATGAATATTTTCTATGCAGTTTTCTAAAAATTTCATTTTATTAAAGCAGTTTGTAATTCAAACCACGAATTGGTACTTCAAAAGGCGTATTTTTATTTGTTACTTATCCTTTTATGTTCAATTTCCCCAAGTTGAACAGTCATATTCAATAGTGGTACTCATTCTTTCTTATTCAAATATATATTTTTATATATATTTTTTTGATCATTAAAATATTCTATTCAAATTGTGTCCATTATTCCCCGGCATTTTCTATCCATTTTAAGAAATACATAATACTATGATATTTGTTTATTTTTTGTATTGTTTGCTCCAAGGAATTTCCATTTAACAGAATATATTCTCTGAAAATAAATATTCCCCCAGGAAGATATGCACCATTTTCAGCATTATTTCGACTTGAATACCAAAGGGGGTGCCTAGCTGTGTAGCAAAGGTTAGAATGTAACTCTAGTACGGCAATTACAACGGCGAATAGTTAGATCTTCTGTAGGTTCGATAAATATGAATCTTTATTCGCGTTTTAAACTAAACTTAATAAATATACTTATTCATTTCCTACCTCACTGCTTTCGTCTTCCATTTGTCTTCTAGAATATTACTACTATTCCGTACTACTAGCGGCTCCAAACTTGTGCCTTTTTAGCAGACAAAAGTGTTGTTCGTTTGTAGAACGTAAGCTAGTTGGAGCTACCATTGCAACTTGCCCATTTTCACTTGCATAAGAAAAGTGACAGTTTTAAAAATGTGGAGGTATTTCTGTTGCACCCGATATGAAACAAAAAAACCGCCACTCTTTTGTGAAATTAAATACTTATTCTTTTTTTATTCTGTTATGGCAATCTTCGATAGTTTGATCGTATTGGCTTTAAAACTCGAACTGTCTAAATACACTGGAAATATTCGCCAAAATTATCGAAATTCCTTCTACTTTTTACTGATAGAATCTAATTTCAGTACTGGGTGTGTGTGTGTGTGTGTGTGTTCGTATTTTGTGGGTTGTTTTTTTTTCACCAAAAAGGAAAAATCACAAACCGAAGTTGCATATGTCCGGGTAAAAAAAAGAGAGAGAGAGAGAGAGAAGAGAGAGAGAGAGAGATGAGAGAGAGAGAGAGAGAGAGGGGGAAATGCAGCTCCATAACCAATAAGCAATTTTGCTACGGCTCACCACTGGATATCGATTTAGATAAAGGAGAGTATGCAAGGTGTGTCAAAAAGTAACGAGATTTTTTGTACTTTTTCCCACACCTTGTATTCTGAAAAAAAATAACGTTCCATTTTATTCAGTGGTGAACCGGAGCAAGATTGCTTAATGGTTTAGGAAGGCTGCCATGTTCGCCCCCTCTATCTCTCTCTTTTTTTTTTGACCCGGACTTATGCAACTTCGGTTGTGAGTTTTCCTTTTTGTGAAAAAAAACCCCAACAACCACAAATACGCAACACACACACACAAACACAACACACAGAACGTGAAATATAGATTCTATCAGTAAAAAGTAGAAGGAATTTCGATAATTGCGAAATATTTCGTGTATTTTTAACATTCGGAGTTTAAGCCAATACGAATCAAGACTATCGAAAGAATTGCCATAACAGAATAAAAAAAAGAATATATGTATAATTTCACAAAAGAGTGGCGTTTTTTTGTTGCATATCGTGGCAACAGAAATACCTCCACATGTTTAAACTGTTCACCTTTTCTATGGCAAGTGAAAAAATGGGCAGTTGAATGGTAGCTCCAAACTAGCTTACGTTCCTACAACGAACAACACTTTGTCTGCTAAAAGGCAAAGTTGGAAGCCGCGAGTAAGATACGGAATAGTAGTAATATTCTAAGAAGCAAAATGGAAGCAAAGCAGTGAGTAGGAAATGAATAAGTAATTTTATAAGTTTTAGTTTAAAAACGGAATAAAGATTCATATTTATCGAACCTAACAGAAAGATCTAACTATTCGCCGTGTAATGCCGTACTAGGAGTACATTTCTAACTTTGATACACAGCTAGGGCACCCCCTTTGGTATTCAGTCGAAATAATTGCTGAATGTGCATATCTTCCTGGGGGGAATATTTATTTTCAGAGAATATATTCTGTAAATGGAAATTCCTTGAGCAAACAAATACAAAAAAATAAAACAAATATCATAGTATAAATGTAATTTCTTAAAAATGGAATAGAAATGCCGGGAATAAATGGACACAATTTGAATAGAATATTTTAATGATCAAAAATATTAAAATATATATTGAATAAGAAAGAATGAGTACCACTATGAAGTATGGAACTGTTCAAAACTTGGGAAATTGAACATAAAAAGGAAAGTAACAAATAAAAATACCCTTTTGAAGTACCAATCGTGGTTTGAATTACAAACTGCTAATTAATAAAAATGAAATTTTAGAAAAACTGCATAAGAAAATTCATGCGCATATATTGCCTCGTGTCAAAGGACGTTTTTTTAATTCATTTTTTTTTAATTATTAACTTCTTAACATCAATTATATTCGGTCAGGCGGTTTGCCCCAATTAAATTAAGGGTGAATATTTCTGTTATTTCCTTAACAATTATGGAAGTTAAAAGATAAACATTAGAACAATGAGATATTTATAATGCGATGATGATTTGAACTTTTTTAATACCCAAATCGATTTGTGATTATGCGAGTTTGTCCCACTAGAATTTGCGAGTGATTCTTTTGGTTTTTGTTGTTATTTTTTTTGTTGGTTTTTGTTTTTTTTTTACTAAGAGTCTAAGTTACGACAATTCTCCTCAGGTTAATGTGTTGTCTGGATGGTCTGCATCTCTCTGATTTCCAATTCCTCAGTCTTTTTTCCAAACTCCTAAGGCCATTCGTAGAGCACCAACTAAATCGGTATTACCTTCTCCAATTTATCATTAGTATGTGTTTTTCACACCAGCGTTAGCTGATGGTATTTCACTGGAGTCTGATTGACAACAAGTCTCCTCAGCTCACCAGGATTCTTCTTTGAGTATTGTAGCTGATTTCAGCAATGCTGTTTCTGGATGGTCTCTATTCTTCTGATTTACAGTCTTTTTTCCAAGCTTTTTGTGACTGTGCAGCAACTACAATTGGTATCACTTTCACCCTCATATTCCCACAGCTTTTTCAATTCATCTGGCAAGGTCCAAGTATTTGTCTATCTTTCCGTTTTCCTTCATTTTCATCCCAGTGATCTGCTGGAATTGCAAAATCTACCAGACAACAAGTTCTCTTTTTTTGTCAATCAATACATCGTCTGGTCATCTAGCTGGGATAAAGTGATCTATCTTTCTCTCGAAGTCTCAGAGAATTTTATGCGTTTTATTCTCAAGAACAGATTCTAGTTTATGCAAAATGTAGTTTTTTGCATAAATTCCAGTGGATCACTTTCCCAGCCCAGTCGTGCCTAGCTTTGTATTCCCGTTCTGCTAATTTGCTACATTTATTTAATACATGATTTATGGTTTCATCTTTGTCACTACACACTCTACATTTACTGTTTTTACTTTGATATAGTTTGTTCTTATGGCATTGTTTTGAGCGGCAATTATTAACGATTCAGTTTCTCTCTTGAAGTTTCCTTTTCTTAACCATGTCCAAGTTTTTCATGTGTAACCTCCCCAATTTGTCATTTGAAGTATCCATATAATTGTTTTTCTTCCCATCTTTGTTTTCTTGTTTACGTTGTTTTTCTGTTTGTCCATATGTTGTAGCTACTGTTATTGGCTGTCATAAGTAATCTTACTTTGCTCTTTTTTGTGTATTTTTCTAGTCCTTGGATTGTGGTATCTACTCAATCCTCTATGTTGGCAAGACCTCTTCCACCTTCTTTCCTTTATACATATAGCCTATCTTTATCGTCTCTAGGGTGTAAAGCCTTGAGTATTGTCCTTAATTTTCTAGTTCTTTGCTCAATCTGTCTGAGATCTATTATTATTATTTCATTTCTTTCTGTAGTTTTACCACTACTATTAGCGGGTTGTCTTTCACTAAAGTCTAAACAAGTCTCCTCATGTCGCCAGAACTCTTCTAAATATTCTAGTCGATCTTAACAATGCGGTTGTCTCGGTGTTATCAATTCTTTCTCTGTTTTATTTGGGTACCGTTCAAAGGATACTAACTACAATTGGCATCACGTACACCCTTATGTTCCACAGTATTTTAGTTCTCTGGCAAGGTCCAAAGTATTTGTTTTCTTGGTCATACCGGGACGGCAAATCCCACAGGATAACTATTTTTCTTTTGTTTTCTTTTTGTTAATTAACACTAGGTCTGTTCTTTTTACCGCGATTAGGTGATCCGTTTTTATCTCAAAATCCCAGAAAAATATAGGTTAAATTGTACCACTTATGTTTTTCTACAAATATGGATTTGGCAGTAAATAACCCACGAAGGTTTATATGCCATTAAACAAAAAAAATATCAATGAACTTCAACATCTCATAGGTGGGTTCGAACTCCAATCACACTATTACGTTCATTTGCAGACTGATAACCTTGTGAAAGGTATGAACACCTTTATCCTTCCAGGTGTAAGTTAAATTGTACCACTTATATTCTTCTATAAAGATGGATTTGGCATTGAATAACCCACGAAGGTTGATATGCCATTAAACAAAGAAACCAAATCATTCCTATTTTTGGTTAGAGAATTTCAATTCTGTAGAGTTTGGTAAGATGGAAGAGGAGAATGAGAAAATATTTACATTTAGATGGTAAAGTCGATGGGGCGTAAAATTGGAAAACTTACTCTCTGTGTGTGTGTGTGTGTGTGTGTGTGTGTGTGTGTGTGTGTGTGTGTGTGTGTGTGTGTGTGTGCTTTGTTTTTGTTTTTGTATAGTTGATCTAAAAGAGATTAAGACTATAAAAAATTGAGTTTACATTTTTACTGGACCGCTTAACCTATTCGCGATTTCAATATTAGATATAAATCATAAACATTAAGACAAAATAAATATTTGAAAGAAAACAATGAATATGCCAAATATTGTTCAGACAATCAAACTCCTTCATCGTTTTCTTCATGTTGGGAACACAACGTTTCGACCGATCCATTCTTCAGCTCTCGTCAGTTCTATAATAAGTAAAAAAAAGGGAAAAAAGAATTAAACTTCTTTTATCATATCAAAATGGCGACCGGAAATTGCCCCTAATAAACAAACCGGACCAATCTATTCCAACTAAGTACACCTCATGTACCCGAGCGATTCAAAATTATACTCAAAGGAGTTTATTAACATGTATTTTGCAAATCAAAGAAAAACCGCAAGTATTGAAATCCATGAAGAAAGAAGTCAACAATTCTTTAACTTTCTCATTTCTCAATTATCTGTAACCCCCCCCCACTAGCGGCATGGGTTGTTTTGGTTGATTACACTGGTTTACAAAAAATATTTTTTGTCTGAGGCAAGAATGTGAATTGGTGTTTTTTACTAATTAGGGTGTGCTGAATTCAAATTTATAAAACAGTTTTGCTCTATCACCTCTAGTTTTCTGTCTTTTAAATAGTCTCATTTTAGTATATACAGAGTATATACGTGCTTGTTTCAACAGTTGTAGCAGCTTATTACAGATAAAAGAGAATAGATAAAGATATTGACGGAATAAATATACTTGGATGACACAATGTACACAATTCAGATAGAATTGGCCTTGTTGAGGTATCCTCGATGTTTTTGACGAGCTTGAAGCCATTGGTGAATATGAAAAAAAACAAAACAAAGTAAAATTAAATCATATTTAAGGCAATAAAATGTGCGTCGTTGGAAATTGTAATACAAATATATACCCAAAAGATTGTGTAACACAATTGTCGAGGGACACCTTCCTGCTGCGCTGTGAGGGGCGACAACCTCCTGCGCTGACTGCCAGTGCACTACTGGCCGTTGATTGAGACGTGTTGGCTACGTGTAATACGATGTTGGTCGGGTGCCAAATGTAATACTATGATCTGGTCACGGGACCAAATGTAATACTATGCTGTCGCGGCGTCGAATCTAACGCGATGGGTGTTCTTTGACCCACAGGAAAGTTGAAGTGCTTGTTCCGGGCTGTACCTGAAAATGACCAAATTCACCAAGGTTGTTCCACAATTAATACAAACGCGTTTTTAACAATAAAATACCTTTATTAATCATACAGTGATTAAAAATCATGTACAACCCAAAGGGGTGTCGAGTTGAAGTTGAGTCGGTATTTTGTGGACTGACTGGCGATATATGCTGGGTTCTGATTCAAATTCAGGACTGAGTAACAAGATGACAAAGCAGGGGCTGTGAGACGGAGCTAACAATCTCGCCAAGAATCAGCTATCCAATGTGGTCAAGGACCAGCTCTCCAATCTGCCTGGGACCCTTTTGGGTCCTCTTTTATGGATTCCAAACCCCTGAATCCAGGGCTCTGACTGGCCAGCCAATAGAAACGCTGGACCAATGGTCCTACAATGTAAACATCAGGAGGTGTACGAAACCCCAACCACGCGGTCGCATTTGATTGGACGGCCAATCAAAATCATGGCCTTGGGTTACACATCTTGGAGGGGGTCAATAAGTCTCTACCCCAGTTTCCTGATTGGTGAGGCACTTGATAATATTTTTATTATTGTATAAATGGCCTTGTCAGTGGCTATGATAATTCCCAGAAATTGGCCTAAGACCACCCGCCAAATTATCATTCCCACTAAATCAACACTTTTAAGATTTAATCTTCAAAATGTCTTTGTTAAATAATTTTTTCTGGTCCTACGCAGTCCCCACAAGAACAACATTAGATATGAATGTCAGCAGTCATAAAAACCAGACATTCGTTTTTAAATCAACCACTTTTAGCCTGGATAAATTGGTTCCTATCTTTTGGGGTCTTCATGTAAATGATAATATGATAACATTTGTATTAAACAGGCTTTTGCCTTATATTAACCTATTTCTGCCATTAGGCTTTCTTTGTTCAAAATTATTCCTTATCTTGTGTTGATGTTTACAAGAATGACAATATATATTTACATGAAAACATTTGTATAAAAAAGTAATTTGTGTTATATCAACCATCAACCGACTTTTAGCCATTAGAATTTATTTGTGTTAGAGTAATTAATTTATCATCCTGTGTTAACATTACCTTCCACAATTGACTGGTATTCTGATATCAGTCACTTGTACAACTCTAGACTCAATTGTTTTCTTTTTAAGTATCTAATCAGATATCGCCAATCAGTCCATAACACTACAGTGTTATATACGCTTAACTGCCAAAATCCATCTTGATATATAGCTATATATATATATAATGTAATTCTATCACTTAGATTTATTGCATAATAACTAAAAAAGAAGACATGAGTCACACAATATTATAAATTAACCCTGAATGCATATACGCCTTTATGTACAGTATGTGTACAAAATGTACAATATGCATATCTAAAAAACTAGAGGTGATGAGTAAAAACGGATTTCAAATCTGAATTTTTACCCACCTCAATCCAGATACAATCCACCTTATCATATTTTTCGGTAATTTTCACCTTTAGTTGTTAAAATTCCTAGCAAATAAGGCAATTAGAGTAACCTCCCTTGACTTTCAATTTGTAAACCAGTATTATGTGTCAATTTTTAGGCTGCAGGTGAGAGTACTTTACATTGGAGATCCCTTGTGTTCCTTAGTGACAGAATCCTTGGTTGTTCCTTAATGAAGAATCCTTGTGTTAAGCAGAGCGCTTGGTTATTGATCCGTTCGTCCGTGTCGAATACCAGCAACTGAACGGTTTTCAAGATCATCGAATAAATAGTTAACTAACCACGTATTCGAGTGTGTTGATTGGCTGGCTTTAATCCACGCGACCACGCAGTCTATAATTTTAAGTGGTGGACTCCAGCACACCTTATAGGACAAAATACTCCAACGGGGGTGTAATTTTTACCCACCTCAATCCAGATATAATCCACCTTATCATATTTTTCGGTAATTTTCACCATTAGTTGTTAAAATTCCTAGCAAATAAGGCAATTAGAGTAACCTCCCTTGACTTTCAATTTGAACTAAGCCGGTAGCTATTTTGAAAGTCTCCGTGCGAAATAAACAAATCTTAGAAACTTTTTCGAAATCAATAGAACTGCAGGCTTTGACACAAAAATATCATAAAATGTGTTCTTAATAACAATTAAGTTCATTTCAGATAATATTATGCTAGGAATTTAGCCAACTGACTTTCACTTTGAAATAAGACGGTAGCCATTTTGAATGTGTCCGTGCGAAATATACAAATCTTAGAATCGTTTCGAAAACAATACAACTGCATGCTTTAACACAAAAATATCATAAAATGTGTTTTTAATAACAATTAAGTTTATTTCAGATAATGCGCACGCACAATTTTATGCTAGGAATTTTAACAACTAAAGGTGAAAATTACCTATTTTTCTACCTCTTTTGGAACATACGAAAGCTATAACTAAACACAGTCCCTTTCATCAACGGATTTATTTGCGAGGATTAATCGTGAATATTTTTGTCACCAGAGACACTTACCTAGTTCTTCGGAACTTGTGTCCAGTTGCTTCGGTCGTTGGGCCGGCAAAATATGTAATAGTGTGATCCCAGGGGGTCATCTCCCAACGTAACACCTGCCCTCTCGTCTAAAAGGGCAGGGTAGGGTTTATTTCCCAGTGCATGATGCGCTTCAGAAGAGAAATGTTGAGTGTCATCATCACCACGTCGCGCTGTCAGCGCGAATATCCATGACAATCTCTCTCCATCGCTCATCATTCTCGGGAGGTCCTCTATGCAGCATCATGTATCCGCACAGAGCTAATCAATGTACGTCTTTGCTGGTCGGCCCACACTGGCGTGTCCATGTGCTGGCTTCCACAGGAGGACGTCGCTTATGAGTTCGTCCTTGCTTCTCCAGCAGTGTCCCGCGTGTTAAAATCAGACAGGCAGTAGAAGACAGACAATCGAGTTTAGCATGGCAAACTGTAAACGAAATTAGTGGCAAGAAAAGTAGCACTAGATCAAAGCTAAAGGCAAACAGCCAAAAAGATAGACTTCAAAAATGGAAAGATCATGTTGATCGCAATTTTTAACATTGGCCACGCATGAGCTTCGGTTTGTGTCCCACGTTAATGATCCTTGTGTTCAATGGTGAGATGTCAGTAAATAACTACTTCACCAGAGACTGTTCATCAAAAAGTATTGACAATTGGCATTATCATGTATAGACGTTTAGATATTTAGTTAGCTGAAGTCATATAATTATTAGTATATCATATGAGCTTCAGCTTTATTACATACTAGAAGCGGCTATCCGGCGTCACCTGGGTAGAGAGAGGGGTAAAATTTATTATCGCAGATCTATTATTATTGGATCCTCGCAGGATGCCCCATTAAAATCCCTGCTAAGAAAGACCTTGCATTGATCCAAGCTCTCTGTAAAGAAAAATCAATGTCTAATATTTAAAATATCAAATGCAAAAACAATTCCATGCTGTTATCATTTAAATTCTATTTTCTTAATTATTTTCATGAATATAAATCAAATCTTCATTATTTTTGCTCAAAAAGCAAGATCTGGTGATAGTGAATGTATATATATATATTTACTTTGCCATTAATTGTTTTATTTTCATATTATACATGTTGCTGAATTGTGCACGCGTCTTAATTCAAATTTGAAATTTTGAAACAACAAATGCGTCCCATCATTGTGTAAGGGTTAGAAATCTAGCCTCAAGATCCATTACTACTAAATAGCGAGTTCTATTCTCGCTGGATGCCCCATACTTGCGACCTTGTGTCACATCCTACTCGTGGCGAACGGGTTGGGTAAATGTTTACAATGCATTATACAACAAGCGACAGAAATAAATGTGATCGTGTTTTTATGCCGATTTTACACATATTTCCAACAATTTTTAAATAAGTGTAATTCTGCTAATATTAATAGATTCGGTGTTGTAACCGAAACTATGTTACTGTTTACGTTACAATACCTTTAGGAATTGCGTAAGTTTATCAATGAGTATTTAATTTATAATCAAAATCATTAATACATAGAATAAATCTTATTAACAAGGTCTATGAAAATAAGATTTGCTTAAAAAACATGTTATTAGTGCGTTTAAAATCCTGCAATGGGTGTTATATATCATTAAGAAATAGAGGTTGACATAATATACGGTGTGGTTAATTTGCATACTGGTTTTAACAAAACCGGGTTTAATAAATAATTACTAGGTGTTATTGATTTCGTTCTATTGTTTTATTCTCCAGCGTATTAAAATCAAACCTATGAATGATTTTATGTAAAAACCATTTTAAATTATAATTAAAATAAGTGCAATCTTTTTATATACGTTCTTATTTAATTTCGTTAATTTTTCTAATTTAATATATTTCATTACATTAAAACTTAAATACCTACGCCGGGACGGCACATTTTCTTGTTTGTTTATATAAATTCTTATTATATATATATATATGTATATATATATATATATATATATATTATATTATATTAATGCAACGTATACATTAAAGGAACCAAAATGTAAGTATTTCATGAGATTTTCATATATATTTTAACTGCACTTAATTGAAGACAGTGGATGGTCATGGATTAAATGAGGAAAAGCTTTTACAATATAGAATACTTTTAGATTTATATCTGATATCATTGAAATAGTAAATACTGCGCCTGGTGCTTCAATACTCATAGAAAAATGTAAACTGCTTTTTTTATAATCTTAATTTCTTTCCGTTCAAATATTAAAAAGACTTAAACAAATTCCATTTTTACGTCTGATCGACTTTAGCATCTAAATTTAAATATTCACCGGTTCTCTCTTATGATCTTTATATATATATATATATATATATATATATATATATATATATATATATATATACAGAGATTTGAGGACAATGACATGGCCTATATATTTATCTAATGTGAATGACTTAAGGGAAGAGTTGTAAAAAATTACTTACAATTGAAGATTGTTAGTAATGAAGCGTGAGAAAAAATTTGCTTTGTTTGGTAATTAACATTAGTTAATTATGTAGGCCATGTTATTTTTATCAAATTTATATAAGAATCAAACATGAGACCCACACTTATATATATATATATATATATATATATATATATATATATATATATATATGTGTGTGTGTGTGTGTGTGTGTGTGTGTGTGTGTGTGTGTGTGTGTGTGTGTGTTATACACCCATATGATAGATTCTGGTTGAAGTCAGATTGGAAGCCATAAATCTATTTCTATTGAAACATGAAGTGGAGAA
Source organism: Doryteuthis pealeii (assembly GCA_023376005.1). Taxonomy (NCBI): domain Eukaryota; kingdom Metazoa; phylum Mollusca; class Cephalopoda; order Myopsida; family Loliginidae; genus Doryteuthis; species Doryteuthis pealeii. Next base: position 73,199,350 of record CM042140.1, on the reverse strand, counting down.
TTTCTCCTCAAAGACAAATGAAAAATCTTATAAACCAGAATTGTGTGATTGGAAATATAATCATAAACAGCTGTTAATTATGAAATGCTAATCAGAATATAAATATGTTATAAAAATTGTAAAGTTATCTAGTAAATAAAAAAATAAAAAAAAACTTTTAGGTAGAGCAATATACAACTGATATCAAATTTTAAAACTCTCAAAAATTCTTCAACTTAAATTTTGTGTATTGTTTTTCTTGGAGATTTGGAACTCATTGGAAGCCATAAATCTATTTCTATTGAAACATGAAGAATTTCTCCTCAAAGACAAATGAAAAATCTTATAAACCAGAATTGTGTGATTAATATCGTTTTGTTTTTGTTTTGTTTTTGTTTTTTGTTTGTTTGTTTTTTGTTTTGTTTTTTAATTGCAATTTTATTTTTGGTAATAGATGATACACTGTAATGTTGGTTTTATTTGTATAGTGATCAACGAGAAATTACAAAATATAGGATATTTTTTTGATTCAGAAGAAAATTAAGATTTTTTTGAAAATAGTTATAGGCGTAACCATATTTATAGATGATACTTGAATTTTTGTAAATAGCTTTCTCTTGTTGGTTGGTTGATTAGAATTTAAGGCATGTCAACCCTTGTTAGGATATTTCATACCGAAGACATTTTGTTTTATTAATTTATTTATTCTTGTTGAGTACATTGAGTATTTTTTAAAAACATTTTTTAAACTCCTTTTTTCCTATTTAACCTATAGATGGAACCCTAACACGTACTACCACTCCGGGTCAAAATGGATCTGGGAATAATGGGGATGAAGAGGTACTCCACATTCCCTAGAGATTTAGAATTGGAACTTTACCATCAGATAGAGTGTAACGCCATACCCAGGACATTAAAACCCTAAGCCACCGCCTTCTAACACATATATGATTAAAAGGGTTGGGGGTTGCCATAAGAACAATGGGGTTGGGACAATCATATAGGTGCTAGGGCTTGACGTGACCAGGCGATCATTCACAGAGTCCTCTCGGGCCACCCGAGTAGCCTAAGTAATGACCAAAGTGGAGTGTTGCATATGACAGCTCAGCCACCAGGGTTCCATCCTTAAGCATCAGGAGTCGCCACCCACGGCCAGCAGGTGGCTCCATTGGTGGTTTCTTACCCCCTGCAGAAGTACAGTCGGTGTATTGTAAACCCACAGCCAACATGGTGGACAGCATCCTTTAATAGAAGCGCTGATGCGTCTTCATGCTTTATATTCGTGATAATATTTTTCAACTTTGCTGACAAGCAAGATACAGTGTATATAGTTGCTACAGACAAATTACTGACACCTAAAAGATTTATCGATTAAAATATTTTATTTCTGTGCCTCAAGTGTTAGTTTTAATGTTGTATACACATGGTGTAATGGTTACTGTAGTTGGAAATGGATACGTCTAGACGATTTCAAATCCTGGACGAGGCTGTTTGAATTTCACATAACGGAATTTCTTCTGACAAAAGACCAATTGGTCGTCTCCAGTTGCGATTTAAGGATGTCTGCAAGTATGATCTCAAGAGCTTTAACATCACCCCTTCCATCTAGGAAAATTTGGCTCAGGACCACCCTCGATGGCGGCAGACTCTCCGTAGCGGGCTATTCATGTCTGAAGTAACCCTAGCGCAACAACATTTAAACTAAGAAGTCCAAGAGAAAACGACAGCAACAGAGTACCGACACACCAATATCTTCAAGGTCAGTCTTCGTATGCGACATCTAGGGTCAGGGCTGTTTTTCATACATTGACCTTCACAGTCACGGAAGGCGCTGTAACTACAGAGGCACGAGAAATATATAGTCTTCCGAGACTGAACAAAAGCTAGTTGGGAACGACACAGGGATGGTGTGTGCTGTTTTAAACAAATACTGGAAACAACAACACACAAAAAGCAGCTATATGGCCACTTCCAATCATACAAGCCATTCAAGACGAACAAGATACTGCTGGATATGTAGACATATATGTGTATACTATATATATATATATATATATATATATATATATATATATGTGTGTGTGTGTGTGTGTGTGTGTATGCGCGTGTGTATACTATATATATATACTATGTATATATATTATATATAATATATATACTATTTATATACTATATATACATGTATACTATATATATATGTATATATATATATATATATAGTATACATGTATATATAGTATATAAATAGTATATATATATATATATATAATATATATATATGTGTGTGTGTGTGTGTGTGTGTGTGTGTGTGTGTGTTTCCGCGCTTACATTTATGTCTTTCTCTGTTGCTTTTCGTTTCCGAAATGTACACATTTTAGAACCATCTCGACTTTCTTGCAAAGCTTCTGCGAATGTCAGGTTAGTTAATATTTGATGTGACAGAAGTGCGTTTTTACCCGCCCATCTGCCTGATGCTCTATCACGTGACTATTGCATAGTTAATGTACGCCCGCGCCGCGCGCCCGCGCCTTCGCCTACGTTTTGCTTCACTCCGCTTCACTCCTGCCCAATTTTATCTTTCTGCCAAAAATCTGTCTCATCCAGCGAAGCGTGGGAGGAAATATGTGACAGCCATTTTCACCAAAGCACTCATAGCAGATCACGACGAATCGAATAGTTCCAATCAGTGGCAGAGACGTAATCCTCTCACTAGAAAGATTAAAAACCAAAAACAAATGAAAGACGTTGGAGAGGAAACAGGGAGAAGAAAAAAAAACTATAAAGACAGTTTTTAAAAAGTATCAACGCAATAGGAAATTAGAAAGAAAAAGAAAGAAAATATCGAAAATAATAACAACAAAATAATACTAATTATTATTATTATTATTATTATTATTATTATTATTATTATTATTATTTGCTCCTTTTGAGTTTTCACATCAGCATTAGCTGATGGTCTTTCTGTCTGAGTGACAGCAAGTCTCCTCAGGTCTCCAGGACTCTTCTGAGTATTCTGGCATATTGCAACAGTGCAGTGTTCTGAATGGTTTCAATCCTTCCTCTAATTTCCAGACTTTCCAAACCTTTTTCTAATCCTTTTGGGACTGTTCCAAGTGCACCAACACAATTGGTATCACTTTGACTTTCATATTCCATAACTTTTTCAGTTCTCTGGCAAGATCCAGATATTTGTCCATTTTTTCCTTTAGCTTCACCCTGTGATCTGCTGTCACTGCAAAATCCACTAGTTAACAAGTTCTTTCTTTTTTGTTAATCAACACTAGGTCTGGTCTTCTTGCTGGGATAAGGTGATCCGTTTTTATTTTAAAGTCCTAGAGAATTTTGTGTTTCGTTCTCAAGAACAGATTCTGGTTTATGCATATACCATTTTGTTGTATGGTCAAAATTTAATTTTTTGCATAACTCCCAGTGGATCACCTTCCCAACCCAGTCGTGTCTAGTTTTGTATTCTCGTTGAGCTAGTTTGCTACATTCGCAGAGTATATGGTTTACAGTCTCATCTCTATTACCGCAAAGTCTACATTTACTATTTGTTGGGTCTTATCAATTTTCGCTTTGATATAGTTCGTCCTTATGGCATTATTTTGTGCAGCAATTATAAGTGATTCAGTTTCTCTTTTGAGGTTTCCCTTTCTTAACCAAGTCCAAGTCTATTATTATTATTATTATTATTATTATTATTATTATTATTATTATTGTTTTGTTGTTGTTGTTGTTGTTGTTGTTGGCATCATTCCGTTTGCGAAAGACGATGGAGTAGTGTCCAAAAGCTTCTTTTTGTTTAGTTCTAACTGCCTAGCCTGTGCGGGTTGATATGGAGGATGTGCTGTTGCCCAAGCAGCAGATAATTACTCGCCATATTTTCTACCTTGTTACAAATTTTATTATAATGAAGATTCAGTGACTGTCTGTCTATAACCGAAACTACGTTACTGTTTACGTCACTATACCCTCAGAGATTGCGTAAGTTTATTAATGAGTATTTAATTTATTGTCAAAATCATTAATACATAGAATAAATCTTATTTATTAACGATTTCTCTATGAAAATCTGAGTAAGATTTACCTCAAAACAGCTCATGTTATTAGTGCGTTTAAAATCCTGCAATTTATCTTATATATCACTAAGAAATAATGGTTGACATAATATATGGTGTGGTTAATTTGCAGACTGGTTTTAACAAAACAAGGTTTGATAAATAATTACTCGTTGTTAATGATCTTTAATGTTATTTTTTTTATTCTCCAACGTATTAAAATCAATCCTATGAATGATTTTATATAGAAACCAATTAAAATATAATTAAAATAAGAGTAATATTTTTACGCATTCATATTTAATTTCGTTAATCTTTCTAATTTGATATATTTCATTACATTAAGATTTAAATACTCCCGGCGTACGAATATTCTTGCTAGTATCAATTAAAAAAAAGTGGTGTTAATTCTAAGAGAAGAAAGGCGTGGTGTAATGGTTAGCAAGCTAGTCTTGCAGGTCTATTACAACTGAATTGCGAGTTTGATCCTCGCTGGACGCCTCATACTTGTGACCTTAAATCCTGCTCGTAGGGTAAATAATTCTTTTAACCCTGAGAGAAGACTATAAAAACAGGAGCTGTCTTGAAATCTCTCTAAGAAACTGTAGATAGCTCTAGAAAGTTCAGGATGAAAATGATAAAATTAATAATGATAATTTGATTTTTCTAATGGCATATCAACCTTCGCGGGTTATTTAATAATAAATTCCTCCTTGTAGAAAAACGCTAGTGGTATTATTTAACCCATCACTGGGGGAATGAGGGGCTTCGTACCTTTTTAGTATTTTTCTTTTATCTTTTATTTGCTTTTTATTATTTTTATCCTTTATTAATTTGTTTTATTTTTTCTATCATTTTTAATAATTGTTTTTAATATATCATTTATATATACTCTTATTATATTTTTACTTACCTTTTCTTATCAAAAATGAGGGTAAAAAGTTTTTTAACATCTCGGATGAAAATAGAATGTGGATTTTGTTGAACTTTGGTCTTTGCTGTTCTCCGCCAGTTTCCCTTTATAAAAGGTCATTGTACAAACAAACATACAGACATTCATAATCTTTCTTTATATAAATATATATATATATATGTGTGTGTGTGTGTGTGTGTGTGTGTGTGTGTGTGTGTGTGGTGTGTACAAGGTGTGTCAAAAAAGTATCGATATTTTTTGTACTTTTTGACACACATTGTATTCTGGAAAAAAAAACAACGTTTCATTCATTTTTTTTTTTTCATAATACAAGGTGTGCCAAAAAAGTACTTAGTTTAAAGTGGTATCTACCAAGATAGAAATGAAAAATTAACGGAACGTTTTTTTTCTTTTTTGTGTCAAAAAGTTCTAAAAATGTCGATATATTTTGACACACCTTTATATATATATATATATATATATATATATATATATATATTTAGTAAATGAAGAAAAACTCTAAACTTGCTTCATTACAATAATTTATTTCAACCGTATTAATACGGCATCTTCAGGTAATCACAACCTGAAGATGCCGTATTAATACGGTTGAAATAAATTATTGTAATGAAGCAAGTTTAGAGTTTTTCTTCATTTACTAAATATCTTGCTCTGTCCTTTTACTCACTGTTATTAGGTACATTGAGCTCTCCTTATGGTCTACCTGCATCAGCTTGGTTAAACCACACATGGAAAGACCCTACGGAAAAAAACTATATATATATATATATATATATATATATATATAGAGAGAGAGAGAGAGAGAGAGAGAGAGAGAGAGATGGGGGGGGAGAGAGAGAGAGATGAACAAAGAAATCATTAAACAATATCTTTATCCAAGAGAATGACTTTGTATATGAAAACAGTGTTTTGTAGCTGAAAATCTGCTCTATCCAATCGAACTATTGGGCTCACTGTATCTGTTATAATTTCCTGGAATATTGTACTCACTATATCTGATATAGTTTCCCTAAAAACAAATGGGAGTCATAACATTCGGAGCACCCCTTGTATTATGTAACTTCCCACGGAAAAGAATTAAATGCCGATGGCTGTCAATCTGTACAACGAAATCAACAAAAACTTTAAGAATAACTTTATAAGAAAAATATTAAGACAACGCGCCAAATAGGACAATAAATAACGTAAGGAAAGCAGGATGAAAGAAATTGCAAAAGAGCGAGAGAGAGGGGGAGAAAGAGAGACGAGAGAGGGGGAGAACGAGAGAAGAGAGAGAGGAGAGAGACCCATTAATAATAGAAGCTTAGAACTGGGACTGGCTCTAAGATTCTTGGCGACTTGGAAAAGCTGAACTTCGACGCACTTCAAAGTATCATATTATCTATTTATTTATCCATGTTTTGCTGTGAGAAAAATAGATATATACGTATCAAAGGTATATTGCAATAATCTGGTAAAAGAAAAAGTCCGGCACATTTACTAACTTTCTAGCAGATGCCACGAATTCAGTTGACTGATCCTGGTTATGGCTGCTACAACTCGGCGAGGGTAGAGGAGAGATTCTGAATTGTAAGATGACGAGGGCGAAGATCTCATCTCACTTGGACCACTAAACACTACATTTATAGAAACTCAACGCGTATAAATGATTATATCAATAATTGATATCAAAGCAATTTTTAATATTATTTCTCTGAAGTTTTTAGATGTGGCTTGATAATTAGTATTATTGGACATATAGCATAATGGATAAAGACGTTGGGTTAAGACAGTTCTAAGTGATAGTTATCTCTAAGCAGTCGGTTCAATCCGGGTCAAGGGCGACAGTAACATAGAATAATAATTAACAAAGCTTAACACCTGTACCCCAGCTATGGTTAGCGAAATGAGAACAGGATACACCCGTGGATTGTATAAAGGGTTGGGTTCAAGGTTCCGTGATAGCTCCCGATTACGACAAGAAGGTTCCCGAGTTCGAGAAGGCTCCCGAGTCCGATCAGAAATACACGAAGAAGCCGAAGGGCACATCGGCCGAAACCTTGTAGAGATAACAATGAAGATGAGGACAATAGTCCGAATAGTCCAAATAATACTAATTTTGAATATAATGATGATTTTGGAGAATCTTAGTTGATTGCATACATCGTTTTCTCGTACAGAATAAATATGAGAACAATTAATGACGAAGTAATAACACAAATGATTTATTGGAGACCTTGATATGGTAGAAAAGGAAAGTGTAAATACCTACATGTTAAGAATGTTATCGTGTTGATGCGACACGATGTTCCTGGGGTGCAAAGCCCCTGTCCGTTAAAAGGAATGCAGCTGAGTTGTTGAAGTAAAAGAGATTTTTGATTTTGACACTTCTATCAATATGCTGCTCGCTACGCCACTTCGCGCCTAAAGGTTGACATGGAAAGTAATTACTTCTCGTCTCTCCTATAAATCGAGAGATGTAATCCCAACAATGATAATGATGAGAGCTATGAGTGTTACGTTTTTAAGGGCCATTCCTTGGCCTTAAAGCAGAAGCGCTTATCCAGTGGAATTGAATCCTTGATAAAGAGTCCCTTGATAGTGAATCCTTTGGTTACTAAAGTGTTCTCAGTTACTGGTATAGAGTCCTTCGATAATGAATCCTTTTGGTTACTAAAGTGTTCTCAGTTACTTGTATAGAGTCCCTCGATAATGAATCCCTTTTGGTTACTAAAGTGTTCTCAGTTACTGGTATAGAGTCATTCGATAATGAATCCTTTTGGTTACTAAGGTGTTCTCAGTTACTGGTATAGAGTCCTTCGATAATGAATCCTTTTGGTTACTAAAGTGTTCTCAGTTACTGGTATAGAGTCCTTCGATAATGAATCCCTTTTGGTTACTAAAGTGTTCTCAGTTACTGGTATAGAGTCATTCGATAATGAATCCTTTTGGTTACTAAAGTGTTCTCAGTTACTGGTATAGAGTCCTTCGATAATGAATCCCTTTTGGTTACTAAAGTGTTCTCAGTTACTGGTATAGAGTCCTTCGATAATGAATCCTTTTGGTTACTAAAGTGTTCTCAGTTACTGGTATAGAGTCCTTCGATAATGAATCCTTTTGGTTACTAAAGTGTTCTCAGTTACTGGTATAGAGTCATTCGATAATGAATCCTTTTGGTTACTAAAGTGTTCTCAGTTACTGGTATAGAGTCCTTCGATAATGAATCCCTTTTACTAAAGTGTTCTCAGTTACTGGTATAGAGTCCTTCGATAATGAATCCTTTTGGTTACTAAAGTGTTCTCAGTTACTGGTATAGAGTCCTTCGATAATGAATCCCTTTTGGTTACTAAAGTGTTCTCAGTTACTGGTATAGAGTCCTTCGATAATGAATCCTTTTGGTTACTAAAGTGTTCTCAGTTACTGGTATAGAGTCCTTCGATAATGAATCCCTTTTGGTTACTAAAGTGTTCTCAGTTACTGGTATAGAGTCATTCGATAATGAATCCTTTTGGTTACTAAAGTGTTCTCAGTTACTGGTATAGAGTCCTTCGATAATGAATCCCTTTTGGTTACTAAAGTGTTCTCAGTTACTGGTATAGAGTCCTTCGATAATGAATCCTTTTGGTTACTAAAGTGTTCTCAGTTACTGGTATAGAGTCCTTCGATAATGAATCCCTTTTGGTTACTAAAGTGTTCTCAGTTACTGGTATAGAGTCATTCGATAATGAATCCTTTTGGTTACTAAAGTGTTCTCAGTTACTGGTATAGAGTCCTTCGATAATGAATCCTTTTGGTTACTAAAGTGTTCTCAGTTACTGGTATAGAGTCATTCGATAATGAATCCTTTTGGTTACTAAAGTGTTCTCAGTTACTGGTATAGAGTCCTTCGATAATGAATCCTTTTGGTTACTAAAGTGTTCTCAGTTACTGGTATAGAGTCCTTCGATAATGAATCCTTTTGGTTACTAAAGTGTTCTCAGTTACTGGTATAGAGTCCTTCGATAATGAATCCTTTTGGTTACTAAAGTGTTCTCAGTTACTGGTATAGAGTCCTTCGATAATGAATCCTTTTGGTTACTAAAGTGTTCTCAGTTACTGGTATAGAGTCCTTCGATAATGAATCCTTTTGGTTACTAAAGTGTTCTCAGTTACTGGTATAGAGTCCTTCGATAATGAATCCTTTTGGTTACTAAAGTGTTCTCAGTTACTGGTATAGAGTAGTTAATAGAGTCATTCGATAATGAATCCTTTTGGTTACTAAAGTGTTCTCAGTTACTGGTATAGAGTCCTTCGATAATGAATCCTTTGGTTACTAAAGTGTTCTCAGTTACTGGTATACCTTTTGGTTACTAAGTGTTCTTAGTTACTGGTATAGAGTCCTTCGATAATGAATCCCTTTTGGTTACTAAAGTGTTCTCAGTTACTGGTATAGAGTCCTTCGATAATGAATCCTTTTGGTTACTAAAGTGTTCTCAGTTACTGGTATAGAGTCATTCGATAATGAATCCTTTTGGTTACTAAAGTGTTCTCAGTTACTGGTATAGAGTCATTCGATAATGAATCCCTTTTGGTTACGTTTCTCAGTTACTGTATAGAGTCATTCGATAATGAATCCTTTTGGTTACTAAAGTGTTCTCAGTTACTGGTATAGAGTCCTTCGATAATGAATCCTTTTGGTTACTAAGGTGTTCTCAGTTACTGGTATAGAGTCCTTCGATAATGAATCCTTTGGTTACTAAAGTGTTCTCAGTTACTGGTATAGAGTCCTTCGATAATGAATCCTTTTGGTTACTAAAGTGTTCTCAGTTACTGGTATAGAGTCATTCGATAATGAATCCTTTTGGTTACTAAAGTGTTCTCAGTTACTGGTATAGAGTCCTTCGATAATGAATCCTTTTGGTTACTAAAGTGTTCTCAGTTACTGGTATAGAGTCCTTCGATAATGAATCCTTTTGGTTACTCTGGTAATCGTATAAGTCCTTCGAGAGTATTGGTAAAGATCCGGCAATCCTATGTCTATCCGTCCTCAAAGAGTGCAGTTTTAATTATAACCAATGTGGGGGGTTTAAGTATTCTATCAGGCCAGTAGTATTGCTAGTGATTGGTTACAAGAGTCAATCACCTGACCTTTGATAGTCTACAAATGTAGGTGAGTATTTAGAGCACATCTTATATCCAAATATGCCAACAATGAGAAATATTTTTTATCACTGCTCATTTCATGTTAATTTTAGCTGCTTTTTATCAAAGACCCCGAAAAACATTCGCGTGAACCAAGAATATTCTCTTCTCTGTGTGTTTTTATGACATTCACCAAGTCAAAGAGTTAAGATAAAATCTTGAAAACACCTTTAAGAAGATGCAACGTTTTGCTGATACCACTGAATACTCTAATATCAAAATTCAACATGAAGGCCGGGTTTTCGCGCCAAGCGGAATTACTAACAGCCCTTTAGTCAAATCTACAACTCTAATCATCAGGATAACAATGATTTTGGTTTTAATTCCTGTAAGTTTGCTTTTTTAATTCATGTGAATTGTTCACGCAAATTATGCAGATTTATTAAGCTAAGTGAACATCGTAGTAAGCGAGTTCGAACTCTAGTCTCACTATTCCTTTCACTTTCGAAATAATACACTTAGGAAAGGTATGAACCTCTTCATCCCTCCACCTAAAGGTCAAATATTACCACTACCGTTCTTCTAAAAGGATGGCTTTGGCATTAACTAAACCATGAAGGTTGATATGCCATTAAAAACTAAACCAAATTAATATAGAGTCTATTCAATTTTTAATTATTATTTATATATTATCCCAACATATTTTGGTATCACTATCGGTGTGAATTTAAATACACCGACTGTATCCCTTATAGAAGGGGAAATAATTTTTTAAAAGGGGGTCCTGGGTATGACACTGAACTGGTGATACACCAGTTCTAGAGCTCTGCTGGATTGTACAGTAATCCTTCATTGCCATCCCTTCCAGATCCAATGTGACCCGGAGTGTTAGTATTTGCTAATGTCTCATCTGTGAAAGCAATCACATTTCGACATAAAAAAACATAAGAAGTTTATATGCTGCTAAATAAATTGTTATATCATAATGACTAGTTATACCGAGTGGTCGACCACGGGAGTATTATGAGGAGATTCCTTCACATAAGTAACACACAGAGTGATATGTGTGTACTTAAATAGTGGCTAGCACCACTACCACTGCTGAGGTACGGGGAAGATGGGTCATTCCATTATATCACCCACCCACCACCACCTGAGTTAAATTCTTCCGTTGGGATTGAACTTTTAATATTTCTTCTTTTTTGTATTTGGACGTAGACGTTTTACAGATTTCTTTTCTCTCAACCTTTTTCTCCTCCTGACGGTTAATGATGCTGATGCTCGTGGAATTTGTGGAGAATAAGAAGTTGATGGTACAGGCGGCACATCCACAAGTACTTTTTGGTTAATGGGAGGTGTGATCTCATCCTCGTCGCCACTTTTTATGTCGTAATGACCAGTTATACCGAGTGGTCGATCACGGCAGTATTATGAGTAGAGTCCTTCACATAATTCCCACACAGAGTGATGTGTGTGTACTTAAATAGTGGTTAGTACCACCACCACTGCTGAGGTACAGGGAAGATGGGTCATTCCATTATAACACAAATAAACCAAACGTAACTAAAAAAAAAAAATAAAACAATCAATGAGGAGTTGATACTGCTTAAATAAACAGAAGTCATTTGATAACCCATGGTGAGTTGATAAGCCGTTAAACAAATACACTAAACCAATGAATCAAGTATTAGCATTAAGCAATCCATAGGGAGTTGATATGCCGTTAAATAAATAAACAAAAAAAAACAACGAATCACATATGGGAATTAGATAACCCATGATGTGTTGATATTTCGTTAAACAAATAAACTTAATCAAACATCCTGGTAGTAGGAGAAAAAAGATCTTTTTTTTTTTTTTTGCTGACCATTGACTTTATCAGTAATCTACCATTCTACGTAGATATTTTAATGAATTTATGTTTTCTAAAGTCAAGAAAAATGTACACAAGATGCATTTATAGACATATCTAATATATTGTATAGATAAGATATCGTAATCAGACAAATATGTGTACATGAGACATCTAATAATATTACGTTGCTAATTTGTGAATGTCCACGACACAAACACACACGCACACAACACACACATATATACACACACACACACACTCACACACACACACACACACACACATATATATATATATATATATTATATATATTATATATATATATATATTATAAAAAAGAAGGTCCGCAAAATGTATTATGTTTTTAGAAAAAAAATTATTCTTTTTATCTTACATATGCGACACATGTTTCAGATCTTCAGGTATCTTCTTCAGGCTTTGATCAATAATATGAAAATGAATTCTTACATGCGTGTATATATATACATGAGTATTTAACTTCTCTCTTCCTGTTTGGCGGGAGTGGAGTATAATGGAATTTCAATTTTAACATTTGTGTTTTAAACAGGTGTTCTTGTTTTTGGGTGGCTGGGTAATAAACTTATAAATCTAGTTTTTATGATTCTTTTATTAGGGTTGCTCTGATATAGTTCATCAGATGTTCATTTGATATGTTAGGTGTGTGTGTGTTTGTAATTTTCTTTTTTTTTTTTTTTTTTTTCTAAAGAATTTTTGTGTTTTTCTACTTACACACTGTTATTAGAATAAATTTTTTTCTAAAAACTTAATACATTTTGCGGACATTCTTTTTTTTTTATAAAATATTGAATTTTCTCCCGTTGGAACCAGAACAACATTTTATATATATATACACACACACACACACACACACTCTCTCTCTCTCTCTCTCTCTCTCTCTCTCTCTCTCTCTCTCTCTCTCTCTCTCACGCACACATACACATACACACACGCACACGCGCACATACATGCACGCACACGTACATATACATACACACTCATATATGGAAGCGCGTGGTGTAATCGTTAAAGTCATTGGAAATGAACTCGTCGATCCGAGTTCAAATCCTAGACGTAGTAATTGCATTTCACTTACCGCTAATACCCTTGGGAAAGGTATGAATCCTACTCTCCCTCCAGCTATGGGTAAATAGTAGGGCAAGACTGGACTCTTTAACCTTGGTTAGGTAACCGGTTTAGAAGGAAAACTCTGAATTCAAACCTGTTGAACTCCGCTCAAAAATTGACCTTGTGTCACATCCTGCCCGTGCGGAGAGGTTGGTAAATATATATACATACACACTCACTGATTAACTATAACTCTGTCGCTCTATCTGCGCTTCTTAAAAGACAGCCGCACACAGAAACATATACATATATGACTCAACTTAAAAACTGAAACTGTATCACGTCATGTCCAGGTTCGTTCTCTTTTTTTCTCTATATATTCACAACAGTGAGAAATTATTTGGGCTGTTGGGATTATCTTCCCATTGGCCTGGAAGAGTTATCTTCCGCTGGGTCTCCGAACCGACCACCATAGGACCTCTGGTATTTAAGCGCTAGATCCAAACTCTTCTGCCACTTTTGCTACATCTTCTCGTACGAGCACATGGGTTAGAGACATTGTCACATCCTTCTCGGTGGGGGCTTCTGCCCCCAACGCTATGTAACTCTCCTGGGGTCTTCGTCCCCCATCACTAGTAAGTGATTTTGTATGTACGGACTTTCCAGTCCTTTTATCTCTACTCTTGTATGTTTATGTACACGTATTTTATTGTTTCTGTATCTTGTCTTATTTCCGTGCTGTTTACAATATAAAATGTTTTGTCCAACAAACGTGTCGGGGTTATATTTTCATAAATAACCATGAACCTTACAGGGCCAATGAGATCTATATAGATGCATATGTGCATTATACCTATGTACCTGTATCTAAGATTATGCTTGCGACCATATTACTTTTTGAAATGTCTTTGTGAGAAATGAAATATATTAAGAAGAATTAAAAACAATAATAAAAGTCATTTTGACGAATAGGAACACGCACTCTTATAAACCCGATGTAACAATTGGCTTTTCGTCTGCAGTGACATTCAGTGTAACGGTAAATTATTCTGAAAATTGCTCTCCGTTTGAAGACTTGCCGATAAGATAAATGAATAAGTAATTGTTTTACCTGCTGTGAAATCAGTATACACTTCTAAATTATTAAACGGAATACCATTGAACGGGTGTACAATAATGCTCTGGTGTTTTGTTTGTTTGTTTTTTTTGGGGGGGGGTTGGGGGGGGTTGTATTTTCCGTTAGAGCGATTAACTTGAGCCTTGGTTGATCACAAAGATCGATAGACGGAATGATTTTTACGCTTTGTAGTTTGGTTTGGTTTATCAATAATGGAGATTTGGTCTCTATTTGTCTGTAACTGAAACTACGTCACTGCTTACGTCACATTACCCAAAATCGTCAAAACATAGAATAAATACACTCAAAATTTGAGCATGCAACCTTAGACGATCCAATTGGGTTTTTTGGGGGGTGGGGGTAAACAAGTTTTGATAAATACTTGCCCGGTATTAAATATCTATATATAGTTTGTTTTATTTTAATATATATTTAAAGTTATCATAACTAAGTTTCCATTTCAAATGTTGATCTTTTTTATCTATTTTTTTTTTTTTACTCCTTTAATAAATTTAATGATTTTCCTTACTTATGATACAAACCCTCTAACATTGAATTTCTAAACCACCCCCTCAGGCGATATCTTTCAAAAATTAATTTTTACACCGCCTGGAGGGTGTCTTTTTGTTTTGTTTTTTGTTTTTTGTTTTTTTGTTGTTGTTTTTTTTGCTAGTTTGTTTAATTGACTAATACTCTTATGAAAGGTATGAACTTCCTGATACTCCCAGCCATGTGTTAAATAGGACCCTCACTGTTCTTTTATGGGGATAACTTTGGCATTAAATAACTCACAAAGACTGATATGCCATTAAAACAAAGAAACCAAACCAAACGATCATTCTTGATTTCACTCTCGATAAATAGGATTTCGGTCTTGATATTGTGTACACACCCTCCACACTCGCAACTCAGTCGCTTAGACCACCCACCAAAGAATCGTAAGTTTCCTGGTTCGCTACCGGTACCCGCCAACTCAGTGCGGGATTTGACGGTAGGCGTGGCGCTCCACCGCAACAATGTTGAAATGAAAAATAAAGGAAATAAAATGTTGAATTGATAAAATAGGAATTGTATTATGCATTAAGAATGAATTTATTTCACAATTTGTTCGGCATTAAATAACCCACCGAGGTTGATATGCCGTAAAACAAACCAAACCAAACTATCATAAATAGGATTTATTTTATTTTATTTATAAATAAAATAAAATAAATCCTATTTATGATAGTTTGGTTTGGTTTGTTTTACGGCATATCAACCTCGGTGGGTCATTTAATGCCGACAAAATAAATTCATTCTTAATGCATAATACAATTTTGTTTATAAACTCATGTTTTTCTATTCAAGACCCTAACAGGTACTACCACTCCGGGTCAGAGTGGACCAGGAAGCAATGGTGATGAAGGGGTGCTCCACATTCCCCAAACCTCTAAAACTGGAACCTCACCATCAGATAGAGTTTAACGTCATTCCCAGGACATGTAGACCCTCAGCCACCGATTTCTAGCACCCATATGATAAAAAGGGCTTGTGGCTTGCCATATTGGCAATAGGGTTGTGGCAATCATATAGGTGCTAAGGCTTGACGCGACCAGACGATTGATCGGAGGGGGCCTCCCCGACCGCCCGTCTAGTCCAAGAAAAACCTAAAGTGGAATATTGCAAGTCATGAACCCTATTTATGAATAAAATAAAATAAATCCTATTTTATCCATTCATTTTCTTTCCTTTATTTTTCATTTCAACATACTGTCGGATTCGCTTCCATTTTCAACTTACACACACACACACACACACACACACATATATATATATATATATATATATATATATATATATATATATATATATAGCAACCCCTCCGCTCGAGTAGGATGTGATACAAGGTCAATTTCTTAAGTGGTGTTTAATGGGTTTTAAACAAAGACCGGAGTTTTTTTTTTATATATCTATAACCGTTCTTAAAATAGCTATGATATTTCAGGTTTTAACTAATTCTTTCTTCATATAAATTCACACACTTTTCCAATTCTATCCTTTTGCATACATAATATCGAGATAATTAAAAAATAACATAGGAAACGTAGATTGTAATATTAAACATGTTTAATAATAATAAACAGCATACCTAACTTAATTACATATGAATCTTTAAGTTTTTCTTTTTCTATTTCTTCTACCCTTTTCTCATCTTTTAATTTATCCTATCTCTTTAAGAAAATACGTCACTTATTTCAAATGCCCTCCTTTGTAGCAATCACGTCACATTTTTCAAAAACGAACGCTACCAACGGATAAGAACATTTTTCTATATACACATCCTCATCGTCCGTTTTAATTTGAAAATATATATGCATTACTTTTCAAACAACACTTTTTCACTCCTAATATCCTGATGAAGGTTTGATAAAACCGAAACGTTTTAACGTTGACTTCATCATCTACAATAAATGTATCTTTTTTGGAATACTCTCTCTCTCTCTCTCTCTCAGACACACACACACACACACACACACACATATATATATATATATATATATATATATATATATATATATATATATATATATATATATATCAGGTATACCCAATTTGTCGAAAAAATTTGTTTTTATAATATAAATTTAACCCCCCGTTTGAAAAAAAATTACCAAAAATCAGGGAATTATCCGATTTTAATAAAATTAATTTTATAAGGCATCAGTTATTTTATTTCAAAACTTTCTGATTTTTTTCAGGTAACTTAACTTTGACCTCTCCTTATTTTTGTGGTGCAAAATATCGGTGGGGTTATATGTGATTGATACTTTTTTTTGCATAAATAAAAAGACAAAAGACAGAAGGTGTGAATAGAAGAAATAAATGTTTAAGTAATCTGCTCTGGTAGTAAAGTACCAAAAATCGGAAAATAAAATTAAAATTTAAACTAAAAAAATAATTTTTGGAGATTTTTTTTTTTACTCATTTTGATAATTATTTAATTGGTTATTATTTTATAAAAGAAAACATATACATCAATATTTGTTCCGTTTAAAAAGGGGGCACTAAATTTCTAATGCAGTTTTCGACAAAAAAATTATAGGTGATTGATACTAAAGTAAAGTAGTTATAAAAATTTTTTTTAGAATCTAATAATATGACATTTTAAACTTAACATCATGCTGCTCATATTTTAAATGAATTTTAATTTATCATAGCAGAAATACCTAATTAAATCAGAAGGTTTTTAAATAAAATAACTGATGCATTATAAAATTCATTCATTGATAAATCAATACTGAAAATTTCATTAAAATCGGATGATTCCCTGATTTTTGTTAAAAAAATTTTTCACCCGACTGTGTTACATTTATTTTGTAAACACGGGTGCTACGCCATCTTTAAACAGCGTTTACGGCCATACGCGATCAAAATTGACTAAAAAATCATTTTAAATGTATTAAAAATAAATTACATGTGTAATATGATTTTGCCCTTTTTTACTGATGCTCATTATGTTACTACATTTCAACTTTGACAAAAATTTGACCTTAAATAATATATATTAATTTAATTCGTTTTAAAAATGAAAAGCAGACGAATTTTCGGGTATCCCTAATATATATATATATATATATATATATAATATATTTCTTGCAGATACACCGGCACAGGTTGAGACACTACTGCATAGTCTGGAGGAGGCAGCAAAAAGCATCGGCCTGCATGTGAACTCTGCCAAAACAGAGTTCATGAGCTTCAGAAAGAAAGGAGACATCTCCACGTTAGACGGTAAGCCCCTTAAGCCAGTAGAACAATTCACGTACCTGGGTAGTAATATCTCATCCACAGATAACGATATTAACACACGAATAGGAAAGGCATGGATGGCCACAAACAAATTGTCTGTCATATGGAAGTCTGATCTCACTGACAAGCTAAAGCGACATCTCTTCCAGGCTGTAGTCATATCAGTACTGCTGTATGGCTGCACTACCTGGACCCTAACGAGGCGCCTCGAGAATAAGCTAGATGGGAGCTGCACAAGAATGCTGCGAGCAGTTCTGAACAAGTCGTGGAAACAGCATCCCACAAGGGAGCAGCTGTATGGTCACCTGCCCCCTATCTCACAGACTATCCGAGTGAGACGGACTAGGCATGCAGGGCACTGCTGGAGAAGCAAGGATGAACTCATAAGTGATGTTCTCCTGTGGAAGCCAACACATGGACATGCCAGTGTGGGCCGCCCAGCAAGGACCTATATCGACCAGCTATGTAAAGATGCTGGCTGCAGCGAAGAAGAACTCCCTGTGGCGATGAATGATAGGGAAGGTTGGCGAGAGATTGTCTTGGATATCCGTGCTGCCTGCACGACATGATGATGATGATGATATATATATATATATATATATATATATATATATATATATATATAGGGGTTTTAAGGCTGTAAAGTTTAGTAATTTGATTTGATATTGCGATATTTTCGGAGAGGTAGATATTTACCTAGTCCGAAAGCCGCTAGTAGGATGTAACACAAGGTCACAAGTACGAGGAATCCAGCGAGGATCGAACTCAGTATTCCTGAGTATTTGATCTGATGTTTCACTAGAAGTAATAAAAATCCACTTATATTCTACTTAGGAAATTAAAGTTTCATAAGAAATGATTGTTTGGTCTGTACTTACTTATGGTTGATACTGTAAATAGATCGATTTAATTACCTGACAATTTCTGGATCTTAAATATAACGGAAGAAGGTTGATGTATAAGCGTTTATTTGGCTTAGATGTTAGAGTGCTTCCAAGTGGAAGATCCGCTGCTCTGGGCGGAAACGTTGCCTTGATTTGATTAAAAACTAACATCCAGTGTTTTGCAAAACATGTGCATGACAACGAACCTCGCGAATAGCCGGACCAAGTTTGTATATTAAAATTTCATTGCCATATTTTTATACTAATAGGATTTAACTTGGCCGAGAAAAAAACGAAAAAGGCAAAAGAAAAAAAGGACGTGTTTATTTGGTGTGAAGAAGGCGAGGAAGAAAATTAAGAAAGCGAGTAAATAAGGCGGAAAAAGATGGAGGAAGTTATTGGAACAATCGTGTCACAACGATCGACAAACGGATACTTAGCTTTGTTATGTGTGCAAACTGAGTAAACATGCGTTGTATTTGTTCTGGCATGTAGTGCTTCATCATCGTTGACTTGTTTGACTACTGATTACGTTTGGACTCACACACAGATATATATATATATATATATATATATATATATATATGTGTGTGTGTGTGTGTGTGTGTGTGTGTGTGTGTGTGTGTCCAAACGTAATATATATATATATATATATATATATATATATATCCCAAACAATATATATCATAGACATATATATATATATATACATATATATATATATATATATATATATATATATATATATATATATATATGGGGGTGACTTATCGGGAAACAAATAATTATACCGTTATTTACTTCCGCCTTCATTCTTAATTAATTAATTCATTGCAGTTAGTCCTGGTGATCCGCATAGTGAAACTTGAGTAGGTTATCTATCTATAACATTTTACTACTTATATATATATATATATATATATATATGGGGGGGGGTGGCAGCTGTAGAATTAAACAAAAGACACATCTCCTGTTTAACAATTTTATATTTGATCTTTTCGAGTTTTCTGGCCAACTTTTTAATATTTGGGTGAAATTCGTGGATTAGTCCACCAAAGTTCAGGTCCCGAGTACTTTCGGCACTTCGAAGTGCCATCATCATATTGTGAAGGCTGGAAGGAGAAGAATTGGTGGGAAAGGCGCTATAGACATTTAAAATGTGTGTACTTGGAAATTATACATAAAACAATACAAACCATCCTTAAACAAAATTAATTTCCAATGCAGTACACACATTTTAAAGTGCCTATAGCACCTTTCCCATCAATTCTTCTCCTTCCAGCCTTCACAATAATATAATTTTTAAAAAACTGGAACACATCACCCCTTATGATGGCACTTCGAAGTGCCGAAAGTACTCGTGACCTGAACTTTGGTGGACTAATCCACGAATTTCACCCAAATATTAAAAAGTTGGCCAGAAATCTCGAAAAGATCAAAAATAAAATTGTTAAACAGATGTGTCTTTTGTTTAATTCAACATGCATTAATGAAAAAGTGCTGCCCAAATACACACACACACACACACACACACACACACACACACACATATATATATATATATCATCAGGTCACGTGTAGCCGTTTCTAGTTTGACATAAAATAATGGTTTTGAACAGCACTGCCAGGATACTGTTTGCAACCCACGATTTCTGAAATGTTGCAGCTGATAAAGCTGGAGTTAACAATATAGATTTCTGAATCATTTTTAATGATAATCAGGGTAACATTTTGTGTCAAATCTAGTGAACAGGAGTCGAGTGGCGGAAATGAACAGGACCTACTGTATTCTCAAAGAAATTGGGTTCAATTTTGTCTAGAACGAAGGACCTTTGTTTGAGAAAGCGGGCACTTAAGTATTTAATCATATAGATCACTGCGTCCAGCACATGATGTATGTCATATGCATAAGGGACGGACACCGGAACTGTCGACAGTGCTCGTTTGTTTTCGAGATGGCATAAGCGAGTTCCGGTGTGCAGAATAAGCGAGTTCCAGTGTCATCCGAGAAAGAGTGTGTTGATTAAACGGGGTCCGGTGTCGTCCAAGAAAGTGTGTTCTGGGTAAACGAGTTCCGGTGTTGTCTAAGAAAGAGTGTTCAGAGTAAACTAGTTCCGGTGTCGTCCGAGAAAGTGTGCCGAGTAAACGAGTACTATCCGATGAAGTCAGAAGAGACTATCTTCTTTGTAAACACCGAAAGAAATATTCAACAACCTTGCTTACCTTGTGGGGATTAAAATAAAATTAAAATTAGATTAAAGTTTTTTTTTAAATAAACTCCCATGATCCTTCACCAGATAAACCCTCCGCGTATGTGCGGAAAAAAGGACCCCAAAGGGTATCTCTCGGCCATTCAGACTTAGGCCTTGTCTGGGACAAAACACCACTACTGACCAATGAGAAGTTTCCTTAACATGAGGTGGCTATGACCCGTGAATAAAGCCTAAATCATAAAACCACTTCTTTGTCTCTTTCTCTTCGTTCCTTGAATTCCTGTCTTTTCAGCGCGACCACCAAATAAGATGGGGTTAAAAGCAAAACCCTAGGAATACGCACCGAGAATAACCACACCCACCTTTAAACCTTAAAACATTAACCTCTTGCCACCCCATAAACCATGCCAAAATTATTTTTTTAAATGAAAAGAAAAGATCATGTCTTCTTGGTGAAGTGTCATATGTTACCTATTGATAAAATAATCAATAGTTGACACCAAATTTAATAACTTTGATATATATACATATCAATGATATCAATATTTTTTTATTTTTTTTTTTTACATTTTTATATTTTTACTATTTTATATTTAAAATTTTATATTTTTATTTCATATTTTTACTATTTTATATTTTTATAATTTTATATCATATATAGTATTATTATATTTTTATATTATTATATTTTTTAATATCATATTATCATCATATAGTATTAATTATATCATAATTTTTTAATCATGTTCATTACATATCAATGATATATAACATATCATAATATCTTTGAAAAAATGAAAAGAAAAGATAATGTGTTCTTGAAGTGTCATATGTTAACTATTGATAAAATAATCAACATTTGACACCGAATTTAATATCTTTGATATATAACATATCAATGATATCAATATTTTTTTTATATTTTTTCATATTTTTATTTTATATTTTTACTATTTTGTATTTAAAATTTTTATATTTTTTTAAATATTTTTACTATTTTATATTTTTATATTTTTTATATCATATATAGTATTATTATATTTTTATATCATATATAGTATTATTATCATATAATTTTAATTATATCATAATTTTTTAATCATGATCATTACATATCAATGATATATAACATATCATAATATCTTTGAAAAAATGAAAAGAAAAGATAATGTGTTCTTGGTGAAGTGTCATATGTTAACTATTGATAAAATAATCAACAGTTGACAACGAGTTTAATTTTCTCATTAGGATTGACGTAGCAATATTTCTTTGCGTCGTTTCCTCAGTCTTTCTCTTAGGTGTCGCTCTTTAACCAGAAATAAAATGTGATCTATATTATATTTCCCTCCTTCCTCCTCCTCTTTTCCTTTTTCCTCCCTTTTTCCTTTCTCCTCCTTTTTCCTTTCTCCTCCCACTGCTGCTTTCCTTTCTCTTCCTTCATTCTTTACTTTTTTCGTTTCCTCACTTATTGACGCCTATTCACCGAATGACTCGAACCCTGGAAGGGTAAGCGAGTGTCTTTTATGTCCACTCCCTTACCTACAACGCATCCGTATGATCCTATAAGAAAGTGTCTTGCCCTCCCACTGGCTTCTTCATTTGTCAGCACGCCAGCGATCACTCCTTGACTACACCCTCTGTTTCCAAGAAGTGTGTAAGTATTTTTTCCCCACTTTGGAAATGATGTTGTCTTTCGTTTAAAGGAAACAACGAAGAACCTGATAGATGTATCAAATTTGATTCAGTGCTGGGCAGTAAAATAAGTTTATTCATATGTATGAAGTTACGTGAGGGAGAGCCTTTCTGTGATTGGACATAGCAATTATGTGACGCGCCCAGAAGGCAATGAATGATAGGGTGGTTGTTTAGAGATTGTTATGGATATCCGTGCTATCAGCGTGACAGGTTGATGATGATGATGATGATGATGATGATGATGATGAGTCGCTTAACGAAATTTGATCTGTAGATAGATATTATATTAATAGTGCATTTATGTTGAGCAAAGACTTTTTGTTAAAAGAAAGTTGAGAAGATAGAAAAAAGGCATAACAAATAAATGTAAACCGAACACACTATGCATTGTTCAACTACTGAACAAGGCTGTTTGCATTTCACTTCACGATGATGCCCTTGAGAAAGGTTTGAATCCATCTGTTCTCCTCCAAGTTATGAGAGGGCAGACTGGGCTCTTTAGCCTTTAAGGGCAGCCAGTTGAGGAGAAGGGAGGCCAAATTCAAACCAGCTTTACTCCGTTTAAAAATTGACCTGGTATCACATCCCACCCCTGGTGGAGGGGTTGGGTAAATACATACTAAATGTTAATAGTTAAGAATTACTAGTTTACTTTAGAGAAAATAAATTCTGACATGATAAAAGTACAAGCAGCCTAATTCATAATTTTGCAATATCTATACCAGAACTTTCCAAACTAAACTGTATGTTAAAATAATTTAGAGTATTAATATCTATATGTTATTTTGATGTTTCACTAATTTTTTTCACTAAGTTATATTGGCTTAGTTACTAAAACTTAAGTAATGTGTTTAAAAAAAAAAAACGAAGGTATTTTTTAAAATTATGATATAATTAAAATTATATGATAATAATACTATATATGATATAAAAATATAATAATACTATATATGATATAAAAAATATAAAAATATAAAATAGTAAAAATATTTTTAAAAAATATAAAAATTTTAAATACAAAATAGTAAAAATATAAAATAAAAATATGAAAAAATATAAAAAAATATTGATATCATTGATATGTTATATATCAAAGATATTAAATTCGGTGTCAAATGTTGATTATTTTATCAATAGTTAACATATGACACTTCAAGAACACATTATCTAAACGTTTGGAAATCTCTCATCCATACCCCACAAATAACTTTCAACATTTGTAAAAAAAAAAAAAAAAAAAAAAAAAAAAAAGAGGAAAAAACATGAAACTAAAACAAGTTCTAATAAAAAGAAAATAACTTCACAAGAACAAAAACTGTATTATCTGTGTTATTCAGACTATTGTCCTCATCTTCATTGTTATCTGTCCAACGTTTTGGCCGATGTGCACTCCGGCCTTCTTCATGTATTTCTTATCGGACTCGGGCACATCGGCGGAAACGTTGTACAGATAACAATGAAGATGAGGACAATAGTCTGAATAACATAAATAATACTAATCATCAAGTCTCATCTCAAACATTCAGAGAAAAAAACTGTATTGAACTAAATTGAGCAAATTTATTTCTAGTGTCAAATAAATTGAAACTAAATCCAAAAATTGATGTTTATAAAGTTATCTTAGTCTGGTATAAGGCCACAATTATGTGAAGATTGAAGTCATCTATTACGATTTTTGTGGCCATTTTTAGGCTTCAAGTGAGAGAGCTTTACAGTGGAGATCTCTTGTGTTAAGCAGAGGCTGATCCTTAGTGAAAAATTCTTTGGTTGTTCTTCGGTGTCCCTTAGTGTTCGGTAGAGTCCTTTGGTTGTTCCTAGGTGTCTCTCAGTGTTGAGCATAATCCTTTGGAAGTTCTTCGGTGTCCCTTGGTGTTGGGTAGAATCCTTTGGTTGAGCAGAGTCCTTGGTTGCAGATCCGTTCGTCCATGTCGAATACGTGCATGTGAACGGCTTTCAAGATCGGCGATTAAATAGTTAACTAACCACGTATTCGAATTGTTGATTGGTTGGTTTTAATCACGCGCCACGCAGAGTCTATAAGTTTAAGTGATGGATTCCAGCACACCTTATATAACAAAATAGGAAGTAGGAAGCGCGTGTTGCGATGGTTAAAGTCATGGAAATGAACTCGTCGCCCCGAGTTCAAATCCTGGATGTGATAATTACATTTCACTTTGCGCTAATATCCTTGAGAAAGGTATGAATCCCACCCTCCCTCCAGCTATGGATAAATAGTAGGGCAGACTGTGCTCTTTAACCTTGGTTAGGCAACCAGTCTAGGAGAAGGAAAACTGAATTCAAACCTGTTGAACTCCACTTAAGAAATTGACCTTGTGTCACATCCTGCTCGTTGTTTGGTAAATATATATATAACAAAATATTCCAACATTTCATTAGAAATGGTCGAAAAATACGCTTCATTGATTCTTATGGGGCTTAGTTCTGTCTGTCACAATTCCTCAATTCTACTTACTGAAATACTGCTCCCAAATATTGAATCGAAATAACCTATGGCTTTAAATGTTCCTAATAATGTATACAAAATTAGATATTTTTTATGTAACTCTTACTCGTAAATAATAAAAATCATTTGTTTGCATACAGTTATATAGTTTCAAGGAGTTCTAAACCAATTAGTGGGCAGACAAGATGTGCCTGAATCATATTTATACTTTTATTGAAAAAGATTTAA
>CM042140.1:73163948-73168948 GCA_023376005.1 Doryteuthis pealeii | reverse complement strand
TAACACTTTTGACGTTGTGTCTTTCAAAAAAGTACTATCATTGCGTTATTAGTAAATGGGAGTTAACATGCGCACATTTCCATTGTAACATTTTCATAATAAGCACGTCGGGCGATAGGTGCTGCAATCCAATGGTGAGTAATATGTGATTTAAAAAGTGTATACTTAAAATTAGTCGGATATTATATATCCTGGGATAGGCCAGGAACATATAGGTAGTTCATACATATTTATTTACATATTTCAATTTAGATGGTCCGCGTCATCAAAAAGATACAAAATAAATATAAATGCCTGTTTAGACTCCACTTTTGTTTTATGTTTTAATATTTAGAATAAATGTTTATAAATGATTCACTCTGAATTATTTCTATTTTGTCATATTTTATTTTACTAACAAAAGGCCTAACAGAAGACCCCTTCAAACGAAACAGCTACGCACACATAACATCATTTAATAATAGAAAATATACACACAGCCCAAAAACCTTTAAAAATCAAACAAAAACACACCGAAAATAACTTGGAAAGTAAGAACAATAGCACCAGTTTACAATAACATCTCAAAACCCTAACGTTTTCCAAGAAGTAAAAAATAACCATAATCACCTTCCCAGAACAAAACAAATTCCTTTGATCAGAACTCATATTTCAATGTAGGTATGAAAATACATTCTTTTTAAACAACCTGGAAACTAACGACTTCAAAGACTAAGATAAAATTTCAAAAAAGGAAAATAAATTAAATAAAATAATCAACGAGAATAAACAGCATAAAATGATAAAATAAATAGACAAAATATAAACATACGATTAAATTTTTAAAAGATCAATAAACAAATAATAAATATCATATCAGAAAATTTATGAAAGATATAAATCAATCTCTCTTTGATTTATGCTGTTTCCACATTTTTTCATAGTAGATTCAGTTTCGTTTAAATATTAATGGCTTTTGAGAACAAAACATGTCCGAATTTTATACTTGAGGCTGGCTCCTCGAAATAAAACTAGCACCCTATGTATTAGTAGGGGCCCGACTTTTTAAAATAATAACAAAAAAAATGGTAACTCTGAAAAAATAACGAAATTACTGCTGTAAGCCTAAAAACAATTTTATTAACTAGGGAAATTGCAAGAATATTCCAACCTGCTGGAGAACTTTCGAGGACTCCTATTTACAAGATAAAAAATTATACGAGAAAAAAACTGTTAAAAACACAAAGGTAACAAAAATAAAATTAAAAAAACACTTTTTCCTTTTCTTTTTTTTTTTTTTTCAAATTCTGACCAATCACCTCAGACTAGGTCACAAAAATACGTAACCTCAAGGCAACTAAACAAAGGATTGTTTGAGGAAGAGAAATATTTCTATTCTCTAGTTCATGAAAAGGACAAATTCGTCCAATAATTATTTCTTCTTTCTATTACCTTTTTCAGGAGAAAAAGTCTTTAACAACCCAGTTGTTCTGTGCTGACTCGAAAAGTTGGGAAGTCTTAAAAATTCTTTAGGATTAAATCCTAACGTTGTTTTCTGTAAGGACTAACTCGTCCAAAAATGATTGCTTCTTCTCTGAAGCCAAAAAGGTGATAACTTGTTTTCTTCTAAGAAACCACTGTTTTGATTATTATTTTTTGAGGACTTTCTCGTCCAGAAATTCTTACTTGCTGCCGGCGCGAAAAAATGGGGAATTCTTCTTCTTCTAATTCTTGGAACAAACATTTGTGCATCTGAGAGACTCAAATTACTGCACTTCAGCGAATGGAACAATCTTTGATAGAAATTTAACTATTTTTTGCCGAAGGTAGGCTCTTAAAGAGGACAAAAAATAGGACTTTGGCAGAGGGAAAATCGCCTTTGATGGCGAACTACACCTATCTCCAAAGATTCCTTCTTAAAAGAGGCCGAAAAGGGTTAGGTGGGAACTTATATACCCTCTTCTCCAATTATCAGCAGTAGCTGGGTCCAGTGTTCCAAGGGCCGTAACTCAAATTATTTCATCCCACAAAATTTTCAAAAACAATCTCCTTAACATATTATCAGAACTCATATCCAAATGTAGGTATGAAAACAAATTCTTACTGAACCACCTGAAAACTAACGACTCCAAAGACTAAAATAATTTTTTAAATGATTTTTGAAAATAAGTAAATAAAATAAAATAATAAATAATAACACTGGTCTGCGTTAAAAAAAATGTTCTAAAAGTCAAAGGTTTACAAAGTGATATATGATCGCCATTTTATGCTGAATACCATTCATTGTTTGAACAGGTGTAATTTTTAAGATGTGCTTGAATATTTAACAATAAGTTGTACATAATAATAATACTTATTCAAAGGTCTGTAGACTCTACTTGTTACAAATAAATAGAGTGATAATACTGTTCTATACATTTCAAATAAGATCGTATCTTAAAAATTTGATCTGATTTGAAAAAATGAGTATGATGTTTGGATTCAGCGTAAAAAAAAACCTTCTTAAGTTATTATATATTCGACCTTGAAAACATTGCAGGCCAGTGTAATCAATAGTACAAAATAATAGAATAAATTAATAGAATTACAAGGGTAATTTTTTTAAAATAATATAAGTAAAGAAATAATGAATCTTATATCAGACAATTCATGCGAGATCTAGATTAAGTTATACTGTTTCCATATTTATTCTCAGTGTAAATTCTGTTTCGTTTGAAACGTTAATGGCCCTTCTGGATCAAGCAACGATTTTCTTTGATTTCGATTCTTGTAATAAATGCATTTACATGGGCAGTGACTCTCTTGGCGACAATGGGTTCCGTGACAAACAAGAAGAGAAAGAAAAGTCACTTAAAGTCAAGTCACGCTAATAGCAACTATTCCCGCCAGAAACAACGAGCTTTAATATGCATGACTGCTTAGTAACAACCGGTACAGAAAGCAACCTGACGCCAGTAAACAATTTTAAAAGGTTTTGTTTCGTTTTAGTCTGATTTGCTTTATTTAATGACATATCAACGCCTTATTGGGGTTTTAATACCTACATTTGTTAAATTTGTAAATATATAATCTTATTATAATGGAGATTATGTGTTTTCCTGCCTGTAACTGAAACTATATTACTACTCAAGTCACAATTCCCTTAGTTATTGACATCACATTGTCAATGATTTTATTTTAATTTTAACCTCAATTATTAATAAAAATTGTTTTACATTATTAATACTGTTAGCCATATCTACATACTAACAACATGCAATTGTATTTATATATACAACAAAGTATTGGCTTACAGTGTGAATGGGAAGGCTAATTTGCATATTGTTATTAAAAAATCGAATTTAATAAATATGTGCTCAGTGTTATTGATTTCTAAATGTTTGGTTTTATTTTAATGAATATAAGCAAAAATCTCTTAAATGAATCTTAAATTAAATCTATTAACAAGAAAAAATAACTGTCATTTTATTCTTTACTTCCTATTTTAACTAAATACTTATATTCGAAAAAAAAAACAATGAAAGACGAGAGTGATGGAAGAGTAAGTTTCAGTTGTTCTATTTTTCGATTATACCCACCTCTGTTTCAAATCTTTTTCTCTGCATTCTTATTTAGTTTCATTAGTCTTTCTAATTTAATATAATATTTTATTACATTAAAACTTAAATACTTGCACCCGGAGGGTGCATATATTTGCTAGTTCTTATAATATTTAATCATAATGTTAACTTTTTCATCTTCAACATCCCATTGCAATATTTTTTTTTTAATCGTACGTTTTTTCCTTTGTCTATTAGTCTGTCCGAATAAACATTTCACCTCGAACAAATTCCGAACAAGACAAATTTTGTACCGTTGCAAAGCTTATTCTATATAGATTAACATATTCAAATCCTCTCTTCCTCTCACTTGGGCAAAAAATGTTACAGCTGATGAAATTTTTTATACTTTTTCAATACAATTTAAGTTAATTTAATGGTATATACGTTCATAAGTATTTCCTGATCTAGTGATATGCTTTATAAAAACTCAGCTAGGTAATAAAAAAGAAACTATAATAATAATAATAATAATAATAATAATAATAATAATAATAATAATAATAATAATAAGCATTTGTTGTACACAATTTCATGATATCAAGTACTCCTATCTTATACCAATAATTTGCATACACCTCTATGGTTTTAAGTGCTTCTATCTAAGCCTAATAAACATATACTATATTTGTGGTGTTTTTGTCTATCTATCTGTCTGGGGATGCAATTGAAAAGCCCTGTACCAAGATCAAACTTTTCTAGAGTAGAATTTTACAATAGATTCATTGGTGGTATTCATATTTACTTCTATTAAGTAAAATTTAGCCCTTTTTTCGAAGATTGTGAATTTTTCTAAGGTATGTAATTGATATAGCACAGTTAACTTATATCCCAAGTAATAAAAAGCCGAATAAACTTAAAAGACTAGTATTATCTGGATTATTCGGACTATTGTCCTCATCTTTATTGTTATCTGTACAACGTTTCGGCTGACGTACCTTCCGGGTTTCTTCAGGTATTTCTTGTCGGATTCAGGAGCCTTCTCGGACCCAGAAACTTTCTTGCCGAACTCGGGAACCTTCTTGTCGTTATCGGGAGCCATCACGGAACTTTGAACTGGCTTCCGATTACGACAAGAAGGTTCCCGAGTTCGACAAGAAAGTTCCCGGGTTCGAGAAGGCTCCCGAGTCCGACAAGAAATAAAAAATTGTACTTTTTTGACATAACTTGTATTCTGAAAAAAATAACGTTCCATTCATTGTTCATTTCTATCTTGGTAAATACAGCTTTAAACTTGGAACTTTTTGACACTCTTTGTATTCTGAAAAAAAATTAATGAATGGAACGTTATTTTTTCAGAATACAAGGTGTGTCAAAAAATACAAAAAATCTCGATACTATTTTGACACACCTTGCATAAGAATACTTGATATTATATAACTGTTTACAAGAACCAACTAGACAAAAAATATAAACGTACAA
>CM042140.1:73131448-73158948 GCA_023376005.1 Doryteuthis pealeii | reverse complement strand
ATTATCGAAAAAAAAAAATAATTCAGGGATAAAAACCGTGACAAACTCCTCCACGGCCTACTAATATTATACGGCCCCACATGATACATTAAGAGGCAAAAATTAACAGGCCGATTGGCCTGATAGTCAATCTGTAGGTTTAGGCTGGAAAATGTTAAAAGTATACAAAAATACACAAACTGTTTTCTTTTTTTTTTTTTTTTTTTTTTTTCAGAAATTTAATATGAAAAGATTAACCATTTTTGTAAACAAATTATCGCGAAAAACTTTTAAAAAATCAATATTTAAATGCAAAAAGTTATGCGTTAGTAATTTTACCAAACTAGCGTCTTAGGCAAAACAGACCGTATACGTGATTGAAAAGCATAAAAACAAGGTAAATCACAGCCGTTTATAATTCGAAGATTAGTGAAAGACAAAGTATAAATAACGTATTTTAATTTTGAAAAGAATTAAAATTAAATTAAAATAATGACTAATAAATTCTAGCGGTATTATTTTATTATTTTCTGTTAAATTTTTAAAGTTACCTTCCTTTCTGCGTCAAGTTTATAAGCGACCCAGAATGAGTTAAAATGTAATCGGCCTGTTATTTTTTGCCTCTTACTGTATACGAGGTCTGATGCTGGTGTATACACCACCCAATGTTTGGATTGTAACAAACAATACATCTGGGAGACGTCCAGACACATCGACCAACGAGTCCGGGAACATAAGAAAGATATTAGAAATGGTCAACTGAACAATGCACTTACAAAACACATTTTAGAAACTAACCATCTGTTCAATTTTAAAGAATCCAAAATGTTAGTTAGGATACACAACAAAAAAGAAAGAAAAATCGTAGAATCTAGCACCATCTCAATTTTCAACACGATTAAACAAAGACACGGATTTTTCATTCACTCGCCTTACCTCTCCAAAATTATCCTCAAGAATCATAAAATTCCCTATATCTAATCAACATCTCACTTAGTTTTCTATACACTTATTTTCCTTTAATTATAACAAATTTATTACTAATAATTTTCAGACACATTCATCAGGTAATACGATGTTTCCTTTAAACTTTCAACACACAATAAATTATTGTACTTTACCAATTAAACTAATCATTTTAATAATAATAATATATAAATTTCCCCAAAATTCCCCACACAACAAAATTTAATATTTTATCACATTGGCACTATATTTCTTTACAATTTCTTCTTTTCACACACACACACATTCACTTTTCCACGAGATAGTTTTTTATAAAAATCTCACTACTTATGTATTATATATACACATATATATGTATACACACACATATATATATATATATATATATATATATATATATATATTAAGCTTATATACATGTATGTAAGTGTGTGTGTATGTATGTATATATATATATATATATATATATGTATATTAGATAAATAATAAATATACAAACACGAGATAGTTTTTATAAAAATCTCACCACTTATGTATTATATATACACATATATATGTATACACACACACACACACACACACATATATATATATATATATATATATATATATATGTATATATATATGCTTATATACATGTATTTAAGTGTGTGTATGTATGTATATATATATATATGTATATTAAATAAATAATAAATATAAAAACAATTACAATAATAAAAACAAAATAATAATTACAACTTTAACTAATAAATTTGACACACACAAACACACACATACACACATACACACACACACACATACACACACACACATACACACTTTCTCGTCACGTACTTAGAATAAAAACAAATAAATAAATAAACATACACGCACGCGCGTGCGCTCACTTACACTCTTACACACAGACACCCAAATAAAAACGATTAATCTACTCACATTTCCATACTCTCTCTCTCTCTCTCTCTCTCTCTCTCTCTCTCTCTCTCTCTCTCTCTCTCTCTTCTCTCTCTCATACACACACACACAACGTAAGAGAATGTTTTACAGATAACAATGAAGATGAGGACAATAGTAAAAAAAATATTAAAAAGACAATATTATAAAAACGAAATGGTCCATTATTTGGATGAGGTCACGACACCCATAAAAAATAAGAATTCGGTGATTAAGCAACACCAGACAATCAGGTTTTACATTTTTGCTTTTATCTTGGATGATTTGGATGTTCTCATTTTTAACCAGATGGTGTTGCAAGATTATAAGAGTCGGAAGATTAAGTAACAATACTTATCGTATTTAGTTAAAATACAAGATCAGTCAAAAAGTATCGAAATTTTTGGTACTTTTTGACACATCTTGTATGCTGAAAAAACTAATATTCCATTCATTGTTCATTTCCATCTTGGTAAATAAGCTTCAAACTCGACACTTTTATGACACCTTGTATTCTGAAAAAAAATTAACGTTTCATTCATTGTTCATTTCTATCTTGGTAAATACAGCTTCAAACTGGGCACTTTTATGACACGCCTTGTATTCTGAAAAAATGATCGTTCCATTTATTGGTCATTTCTATCTTGGTAAATACAGCTTTAAACTCAACACTTTTATGACACAACTTGTTTTCTGAAAAAAAAATAACATTCCATTCATTGTTCATTTCCATCTCGGTAAATACAGCTTCAAACTCAACACTTTTATGACACACCTGTATTCTGAAAAAAAATTAACGTTCCATTCATTATTCATTTCTATCTTGGTAAATACAGCTTCAAACTGGGCACTTTTATGACACACCCTGTATTCTGAAAAAATTAAGGTTCCAATCATTATTCATTTCTATCTTGGTAAATACATCTTCAAACTGGGCACTTTATGACACACCCTGTATTCTGAAAAAAATTAACGTTCCATTCATTATTCATTTCTATCTGGTAAATACAGCTTCAAACTGGGCACTTTTATGACAAGAAAAAAATTAAGTTCCATTCATTATTCATTTCTATCTTGGTAAATACAGCTTCAAACTTGACACTTTTAGGACTCATCCTGTATTCTGAAAAAAATTAACGTTCCATTCATTATTCATTTCTATCTTGGTAAATACAGCTTCAAACTGGACACTTTTATGACACGCCTTGTATTCTAAAAAATTAACGTTCCATTGATTTATTCCTATCTTGGTAAATACAGCTTTAAACATTGTACTTTTATGACACACCTTGTATTCTGAAAAATATTATAATACATACATACAAGATGTATCGAAAAAGTATCGATATTTTTTGTACTTTTTGACACACCTTGTATTCTGAAAAAAATAACTATCTCGGTAAATACAGCTTAAATCTTGATACTTTTATGACACACCTTGTATATTCTTCTAAAATGCTACAACAGTACATCAAGAAATGTTCTTAACAAACTGATATTTGGTCAATGTGATTTAACCAAAAAAGAATTGTGCTATTTTTAATGAAACTCGGGGGTTTGCTTGGTTATTTATTTTGATATTCCAATCTAAAGGACGGAAATGAATGTGTGACAAGAAAATGAATTCATGCTGAGTGAACATTGTCATCCCTGAATCCAATGAAGAAGAAAACACAAGATGTGAGATTCTTTTTATTCATGGGAGAAAATTAGTTTTGAATAAAACTAAAAAAAAAAACGTTAAGCTTCAGAGGTTTGGGAAAAGGGTAGAAGAGAAAATAAAGTTTTAAAAATTGTTTAAAATAATTTGAAGATTACTAAAATAGAAATAGAGAAGAAAAGGAAGAAAGCGCTGATGCAATTAAGAAAGAAAGAAACAAACAAACAAACAAACAAAGATTGGGGTAACGTAATTAAGAAAGAAAAAAAGAAAGAAAGGGAAAGGAAGAAAGAAAGAAAGAAGAAAGAAAGCGCTGATGTAATTAAGAAAGAAACAGACAAGCATAATATGAAAACAAAGACAAAGAAAAAAGGAAAACCTAAAAAAAAAGAAAGACAATGCTGATGCAATCACAATAGAAATAAACAAAGAAAACGTGGAAAGAACGAAAAGGGGAAAAAAAAAAAAAAACTGACGATACAATTAAGAAAGACGAAAAGAAAGGAAGAAAGGAAGAAAAAAAAGAAAGAAAACATGGAAATGAATAAATAAATAAATCGCTGGTGCAATTTAAAAAGAAACATGACAAACCTGGAAAAAAAAGTTTAAGAAATTAGAAACAAAAAAAAAAGAAGAAATAAAAAATCTCATACTTGTATGTATTTATGAGATGAGGCTTTATATGAATGATTTTGATATTTTGAATATTAATTTTGAAGGAGTGGTAATTATTTTAGCCTCAACACCACGTTTAAATTCATGGTTAATCGCCTGAAGATGAGTTATTTTAAGGTAATTAAAAAAAAAACACCGGAACAGATCCCGTAGTTAATATGGCCTGAACGTTGTGTTTTATGTAAATAAAGATGTGGACAACAGTCCGAAATATCAAGATCATTTTTTTAAATCTCAAATGTTGAACAGTTATGATCATCCATCTTCATGGTTGAATAAATAAAGTACTACGAGAGAAAATGAGTGAAATAAAAAATGGGAAATATGGAGGAAAAAAGATTAAAAAATGAATAGATATAATAATATAAAAATATAATTTAGAAAACAAAATTAGAGAAGTACAAAAAAACGAATGAAAAAAAGAAAAATTAACGAAAACATTTTTTAAAAAGAAAGAAAATTAGGTCATTTAAAAAGGAAAGGAGATTACAGACAAAAAATCAAAAATCAAAAAAGAAACATGAAGAGAGAAAGGAAATTAAAATAATTGTCAAATTAAAGAGAAATAAATAACGAAAATTGAAGGTAATGAAAGAAAGAAATTTAAGGAAAGAAACTTAACAAAAGAAAGGAAATTAAAACAAAAATAAGAAAAGATAATGAAAGAGATGTAAAGAATGATGTGCAGTCAACTGTAGAGCCAATATAAAGTATGAAACTCACTGCATGGTAATAATGATTTTCGAGACAATCTTCTTCGAAGCGAAACGTTTATAAAAATTTTAAAATGTACTTTATTCTGCTTCAAGGACAGATCTAGCAACACTGAATTTCTTTCACAGTAACAATGACCTGTTGACTAATCTGTTTCAAGTCAGGTATTTATAACAATTATTAAGCTTATTTTAACGGCATATCAACATTTCTGGGTTATTCAATGCCATGTTCTTCTTTTCTTTTTTGTACACACAAACACACACACACACACACACACACACACACACACATATATATATATATTATATATATATATATATATATATGATTTGATTTGATTTGATTTGATATGATATATGTTTAAAGAGGATAAGAGGAATGTTAACACTTGGGTTATTTGAAGACGTTTTTGTTTTATTCATTATCGTTAGGCATTCAAATTTTACTAGCTCATTTTTATTTTTTAAACAATTTTAATTCATTTTTTTAATTTATTTAACCCATAGATGAGACCTTAAGTCATACAACCACTCTGGGTCAGAGGGGGCCTGAGAGTAATGGCGATGATGCGGTACTACACACCCTCAGTTCCAGAATTGGAACTTCACCAGTAGATGTAGTTTAACTTCATACCAAGAACACTAAGACCCTCAGAAAGGGCAATAGGGTTGGGACAATCATATAGGTGCTAGGCCTTGACAAGACCAGCCAACAGGTGGTCCCTCAGCAGGGGTACAGTCGTCGTATTCTATAACCCCAGCCAACTGGGCGGAACCCATGTTAGGGTTCCATCTATGTGTCAAATAGATCTGTTTAAAAAAGTGTTCATATTTGATCTGACCGTGTACAAAAAAAAATATTACGAAACAACTACACAAAAAATGTAAATATAAACGTACAATCAACAAAATTCCAAAACTTCTAGGCGTAAAATAACCCTAGATGGATTGAAATGTCATTAAAATCAATCAATCAGTCAGCCAAATTATTTCGTACCAGTCTGGATCGATTTTGTGTCAGTGGGTGAGCGCTGAAACCGTCAGTAAGTGTTTTACAAGGTTTGTCACAAAAGTATAGTGATTTTTTGTACTTTTTCACACACCTTGTATTTTGGAGAAAAAAATAACGTTCAATTCATTATTTTTTTTTCAGAATACAAAGTGTCAAAAAGTACCAAAAAAAAATCTCGATCCTTTTTTGACACACCTTCTATACACAGTATCATGCGGTGTCGTTCGCGTACTTCTAAAATCGGCGTTACGATTGCAGAGACAGAGACAGGACAGAAGGGTACATACTAAACAGTCAATCAAACTAGGGTCAACGAACCATTACGCAAGGAATAGGGGAAAAGAGAGAGCTAAGAGAGTCGTTACTAATTACATCCCACCCAAACCCACCCCACCCCACCTCTCTCTCTCTCTCTCTCTCTCTCTCTCTCTCTCTCTCTCTCTCTCTCTCTCTCTCTCTCTCTCTCTGATTTAATAGCACGCCGCCCCCCTTTATATTTGCAGTATCTTTCTTTCTTTTTATTCTTTCCTCTTATCGATTTTGGCTGATGCCGACGTGACCCACGTATCTTGCGATCAATTGCTTTCTTTCTTTTCTTTTCTTTTCTTTTCTTAGCTCAGTCAATTATTTTCATTCAGAGAAGGTTTAATTCAATGCGCTCGTTAGGTCCTTTAAGCAAGATGCCAGCGATGGCTTCCGATAGGTAGAAAAAAAAAGAAAGAAAAAACGAAAGATAGAACGAAAGAGAGAAAGAAAGAAAGAAAATTATAAATGGCGCCTAGGGAGATAGATAGATAGATAGATAGATAGATAGATAGAAACCCATATATATATATATATATATATATATATATATATATATAGATATAGATAGAATATATATATATATATATAGATAGATAGATAGATAGATAGATAGAAACCCATATATATATATATATATATAGAGAGAGAGAGAGATATAGATAGATAGATAGAAACCCATATATATATATAGATAGATAGATAGATAGATAGATAGATAGATATATATATATATATATATATATAATATATATAGATATATATATATAGAGAGAGAGAGAGATAGATAGAAAATATATATATATATATATATATAGATAGATAGATAGATAGATAGATAGATAGATAGATATAGATATAATATATATATATAGATAGATAGATAGATAGATAGATAGATAGATAGATAGATAGATAGATAGATAGATAGATAGATAGATAGATACTAAGAGATAGGGGTATATATAGAAAGATGGGAGAGGAGAGAAAGAAGAAATAAAAGGTAAAAATAAAAGCGGGTTAAAGGAGAGACAAAAAAGAATGAAGAGGACATTTCAAATAACAAAAACGAACAAGAAAAAATAACGAAATAAAAGGAGTTCCCCAAAACATAAGAGAAAGACGATGAAAATAAGGTAAATGAGAGAAATTGAATATCTCAATATCATCTCTTCGGCCCCATGAAAGAGGGTTTGAGAGGCAAATATTATTCCTGTGATGAGGAAGTGAAATCTGTAGTGAAGAAGTGGCTCAAAGAACAGTCAACAGAATTACAGTGCAGGGATACATGCTCTCATTCGAAGGTAGAACATTGCTAATGAGAGAAATTGTGACTATTTGGAGAAGTAGGGATGTGATCCACAAAGTACCAGCTTCATTTTAATGTATGATATCTGTGTTGGTAATTATACCTGTCCTAAACAAAAAGGCATTATTTTTTACCCACTCTCGTATTATATCACTCGATGCGAGTTTTTCACACCAAGTGTCCTTATATTAGCCGATGGGAAGCGCGTGGTGTAATGGTTAAAGTCATGGGAAATGGACTCGTCGCTCCGAGTTCAAATCCTGGACGTGGTAATTGCATTTCACTTAGCGCTAATACCCTTGGGAAAGGTATGAATCCTACTCTCCCTCCAGCTGTGGGTAAAATAGCAGGGCAGACTGGGTTCTTTAACCATGGCTAGGTAACCAGTCTAGGAGAAGGAAAACTCTGAAATCAAACCTGTTGAACTCCGCTTAAGAAATTGACCTTGTGTCGTATCCTGCTCGTGCGGAGGGGTTGGTAAATATATATTAGCCGATCTTAACAATGCTGTCATTTTGATGTTCTCAATTTTTCCTTTGATTTCCATTTCATCCAGTCTCTTTTCGAAGCCATTGGAAACCGTTGCAAGAACATTAATAACAATTGGTTTAACATTTACCTTCATATTCCACAGTTTTTGTGTTGTTTTTGTTTTTTGTTTATCTGTTTTTTTGTTTTTTGTTTTTTGTTGTTTTTTTTTCTGTTCTCTGGTCAGGTCGATGTATTTAACGATCTTTTCGTTTTCTTTCATTTTCACTTCGCCAAACGGCAAAATACACGAAATGACAAGTTCTCTTCTTTTTTAATTAATACTAAGGTCTGATCTCCTTATTATGTCGATAAATCTATGTAAATTTGAGCTGTATTTTCAATCTCCTATTAAAATAAAATAGATATGGCAAGACTTTGAAATTAGTACACGATACCATATACATACCTTGGTTGTAACATCTTATCTACAGAAAGCGATGTTAATATACGCATAGGAAAGGCATGTACTACTATAGACAGATTATCGATCATATTTAAATCTAATCTCCATGATAAGATAAAGCGAGAATTTTTCCAAGCTGTAGCCGTATCAGTGATAATGTATGGCTGCACCATTTGGACTTTAAAGAAACTGTTGGAGCAAACAGCTAAATGGGAACTACCAAGGATGCTGCGTGCTGTCGAACAAATTTTGGAAGCAAGACTCCACATAATCGCAGTTGTATGGCCACTTACCTCCCATCACACAAATCATGATATGTTAGACACTGAAGAAATAAGGAAGAATTTATGAATGACATTCTCATGTGGACACCTATGCATGGAAACACCAGAGTAGGCCGATCAGCAAAGACTGATATTGATTAGATTTGTGCGGATAAGGGATGTCGTGAGGAGGATCTGCACCCTATCCCGGACAAAAGCAAATTAGCACTATTTTTTCTCAAGAAATGGGTGCAACGATACAGGGAGCACCAGGCTTGAATTGCCTGGAGCGATGATCGATGAAGAGTGGTAAGAAATAGGCATGGGAATCCGAGCTGTCGTTGCTGAGCTGGTTGATTGGCTGGTTGGATTTTACGGTATTTCAGCCCTTATTGGGTTATCTAAGTCTTAAAAATTCAATTTTTCATTTTAAACTCAATTTTTTAAACTCATTTTTTTTTATTTAACCCATAAATAAGGCCCTAATAGGTACTAGCACTTCGGGTCAGATTGGCCAGGAAGTAATGGTGATGAAGGGGTACTCCACATTCCCCAGAGCTTCAGAATTGGAACTTCACCACTAGATGCAGTTTAATATCATGCCCAGGACACCCGTGCTCTCAGCATGACATGATGATGATGATGATGATGATGATGATGTGCTCTCTGTCCGAATTGAACTGACGAGGATTTTAGTGTATAAATCGTCTATCTTATCGAGGGTTCAGTCGTAATAGATATGGCAGATCACGGGAGATAACTCTTGAGATTTTCTTCCTATCTTCCCTGTAACAATGTCTTTTTCTATCCTATTGATATAAACTTATTCAGACTAGTTTGTTTGCGTCTGACAACGCAAGTATACATACAGCTCAACTTCTTTGTGTACATGGCCATTATTATTCTTTTTTTATATCTTTATCTATTTAGAAACTCAAGTTTGACCTTTTTTTGCGTAACAAAGAACGAATTCATTACAAAAGCTACCCCATAAAATACCTGTAGTTGGTGTCGCTAATATGGCAAAGAAGTTGCGTGTGCAACATGACAATGTTCGTTATTTAAGTTTAGATTCTTAAAAGAAAAAAACTGATCACAACAAAACGTTTTTTTTATCTATTATAAATTTGCTTTACGCATATCTTTGTGCGTGGCCTCCCTTTCTGTTTTCAAGTCCATTATAAATTTGTATTAGGTAATGCAGTGTGCGTCTTAACCTTTTATCATCTAGAATAAAACAGTGTACATTTTGTATACGTAATGATATTCCTAGCATTCAAGAGGCCAACGCAAATACACCCGGCACGAATAGCAGAGAAGCAAAAATGCTTCCGTACTATCAGAATGTGACAGAATTTCGGTTTGAAGCGGAGGAAGTATTTATTTACCCAACCTGTTCGCTATGGGTAGGGTGTGACACAAGGTCGTAAGTATGGGGTATCAAGCAAAAATTAGACTTGCTATTCCGTTGGTAATGGAGCGGCTAGACTAGCTAGCTAACCATTTCACTACGATAGGACGCCTTCAGTTTAAAGTGGATATATCGTGGGAATAGTACCTCCCGGAGGGTGATTTTTTAAAAAAAAGCTTAGTTCCCTCAAAAATCTCCTTCATACACCGAGCAATGAAACCAGACCTTATCCCTTACAGGCGAGGGGGCAGGTACTGCATGTGGGACAGGACCCCTTGAACGGAAGTGCTGAGTTTAGTACATATCACCCGGGACGAATGCCCAGCGACGGTAGTATTTATCTAGTTCTTCACGAGGCCAAAATATGTCGGTCTGATATGAGGTGCCCCGCATGAAGCAACTTTCCTTGGGGGCGGATGCAAAAGTTACTTAGATTGCGTCTGTATTTCCCTTCAGAAGCGCCTCAGGCACCGGGGAATAAACCCAGCCTTTAACCCTTTGGGGATTAGATGCTAGTACTGTCTAGAGGAAACGCCCCTAGAACTGAGCCGTTAATTGTAGCACAAAGTACCCAATAAGAATGCAAGGCTTCGGTTGTATTCATTTTACTCACCCCGAAGCTAAAATGTGACACAAGGTTGATTGAACGTGTCGGGGGGGGGGCGTGGAAAATAAACCTCCCACGAGACGATTAAAAAAATTGTTTAGATTCTACCACCATTCCAAATGAAGATCGCCTCGGTCACTGGGCAATAAGCCCACCCCTTTAGGCAAAGCGATCAGTGCTGCCCGGGGAAGGCTCCCATGAACTAAACTATTGTTTATTTTTCACCTACCTGGCACGAATTCTAAGCGCCAGTACTAATTTATAACGTTTCATTGTGTATTATATATACGAACCAACGAAGTTTATCAGAGTAATTGTTATATGTAATTCGCTGAAGGGTTTTTAAACCAAGTTCTAATAAATATGGTGTAGCTCAGTCGGTAGAGCGACCGCCTAGGAAACACAAGGTTACTGGTTCGATACCGGCCCTCGCCAACTCAGCGTATGAGTAGCACAGGGATTTGTACGGTTAAGTAAGTAGCTAATGTAGGTGCTGCGCTCCACCACAGACGCTAAAAACAATTTCCTTGGTCTAACGCTCGTGAAAAGGGTATAGACTCCTCGCTGTCTGTCTGGTACCGACTTTAGGCCACCTTGACGACTTTACTTTTATTTACTATCTTTAAACAAGATGGATTCATCTCCACGCTGGATGGTAAGACTCTCAAATTAGTAGACCAGTTCACATACCTAGGTAGTAATATCTCATCTAAAGAAAGCGATGTCAGTATATATGAAAGGCATGGGCTGCAATAGATAGATTATCGATCATAAGGAAATCTGATGAGATAAATCGAGAATTCTTCCAAGATGTAGCCGTATCAGTGCTACTGTATGGCTGCACCACTTGGACTAACGAAATGCTTAGAAAAAAGCTAGATGGGAACTACACAAGGAAGCAGCGTTCTGTCTTGAACAAAATTTAGAAGTAGCAACTTAAAAAAACAAATGTACGACCATTTGCCTATCCTACAAACCATCCACGTAAGACGGACAAGATACGTGGGACACTGTTGCAGGAGTCAGGAGGAGCACACAACTGATGTTCTCCCGTGGACGCCTACACAGGAACACACCAGTGTAGGTCGACTTACAAAAACCTACATCGATCCACTCTGTGCGGATTCTGGATACTGTGTGGAAGACCTGCCCGGGTTGATGGCGGATAGGGACGGTTGGCGAGAGCGAAGAGTCATTGGTATCCATGCTATCAGTTCACCCTGATGATGATGAACTTATTATAGTCATTATGGTGTAAACGTAAAAGTAAATAATTGTAACTTCTTAAATCTGTCGTCTCATTTGTTCAGTTAACCGTAACTTAGCAACGAGACAAAATGTCCGCTATCTACAATCATGGTAGCATTATCAGAACAAAAAGGAAAATTCGATTTTCGTACACCCACTATATATATATATATATATATATATATATATATATATATAATGAGTTAAGAGTAAGGAAATGAATCCGACGGTAAATGTATAGATAAAAGGGTATGAAAACACACAATGCTGTTAAAATGAATATATTTTTATATCATTTTCATAGATAATATTGACAATATTTCGATTTATAAAAAATCATCATCAGAGCATAATGATAATTAGGTCCGTTTTTAGATGTAAATGTTTTTAATCCGGACTCATCGAATGGCTTACAGGCTTTTTGGAAAAACAATGTTTCCGGTTAGAATTTAAATTATTTTCTGCTTCTCTCTTAATACCGATAAAGTTTTGAAATAAATCAATTCTTAATGGATAATACAATTTTGTTTATAAACTCATGTTTTTCTATTCAACCCATAGATAGGACCCTAACAGGTACTACCACTCCGGGTCAGAGTGGACCAGGGAGCAATGGTGATGAAGGGGTGCTCCACATTCCCCAAACCTCCAAAACTGGAACCTCACCATCAGATAGAGTTTAACGTCATTCCCAGGACATGATAAAAAGGGGTTGGGGCTTGCCATAAGGGCAATAGGGTTGGGAAAATCATATAGGTGCTAGGGCTTGACATAACCAGCCGTTTGATCGGAGGGGGGCTCTCCGACCACCCGTCTAGCCCAAGATAGGGCCAAAGTGGAGTATTGCATGTCATGAACTGCTCATCCACCTGGGCTCTATCCTTAAGCATCACGGGCCGCCACCCACGGCCAAGAGGTGGCCCCATTGGGGGAGTTTTACCCCTCTGCAGAGGTGCAGTCGGTGCATTCTAACGCCCCAGTCGACAGGGCGGTTTCTTACGTTCGTTTTATTTATCTATTTATTTTTGTGATTGAATTATTATTTAAAATCTCAAAATTGCAATTATTGGCAGCTATAAATACTTGATTTTTTTTATATTCACATACATTACTGCTTGTTTATTATTTATTTATTTATTTGAATGTTTGTTTGTTTGTTTTTATGCCTCTTGGGGATCTCTTTTTAATAATTCATATCATCCGTAAAAAAAATGTTGGGTGTTGCTTCCAGAATTTGTTCAAGTTATTCATCGAGCTTTTTTTAGTTCGT
Organism: Doryteuthis pealeii; assembly: GCA_023376005.1. Lineage (NCBI taxonomy): Eukaryota > Metazoa > Mollusca > Cephalopoda > Myopsida > Loliginidae > Doryteuthis > Doryteuthis pealeii. The sequence continues at coordinate 73,145,659 of CM042140.1, read as the reverse complement.
TACGTTAGGGTCCAAATGATGCAGCCATACATTAGCACTAACACGGATACAGTTGGGAAGAATTCCCGCTTTATCTCTTCAGAGATAACTGATTTCCATATGATCGATAATCTGTCTATATTCTAGGATATTGGAGGCGCGTGGTGTAATGGTTAGATTCGTAGGAAATGGACTCGTCAACCCGAGTTCAAATCTTGGACGAGACCGTTTGCATTTCACATTACGCTAATACCTTTGGGAAAGGTATAATCCAAATACTCTCCCACCAGCTATGGATAAATAGTATGCTAGACTTGGCCCTTTAACCTTGGCTACGTAATAAGTCTAGAAGAAGCAAAACTTTGAATTCAAACCTGTTAAACTCCGCTTAAGAAATTGACCTTGTGTCGTATCCTCGTACGGAGGGGTTGGTAAATATTCTAGGATATTATAATTAAATTCAGAATGAGGGGAAATCGGGATTGTCATTAGTCAAGTATCAAGGCAATGCATTTCGTTAAGGTATAAGTGGTGCAGCCACACATTAGCACTGACACGGTTGTTATATAATTCGTGAATAGCATACGAATTAAGTGTAGTGAGATTTTGAATTAAAATTCATTGAAATTCAAAATCGGTGGGGGTTATATTACTGATAGGTAATGACCTTTATGGAAAACGTAAGAACGGAAATTAAGTTTACTTAGTCAGATAATTTGGCCGTTAGTAGAAAGGAGACGACGTGATGTTCATTTGCTCCTAAGATGCCACTGCGCGGTTGAAAACCCTTTTGGGCTTCGGGCTTTTAATAAAGAATAAAGACATCTTGTAAAACAATAAAGGATTGCTTAATTATTACAACCAAGAAATGAACATAGACAGCCCAGCCCAGAAGAAAGAAAGAAACCAGCCCAGAAAAAAAGGATGGCAGCGACGATACAGAAAGCAGTAAGAATCCATCTCCTCTCCTCACCTCTCTCGTCATTTATATACCCGAGTCAAACGAGTATATAACACGGTAATATGGAAGCGCGTGGTGTAATGGTTAAAGTCATGGGAAATGGACTCGTCGTCCCGAGTTCAAATCCTGGACGTGGAAAATTGCATTTTCACTTAGCGCTAATACCCTTGGGAAAGGTATGAATCCTACTCTCCCTCCAGTTATGGGTAAATAGTAGGGCAGAATGGGCTCTTTAACCTTGTTTAGGCAACCGGGCTAGGAGAAGGAAAACTCTGAATTAAAACCTGTTGAACTTCGCTTAATAAATTGACCTTGTGTCACATCCTGCTCGTGCGGATCGGTTGGTATATATATATATATACACGGTAATATGTCGATAATCTATATTCTAGGATATTGTGGTTAAATTCAGAATGAGGGGAAATAGTGATTGTCATTAGTCAAGTATTAAGGCAAAGCGTTTCGTAGGAGTATAAGTGGTGCAGTCATACATTAACACTGACACGGCTACGGTTTGGAAGAATTCTCGCTTTATCTTATCAGAGAGAACTGATTTCCATATGATTTATACTCTGTCTATATTCTAGGATTTTGTGAGTAAATTCAGAATGAGGGGAAAATAATGATTGTCATTAATCAAGTTTTAAGGAAGACATCTCTTAGAAATTGGTGTATTTTATTTTTTGTCTTTTTTATAGAACACTCAAAGGATTGAATCTGTTTTCAATAATAGCCAAGTTAACACGCAGAAACCCTTGCCCAACACACATGATATTGACATACTGTCACAGGTACAAAACACCAGGTGATGTAAAAAAAACACACTCTATCGAGTGCAATCTGAATAGCAATGACAAGATGGCTGCCGGGACAGATCTACCATTTCTTTTTCTTCTTCTTTTCTTTGAAGTAAACGGCAAAATAAGTCACAGTGTTAACCCTTACTTTTTACTCTGATTGGCTCGATAGAAAATGGACCACATTGGTTTTTCAGATCAAACATCAGCGCATGCGCATATCACAACAAAGACATGACATTAAAAGATCTTTCGAGAATTCTTCTTTTACTAAAGTCTTCTTGCGGATCGATAATTGAAAATCGAACGACAGGGTTCCTGGATGTCTCTAAGTGTCATCTCAAGCATCAACACGCGTGTCTAAAAAGTTTTCTGTCACGTTACTTTTTTCATTAAAGATTTTTGGACTCGTAGTTGTTGCCACCATACCGATACGATAGGCAGAATTTTGAAAATGTAATATTACATGTCACTCCATGGTAAAGGTAATGGGAAATATGAACATTTACATTAAGCAAAATCGTAATGATTGAGAGACAACCATGAAAAGAAAGTAGGACAGATAAAAAAAATGTAATCTTGAAGGAAGGATGTTTTAAAGGAAGATCATTCCCATTCAAAATAGTTGGACTCGTCCAACGGAACACATATAAAAATACGAATACGCGAAATTATTTGTAGTCGAGATACGTAGTAGTATTCATAGTCGAGTCACTACTAGTCAGAAAACTAGTCACACTGCTGGAGAACTGAGCGTTAACTCTATTATTTATACTAGTACAAAATTTTAAAAAAACACCATCCGGGCGATGTAAAAATAGATTTTTGAAACATATCGCCTGCGGGGTGGGAGTAAAAAATTCAATGTCAGCGAGTTTGTACCCTAAGTAAGTAAAATCATCAAATTCATTAAAGGATTAAAAAAATAAAACAATTTGAAATGTAAACTTTAAATATGTATTAAAATAAAACAAACCATATATAGATATATAATACCAGTCTGTATTTATTAAGACTTGTTTTAAAAAAAAAACTAATGTTGCATGTTCAAATTTTGAGTGTATTTATTCTATGTTATGACTATTTTGGGTAATGTGACGTAAGCAGTGACGTAATTTTTGTTACAGACAAAAACCGGAAGCGAATCACCATTATGAATAGATTTCCTATACAAAAAGTAATAAATCCTTTTTTCCGCATTTTCAACGTTGTATTTTATAAATTCAGTCACAACAAATGGTAAGAAAAATATTTGTTGAGTATTAATAGAGTGCCCAATTAATGTTGTTGGTTAGTTGGTTGGATTTTACGGCATGCTAACCCTTGTTGGGTTATTTTATGCCGAAGACATATTGTTTTATCCATTCTTGATGGGTACTCAATTTTTTAAAACTCAATTTTCTTTTTTAAAACTCATTTTTCTATCTAAACCCATATAAGTGACTCTAACAGATACTACCACTCCGGGTCAAAGTGGACCTGGAAGTAATGGCAATAGAGTGGTACTCCACATTCCCCAGAGCTCCAGAATTTGAACTTTATCATCAGATATATCATATATCATAAAAAGGATTGGGGGTTTGCCACAAGAGCAATAGGGTCAGGATAATCATATAGATGCTAGGACTTGACGTGATCAGTCGTTTGATCGGAGAGGGCCTCTGAAACATCATGTCTAGCCTAAGTAAGGGCTAAAGTGGAGTGTTGCATGTCATGGACTTCTCAGCAACCCAAATTAGTGTGTTTTGTCTGCAGAAAATACTATGCTAGAAAAGAGCAATTTCAAGATAGGATGATCAATGAACAGACGATATGAGGATGAAGGATCAAAGTGCAATCCCATTAAGAATTGTTCATTTAACTGTATGCTTTAATGCAGAAGCAACAGAAAAAAATCTTATATTTGCTTAATCAAATGAGCACCCAAAAGCCAACACTACCAAAGTGCGTATTGCACGTAAAAATATTACAAGTCCTTGTAATGGTTCGTAAGCTGTAGATTCTTGTTAGGGCAGTGCTAACGAACAAAGAAAAAAGATCGTATTCTAAAAATAGAAAAAAACAGACTGACCGACGACAAATTCAGAACTCCCGCCAACAAACGGACATTCTGAGAGCGGGGGAAGAGAAAGGGATTTCTAGTGACAGAGGGTTTTTGTTTAATGGCATATCAATCTTCTTGGATTATTTAAGAACAATCCCATCCTTGTAGAAGAACAGTAGTGGTACTATTTCACCCATAGCTGAGGGTGAGGGGACTAATAAATTTCCCAAGAGTCACATACATAGATACACTTATACATGAGTGTGTGCGTGTCTGTGCATCTGTGTGTGGGGGTCTAGAAATATAGCTATGTAACTCTTGGGAAATGTATTAAACCCTTCACGCCCTCAGCTATGGGTGAAATAGTACCACTACTGTTCTTCTACAAGGATGGACTTGTCATTAAATAATCCAAGAAGATTGATATGCCATTAAAGTAATAGGGCGACTGGATTTCGTATACTACGATGTTGCAGTTTAACACGTTAGCCACCGTACCGTGGGGGTCTCTTAGGAAGAAAAAAAAAAGAAATTGAATGTAAGTAGAACATATACAAAATTATGTATGTCTTTTAAGTGAATTTAATCGAGAATGACTTCGGTAAATGTGCTTATCCGAAAATGCATATTGTTTTATCTCTTGATACGTATGAGGGTATCGATTTTCTTCTCCTTTCTATTTCCTTTTTGTTTCTTTTGGTTTTAGCAAAAATATAGGATTTATGCATAAATATGCACTCCTACTTATTAAGTATTACATCTACTTTCAATTGATGAGAAATACGAATCTGTGTATATATGCTGAGCATGTGTGTGGACGGGAGTGTATCGATCTAGTAAACCACATAGCTATATTTCTAGACCCCCCACACAGATGCACAGACACGCACTCACACATATATATGTATATCCATGTATGTAACTATACTTAGGGTATATATATATATATATATATATATATATATATATATATATATATATATATATATATAGTAAACAAACAAATAATGCGTTTGAATGACTTTTTAGCCGACAATTTTTGGGAGAATATGTGCTTAATTAAAGTCGTACCTAATTTTGAAAATTAATTAATTGATAATTAATGAATTAGGCCGGCATACCTATTCAAATCTAAGGCTAAACAAATCGAGAAAAATCAATCTCTGTATGTACATTTCAGCCTATTAGGCCTCATCAGCAGAGCTATAGACAGGAAGACTGCTTTGTGTGTGATTCGAAGATTTTTCGTTTGTTCTGAACTGAGTTATATTCCACTTATGGTGACTTTGCTACACGACAGTATGAGAAGTAAACAAATATATATATATATATATATATATATATATATATATATATATATATATATATATATATATAAAATAAGTTATCCACATAGTGTGGATTTACTTTTAACAGCTACCTCTAGCCGGGATCGAAACCTGACTTAATTTTCGTCTGCCGAGTCTCTTACTATTAGCGGCTGTCAATTTTTAGTGAACAATTAATTGATACATTCCTACGTGGAATGATTTTATTAACTCTTAGACTTTTGTAAACAAGTCGAGTTTCAGCTATACGCCAAGCGGTGAAATTTCAATTAATGTCCCTTCTACAGAGCTCTACCGAGTTGGGAGCATATACATATATAAATAAGTTATCCACATACACGTGTTTCGAAGTGTACATCTCATCAGTGTGGCTTTACTTTTAACAGCTACCTCTAGCCGGGATCGAAACCTGACTGAATTTTTGTCTGCCAAGTCTCTTACCCATGCGGCTATTAGTGGCTGTCAATTTTAAGTGAACAATTAATTGATACATTCCTACGCGAATGATTTTATTAACACCAGAGGCCTCTTAGACTTTTATAAACAAGTCGAGGTTCAGCTATTCAAGGGTCGTTCGGGCTTCTGTTTTCTCCATTTTTGTAATTGTCACAAACCTGCTAACTTCGTATGGGCCCACCTGCACAGAAATTAACACATGAATCTGAAATAGTTTTTCTAGTTTTAAGTGGTTCTTTTTTCTGGGTGAGGTTTAGAACTTTTTGGACGAGCCTCGTATGCGCCCCATCTCCTAGTGGGTTGAGAACTTTAGAGGGGGTTTCGTTGACGACCTCCAACTAAGCTTAAAAAGGCAACACTCTCCTATAAAAAGGGTAGAGCACTCTCTGGTGAACTTTACATATGTACAGATGTGGGTATTAATCAGTTAAAATCCCGCTTCCAGTTTGTAGATGACGATGTCCGAGTGGTTAAAGAGTCTGACTGATGATGATTTTCATCCCGGATGGAGGTATCCTACAAATGTCTAGCTACACTGAAGAGGCGTGATACGTTGAAATACGGTGTCTATGGCTGACTATATATATATATATATATATATATATATATATATATATATATATATATATATATAATAGTTTACAAGATTTATAAATAAAGAGTGCGGAATATCTGTGATGTAGCATATATATCTGAGTTAGGGTAGCGTAGACTGCAAAGTCCACTGACCCTACGTATACGCTACCGTAACTTATATATATATATATATATAATATACGGTATACACTGCTGCTGATATCTAATAGGTCGAAACAGCAGTCAAGTGTTTCCATTATATATATATATATATATATATATATATATATGTTCGCACACGTGTAATCGACTGCAATTAATCAATATCTTGATTAATTCAGTGGATTTAACCCTGAAGATCCTTATCGTGAAACTCGAGTAGGTTATCACTTGTACCTATATTACAATAAATTTGCTCTACTATCGTATTGAGCACTTTTTATTTGTTATATCGCTGTCTTACCTTGCTGAATTTTGCATCAACTAACCATTGTGACCATCTTCACCGGTAAGTCACCTTTTCCAAAATAACATATATATATATATATATATATATATATATATAATTAAATTTCCGCGACCAGAAAATACAGGAAAAAAGTGTACGACATATGGAAACACTGGACTGCTGTTTCGACCTATTAGATCTCATCAGCAGTGTATACCGTGATCTCTCCCACTGGATATCGAACCAGCAACGATAGAATGAAGAGCCGAAACTCTACCACTTACTTCGCCAACAGTGATCAGCATGTTTAGCATGCTGATCACTGTTGGCGAAGTAAGCGACGTTCTCCTATAGTCTCCTACACTACTACATTAATCAGCTCTGTGTGGACACTGGATACCGTCTAGATGACTAACAAAGAGTGATGGTCGATAGGGACGGATAGGGAGAGTCATGGAAATCCGTGCTGCCAGTACGCCTTGAAGAGGATATATTATATAATATATTTTTATTAACCCTTCAGCAAAAGTTGGACACCACCAAAGTTCAATTTCTTAAGTGGAGATTATCAGGTGTGAATTTAGAGTTTTCCTTTTAGAAGACTGGTTTACTAACGAGTAGTCTACCCTACTATTCATCCATAGCTACAGGGAGAATAGTTGGATTCATACCTTTCCCAAGGGCATTAATGCTATGTGAAATGCAACAGCCACGTCACAAATTTGAACTCTGATCACCGAGTCCATTTCCAATGATGATACGTGCCTCCGTCATGATATTATATTATAGATAATTATTATATCATTATATCATATTATAGATAATTATTATATTATTGCTAATTCGTATATATCATAATATTATATTATAGATAATTATTATATTAGTTAAGTCCAGACTTGCTTTAATGAAGTCTTTCTGATCAGCACTTTTTTTGGTGAATCACGTGATTGTGAAAGTGCTGTTGTCTCCAGAAACAAAAGACCTAATTCCGTGTGAGGTTTATTGGTTTCCTAAACTTGAAATTTATCTGAAATATAACATATAACAGTTAAGAACGTGGAGGACATTAACAGAAATACGATTGCGTATGGTTGATGTATAAGCAGAGTGATCTGCTCCTGTGTCTAATTTAAATACAGTGATCTGCCCTTGTCAGATAAAGTATAAATAAAAGCCGGGAAGCGGCCATTTGCAATTCGGCTCTCGAAGTTTGTACTGCTGACCACGTCTTCCGTATAGTTGGTTGGTTGGTTGGTTGGTTGGTTGGATTTTACGGCATGTTATCCCTTGTTGGGTTATTTTATGCCGAAGACGTTTTAGTTTATTCATTCTTGATGGTATTTTTTTTCAAACAATATTTAAACAGAATTTTTTTAAATAATTATTTCTATTTAACCCATAGATGCTACCCTAAAAGGTACTACCACTCCGGGTCTAGGTGGCCCTGGGAGTAATGGGGATAAAGGGGTACTCTACATTCCCTAAAGCTCCAGAATAGGAAATTCGCCATAAGATGCAATTTAACGTCATACACTAAGACCATCAGCCACCGCCTTCTAGCACATATATGATAAAAAAGGGTTGGAAGTTTGCCAGGGCAATAGTGCTGGGACAATCATATAGATGCTAGAGCTTGAGGTGACATGCCGATTGATCGTAGGTAGCCTCTCTGACCGTCCGTCTAGCATAAGTAAGGGCTAAAGTAGAGTGTTGAAAGTCATGAACTGCTCAGCTACCTGGATTCCACCCTTAAGCATCTCGGGTTGCCAACAGGTGGCCGCATTGAGTGGATTTTGTGTGGTGTTTTAGACCACGAGTGGTGACAGAGAGTTAAAGAATAAAACGAACACAAACTTAGAATTGGAATAGACATGTATTACTGACATACATAACAAATTGTTGCAAACTTTGGTTTGTCTGCGGGAATGTTATATATAGAATAATAAACCACTTAGCTGAAACCCTGAGGTAGAGGAATTATCGGAGTCCCTTGCTACGGCTGCTCTGGTCGTTCTGCTGGATATAAGTGGTCCGACTCCGGTGCTGGTCGATCAGAAAGAGGAAGAATTTGCCTCTTTGGCTTTGCCGCCACAGTATGCTGGCCCGTGATTGGTTGGTTCGATAGAGAGCCTCATAGACAAGGACGATAACCCTACCTCAGATTTCTTTACATTTGCCCTCAGCAGCGGTATATTCTACAACCCCAGCTGACCGGGTGGAACTAATCTTGATACAAATAATTTGCATATGGTTTATGGTTTCAAGTATTCTTTATATTAACCTATGTACGATTATATAGTTTCAGATAACCGTTTCTAATTAATAATAATCTTTTATTTGCATACATATATATATATAATTATTCCTAATTAATACTTATATTGTACTAAGTTAGCTTAGTCGGTTGAGCATTCGCCTAGGAATCTCAAAGTTCCGGGTTCGATACCGGTACCCGCCAACTCGACGCATGAGTAGCATAGCTTGGGTAACTTAATCTGCATGGCAAAGCATCTGGGGGCTGATTGTAAGTGTGGAGCTCCATCTCAACAGAAACAATCTCCCTGATCTAGCGCTAGCAAAATGGAAATAGACTCCCTCACTGTTCGACTGATATCAACTATAGGCCACTCCGCAGATTTTACTACTACTACTATATGGTTTCAAGTATTTCTATCTAATACTAATAATTTTCAACAATTATATGATTTCAAGTATTCCTATCTAATGCAATTAATTTACACACGGTTATATGGTTTCACGTATTCTTATCTAATATAAATAATTTGCACATTTTTATATAGTTTCACGTATACTTATCAAATACAAATAGTTTGCACACTGTTATAATTTCAAGTATTTCAAATAATTATATGGTTTCAACTATAAGATGTAAAGTTCTTATATTAAATTTGGAAGGCCCAGGGTAAACTTCCAACCTGGGTACATATAAGTACAAGAAACATTCCGACAAAGTTATAAGATAATAACAGACTTTATTCCGTGAGCACACGGAGAAATACATTCAAGGCAGGAATACATATACAAAACAGATACATAAACACATTATAAAGGAAGAAGGAGTTACGTCCTAAGGATGTCACTTACTGATAGCTGGTTGGTAGGGGGCACTTAAGAGAAAGGGGTGCAAGCGTCTAAACCATGTGAAGTGTTTGCCTGTCCCAGAGAAAGAGAATTCAGAATTCCTGAGCTGCTGCCTAAATGCTCTCGCCCCTATCAGCGGAAACCTGCAACAAGAAAAGATAACCATTGTGGACTCACACATTACCATTTTACTAACCCAACACAACTAATGATAATAATATTCCTTTGTAAATTATTATAGGATTTCAGATTTTTTAAATGTATACTTGGTGTTGAGCACTATAAAGAAAAAACAAAAATAAATCTGTCTTGTTTTGTTTTTTGTTGTTGTTTTTATTCTAAAAAGAATAATAAATTCGCTTCGGGGAAATTCCAACAAATTCGCATCAAGAACAACAAACCTAACATAAATGAAATAGCATTTAATACTGGCAATAATAGACTAAACATTTCAATAACTAACACACAAATCTTAGCAACCCTCAAAAAATAAAATAGACTCCTAATTGAATGAACAACAAATAAATACATGAATGAATAAATTCAAATGAATAAAAACCCCCCGCCCGGTTTCGACTGGGGGTCCGGCGAGCTTCAGCCACTGGACCGGTTGGTTTATAATAATAGCGTCGATCCCAGGAGGCCATCCCCCCCAGGCAACACCTGCCCCCTCGATTTAAAGGGGCATGGCTGGGTTTATTGCCCAGTGCCTGAGGCGCCCTCCTTGGGGGGGAATGCCGACGGGATCGACGCAATTTTTGCACCTGCCATTCCATGAGCTTCGGCTTGTGGGTGGTCCCACGTTAATAGGGACTTTGTGCCTGACCCGTACATGTGGGGTACGCGGTAAATACAATAAAACCGCCCATATGCATTTCCATAAGATAGATACCCGTTGTATCTGAAAACCGTAAATAAACACAGAATTGACTTTTTTTAAATTACTACGTGCAAAAAAGTTTGTTTTTTTTGGGGGGGGGTGTAAGTAAATAAAAAACATGATTTAACTTCCTCAAATGTAATATTGTGTGCATGTATTAATGATTAATTAAATAATCATTTTGAATATTTATTTTACACATAAATTTTACACTAAACCTTAGGTATTTATTCATTTGTAAACTTTATACTTAACTTTCTGTTACTTAAAAAAGGACGAGAGTAAAAAATAATCAATAAATTTGATTACACATTTCGCAAATAATTTTTTTTCATTTCAAGTAATAATAAAACTTCTTATTTAATTTTATAGTTTATTTATTTTAAATTGTCATTATTACAATGGAAAGGATTATTACATTATAATTCCACATTTGAATCCTTATAATTATTATAAGGATCAGCTTCTATTTATTTTATTATTAATAATTAATATTGAATATTAACATTCAATAAATCGAAAATTAATTAAAGAATAGATAAAATAACATTAATTCACATCACAATAACATTTTTTTAAATAATTACTTACTTAAAAAGCATCATAACCACATTTTTTTTTATTTTTGTTCCATGCTCAAATTTAAATTGAGACATGCGCAGAACTACACCGGATATGAATTACACTTGAATACAAAAAAAAATCTTCAATTTCAAGGTTGGAAAAATTTAAGTGAATGTTTCTTGTTTTGTAAATAATTTTCTAGTAAAACTTTAAACGTCAGATAACATTAAATATCGAAGTGAAAAAAAATATATATATACATCAATAATATTGGGCATGTATTTATTAAAACTTGTTTTAAAAGACACATTATATCATCTTTTGTGCGTTCGTAATCCTGAGTTTATATATAATTCAGTTGTTCTATTGTTTTTATGTAGTACTTAATACTGACTATAAATTAAATACTAATTGAAAAACTTGCATAATTCTTGAAGTTACTATGACGTAGGTAGTGACGTATTTTCGGTTATAGACAAAAAGAGACTGAATCTCCATTATATTTAGATGTGTGTGTGTGTGTGTGTGTGTGTGTGTGTGTGTGTGTGTGTCTATTTGCGCAGCATTCTTTCATTTATACATGTAGAATTAAACAAAAGGGACGTCTCCTGTTTAACAATTTTATTTATGATCTTTTCTGGCCAGAAAGCTCGAAAAGGTCGTTAATAAAATTGTTGAACAGGAGACGTGCCTTTTGTTTAATTCTACATACATACATACATACACACACACACACACACACGCGCGTGCGCGCGCACATACACACACACACACACACACACACACACACACATATATATATATATATATATATTTTATATATTTATATATATAAATATTTATATATATATATATTTATATATATATATATATATATATATATATATATATTTATATATATATATATATTATATATATATATATATATATATATATATATATATATATATATATATATGTATAGTATCAACCCTCTTTTGCTGATCGTTACATTACCATATAAATAACCATGCTAATATTCAAAAGTATTTTAATGACTTTTTAATAGTGAGCTGGATTTTCTTTTGTTTCTTTTTTTAATTATGGGCGCTCTTCATGGATAGTGTGGAGTATTTTCTTATTGTCATTACATTGATTGGTTTGTCACCATTTCTAATCATATTGTCTTTATTTGAGCGGAGTTATTTGGCAATCTCAGTTATGCATTATGAAGAAGGTAATCGTGTTTATTAGAGTGGCATAGGTTTTTAATTCCGCCAGCTTTGTGTAAATTCAGAAGATTACGTCGGTGTTTGAACACCGAATTAAATGGGAAAATAACGGTAGATTAATACCCTGGATATTTTCTACAGTAATATAAAGACATAAACCAGTTGGATTACTACCTACACCTACATATACCAAATACTCAAAGCCACGCACACACACAAACACACACACAACACATACACACACACACACACACATATATATATATATATATATATATATATATATATATCTTATTATAATGGAGATTGTGTGTTTTTCTGTCTGTAACCGAAACTATATTCCTACTCAAGTCACAATTCTCTTAGTTATTGACATCACATTCTCCATGATTTTATTTTTATTTAAACCTCAATTATTAATAAAATTGTCTTACATTATTAATACTGTTAACTATGTCTACATACTGACAACATGCAATTATATTTATATATACAACAAAATAGCGGTTTACAGTGTGAACGAAAAGGCTAATTTGCATATTAATATTTAAAAATCGAATTTAATAAATATGTGCTTAGTATTATTGATTTCTAACTGTTTGGTTTTATTTTAATGAATATAAGCAAAAATCTCTTCAATTAATCTTAAATGAAATCCATTAACAAGATAAAATAACTGTCATTTTATTCTTTACTTCTTTTAACTAAATACTTAAATTAGAAAAAATAACAATGAAAGACGAGAGTGACGGAAGAGTAAGTTTCAGTTGTTCCATTTTTTACCAAATCTTTTATTATACTCCCTCTGTTTCAAATCTTTTTATCTGTATTCTTATTTAGTTTCATTAGCCTTTCTAATTTAATACAATATTTTATTACATTAAAACTTAAATACTTGCACCCGGAGGGTGCATATATTTGCTAGTATATATAATATAAATATATAAAGGTTTTACATATCTATTTATTTGGTGACAAAGGAACATTCACGACCATTCACGATAGATATGTCACCGAATAAATAGATATGTCACCAAATAAATAGATGTGTAAAACCTTTATATATTTATTTTATTATATTATATAAAAGCTCTATTTTATATTGAGCACTCTACCAATAATACTGCCTTTGGTACACCATTCTAGCAAAAGCTGAAACAGTGAACATCCCACACTATAGTGTATATATATATATATATATATATATTGAATTTTTGATATTGAATTTTTGATAGAGGAATTATATATATAATTGATAATTTTGAATCATATTACTACGACCAGACAACTCGGCAAACACCATTTGCGACATCCGGGGCACTGGACAGCTGTTTCGACCTCCTTTGGTCTCATCAGCAGTGCATACCACAATCTCCACCACTAGAGATTGAACCAGTGGACCACAGCGTGAAGAGCGGGGACTTAACACAGTGGGCCACTGGCCCATGCCACAAACGGGGAATGCCAAATCATCTAGTCAATGGTAATATTAATTCAAATGCGCAGTCACCTAACCTATACTGCCATGTATCCCAGGGTTACAGAGGGCAAATGGTGTTTGCCGAGTTGTTTGGTCGTGGTAGTATGATTCAAAATTATCAATTATATATATAATTCCTCTATCAAAAATTCAATATCAAAAATTCAATATATACCCTTTGCCCATTAGGTTGCGTTCTGAGGATTCAGGCCCCGAATTGGGAAGTCGTTGTCCTAGAGGTGCCCTTGCCCTCTGTAATCCTGCGATGGGATACATGGCAGTATAGGCTAGGTGACTGCGCATTTGAATTAATATTACCATTGACTAGATGATTTGGCATTCTCCGTTTGTGGCATGGGCTGGTGGCCCAGTGTGTTAAGTC
>CM042140.1:73096448-73123948 GCA_023376005.1 Doryteuthis pealeii | reverse complement strand
GTTGGAGTAAAATCCGACAGTATGAGGTAGGTAAAAGGATAGTGAACAAAAATAATAACTCAAAACAAATCTAAGAGTTGAAATGATTTTTATTCAAAGCAAAGATTACGTACATGTGATTTGATGAGGGAGTGACTTAGTAGCGGAAAAGTTTTTTTCCGCTACTAACTCACTCCCTCATCAAATCACATGTACGTAATTTTTGCTTTGAATAAAAATCATTTGACTGAAGATGTCCTTATGAATAGGACGAATATTTCAACTCTTAGATTTGTTTTGAGTTATTAATTTTTGTTCACTATCATATATATATATATATATATATATATATATATATATATGTGTGTGTGTGTGTGTCTGTGTGTGTGTGTGTGTGTGTGTGTGTGTGTGTGTGTGTGTAGATAGATAGATAGATAGATAGATTGATATACATTTTTAAAACGAATAATGTTCTTCCTTTTTATTTTTTATTCCTTGGTGACAGAATTCAAAAATCTCGTTGAGGCCGTAGAAATTGTCCGGTTTAATTAGAAACAAAGATTAAAGATCAATATAAGATTTTTATTGCTTTATTTATGAGTTACATATCCAAATGGCAAATATGATATTTATTTACAAAGATGCAATACAACGAAATAAATTGAATGCATTAGCAAAACAATAAAAGAAACCAATGAAAATAATATTTTACCCATTTATAACCTCCAGATAATATTTTTCGTAAAAGTAATTACTCTTTTAGTGCCTGGCATTCTTTGTTGCTGGATTGAACAAATTTCGCTTTAGCATTATTTCATCTGTACTGAAACTGAATCACTAATAATTGCTGCGGCAAAATAATATGCCATAAACGACAATTATGTCAAAGTGAAATTGATAAGACGCAATTCAAATAATCTCGTCTAAGCCCGTCAGAAATTCGTCCGTTTAATAGAAACAAAAGATTAAAGATCCAATAAATAATTTATTCTTATTGCTTATTATGTTACATATCCAAATGGCAAATATTGATATTTATTTACCAAAGATGCCAATACAACGAACAATACAAATTGACATGCCATTAGCAAAACAAATTAAAAGAAACCAATGAAAATATATTTTAGCCCAATTATTAAGCCTCCAATAATATTTTTCGTAAAAGTAAATACTCTATTTGTGCCCTGCATTCTTTGTTCCTGGCATGTAGCAAATTTCGCTTTAGCATATTTTCATCTGTACTAAAAAAACTAATCACTAATAATTGCTGCGCTCAAAAATAATGCCATTAAAGGCATACAAATTATCGTCAACAGTGAAAATTGATAAGACCCAACAAATAGTTAAATGTAGACTATGTTAATAGAATAACTGTAAACCATTACTCTGCGAAGTAGCAAAACTAGCACAACGGAGTATTAAACTAGACACGACTGAGTTACGGAAGGTGATCCACTGAAATTAGCAACAAATTTAAATTTTGACCAACAACAAAATAAGCATACAAACCAGAAATCTTGCTTCTTTCGAGAACGAAATGCATAAAATTCGTGGACTGAAATTAAAAACGATCAACCTATACCCAGCCAAAGAAGACCACACGCTAATGCTATTAACACAAAAAAAAAAGAAACTTGTCAACTGTGGATTTGAAGTTCCAGGCCGATCACTGGGTGAAGCTAAAGAAAAATTAAAAAATGGGAACGAATATCTGACCTAGCCAGAGAACTGAAAAAGCTATGCAATATGAAAGTCAAAGTGATACAATTGTAGTTGGCAACTTGTAACATCCCAAAAGGATGAGAAAACGTTGAAAGTTTGTGATATCAAAAGGAAGGATTGAAACCATCCAGAATACTCACTCTGTAATCTCCCAAGAATACTCAGAAGAGCCTCCTGAAGACCGGAAACTGCTGTCACTCAACTCCAGTGGAAAGACCCATCACTAATCTGATGGAAAACTCAAAAGGAGATAATAATAATAGTATACAATTGTAGTGGCTGCCACTTGGAACAGTCCCAAAAGGATTGGAAAAGGGTCTGGAAATGTTGAAAAATCAGAGAAGCGTTGAAAACCATTCACGAAACAACTGCACTGCTGCAAATCTGCCAGAATACTCAAGAAGATCCTTGCGAGACCTTCAGGCAAACTTGCTTCACCCAGACTCCAGTGAAAGACCATCACTAATACTATGTGAAAAACTCAAAAGGGATAAATAATAACTAGGATCAGGAAACAGAGAAGAATTGAGACCCATCCAGAACTACTGCATTAGCTAAATCGGCTAGAAATACTCAAAGCAGTCCCGAGAATGAGGAGACTTGCTGTCAGTCATCCCCCAAAACCACTAGTAGGCAGATATGAAAAAACTCTCTGGGAACGCACAAAAGTCTCTGGGAGTGCGATACAGCACGCATCGCCTAATCCCCTAAAGACCAACCTAGTACAATTAATTACAAGAAAAGAGAAACCTGCAATCTTGTGGATTTGCTGGTCTCGGCTGAATCACGAGAGTGAAAATGACAGGAAAGTGAAAAATAGACAAAATACTTGACCTGCCAGAGAACTGTAGAAGCTGCGGAACATATGTAAGTCTACCAATTTAATGTGCCCTGCGCGACGGCCACAAGCTTCTGGAAAAAATTTGGGGAATTGAAATCAAGGAAGAATCGAGACCATCCCAAACTACAGTACTGCTAAGATCGGCCTTAGAATACTCAGAAGATCCAGGAGACCCGGTAGAGGAAACTTCTGTCACTTATCTCCACGTGAACCCCATGGCACGACAGCGTGAAACCTAAAAAATAATAATTAATAAATAATTAATAATAAATAATTTCTCGACTATCTATCTATCTAATAAATAGATGATGACTTGTGTTGATTAAATGGTAGATCGTATAAATTGGACTCGTCACCCGAGTTCAAATCCTGAGACAGGCTGCTTGCATTTCACAACGCTAATACCTTGGAAAGTATGCATCTACTACTCTCCCTCCAACTATGGCGTAAATAGTAAGGCAATTGGATTTTATCCTTGTTATTGAACCAGTCTAGAAAGGAAAACTCTGTATTACAAACCGTTAAAATCCGCTTAAGAATTGACCTTGTGTTCACACCGCGTTTGGTGCGGCAGGGTGTTATATATATATATAACTATAATATATATATATATCACATCATCATCATCACATCATCATCATTTCGCACAAACAGCACGGTATCCATGACAATCTCTCGCCAACCTTCCCTATCACTCATTGCCCTGAGTCTTCGCGCAGCAAACCATCATCCTCGCATAAGTTGAATGTAGTCCTTTGTGGACGACCCAACACTAGCAGTCCTATGTGTTGCTTTCCACAGAGAAGCGTTGTTATAAGCCATCCTTGCTTCCCAGCCTTGTCCTGCTGCCATAGTCCGTCTCAACTCTATAGTTTGTGAGATGAGTGGCAGTATACAACATTATTCCATGGTTTGCTGGAGATGCGTGCGCAGTGCCATACAGCTGCTTCCCTTTGGCTTTTGTTTCCACGACTTGTATTCAGGACTCAAGTACATTCTTGTGCACTCCCAATCCAGTTATTCTCAAGGCCTTCGTTGCGTTCCAAGTGGTGCAGCCATACAGCATAACAGACTATATAAAACAGACATATACAATATAGATCCCCAAATGTTGTACTCTCGTGGGGTAGGGGTGGGGGCGGGGGAGGAGCCTGGTCACAGTCGGAAAGGCAGGAGCGCGAGGGCAGTAGTTTGCTATGTAATTGCATTATGAAAGGAATTGGATAGCATATATTCTCACTACTAGCAAAAGGAAGCGGACTAATATAAAAACTTAGATAGATATATAGATAGAATAGATAATATGCCGTAAAAAGCAGTGTTCCTCTGTAAAGTTGACAACAGCAGTCTTACATTATTGCTTTCTATTGAATGTGTAATTGTAAAATATCGTTGTCATCGTTGCCTTTGCAATCTCTGTACTTAATTACCTTTACTATTAGCTCGGTAATCGCTGGCTTAACCACTCATCTGTTCAAATCAGAATCCTAATGCCCTGTTTCCACTTTGATTGCCACATCTTTCAAAATTTGTTTGTCAAGTGGATGAAACCTGTTTTCTTTGCATGTCAACACGGCATTGCAATCTATAAACTGCAATGGGGGAAAAAACAGCATTATTCAAATTTACCAAGTCATCGAGAGAGCTCCTTGTGCATCCTTCTGATGGCAAGAATCATAAGTATCATGCAAGGATACTCTTGGCGTATCTGCTAGAACAGGACCCAAGCAATTCAGTTCTGCCTCCGTGCAAAAACATATACTAAATGGAGAAGGTTAAAAAAATGAATAATTAAATGAATTAAAAGCATCGCCAAAAATGCATAGTCACACCAGGATGCGTATCCACGCATAAAGATAAACCAGCAATCAATGTGCCACCATACCACACTCATACATACATCAATAAAAATGTTCTCACTAATGCATTGATTTGCTTATACCAAAGAAAATATTTTACAATATGAAAACTTAATATAAAAAACTCAATATAAAAATTTTAAAACTGACGTAGAAAACTAATAACATCCTAATTCTAAAAAGAATTAAAATCCGACAAATAAAAAATACAACAATAACACAAATATATAAGTAAAGTTAGACAGCGGCCCCAAAGTCGTATCAAGCCAGACAGCGAGGCAGTCTATCCCCTTCTTCACTAGCGCTAAGACCAAGAGATATTTTTACACTGAGCGATGGAGCGCCACACCTACCATAAGCCTCTAACTTTCACCGGCACAGATCCCTGTGCCTAACTCATACCGATTGGCGACGCCAGTACGAACCACAACCTTGTATTCCTAAGCGAAACGCTCTTACTATCTAGCCTAAACCGGCCCTATATTGTACCACATCCGCTGCAGGAAAGCTGCCCAACACAGTCGTACTGCTTGCCAGACATGAAACAGCATTTCTCCATTCCTTGCAGAAGCGCCCTTCGCTGGCTTGGCATACAGGAAATGGAAAATGCCGCATCTCAAAAATCTTTGTACGGCGAATTAGTAAAAGGCTCCCATCGCAGGTAGATCACGCCTACGATTCTGCAGGATATACATGTAGATATGCTTTATTGAATACAAACACGTGAGGTAATGCAAAGAAATAGACGCCTGGCGCCTTAACGTTAAGCAAGGCACGAGACGGGCTGCGCGGAGCAAGTAAGCATTGACAGCAAAGAGAAGCAGTAAAAGAGAGAAAACAACAGCAGTCAGAAAAGCACTCACAGCTTGTGTTGTGTTTTATGCATTCAGTTCACCGAAAGACGTCACTCAAAATTGCCTGCAAGAGTCACTTAGCGCAGCATGCAGAAATTGTATTTATTTATTTTTATTTTATTTTATTTTATTTATTTATTTATTTATTATTGGACACTACGCCATCTCCTTATGCACGAAAGGTGCCGACAACAACTGAATGAACACGAACTGCATAAGAAATGACCACTATGATAAGTATTTAAGCATATGAGAAACTTGAGAAAGAGAAACTTTTATCAAAAAATGGACTTGATCGCATTATATGACCCGGAAAGGGTGAATCCATATAATAAAATAACCAAACCCCAAACGGACAATATCTGCATTTTATATTATTTTTGCGCACCTTCATACATAAAGGTATAAATCTATACATACACTCGAGACCAAATACATCTTGCCCTATCTTGATGCAGCTGTCATGTAAGAGGCTTCGTAAAAAGTATTCGCGCTAGACAAAGAATGACAAACTACTTAGTCATTCCAATTATTCATTCTGTTGTAGAAATATTTTGCATATCTGCATTAATCAATAATTCACTTTCCCTTTTTGTCTAACAAAAATTACGTCACTGCTTTACTCACATTACCCAAAAACGTCATAACATTTTTTATACAACTTCAAAATTAACATGCCAACATTCAGACATCCTCAATTGTTTTTAAAACAAGTTTTGAATAAATACGATGACTGCCGTATTATATAATCTATATGTAGTCTTGTTATTTTAAAACCATATTTAAAGTTTACATTCAAATTGTTTTATTTTATCCTTTAATGAATTGATATTACTAACTTTGTACAACTCGCTACATTGAATTTTTTACTCCCACCCCTCAGAATATGGTTTCAAAAATCTATTCTTTACATAGCCCGAGCGGCGTTTTTACTTCTGTACTAGTTGTTCTATAAAAATCCTGTTTCAACCTTTAGAATTCGATGAACATTTTTCAATGTCCTTCATCAACATCATCCCATCAGATTGCGCTGGCAACACGATATTAAATCGCTCTCTCTCTCTCTCTCTCTCTCTCTCTCTCTCTCTCTCTCTCTCTCTCTCTCTCTCTCTCTCATCTATCTATCTATCCTATCTATCTAAACAGTCAGTCAAAACTAGCTCAATCAAACTATTACGCAAGAATAGGGAGAGAGTTGAGAGAGTCGTTATTAATTACATACAACCACCCACCCCTCACTCACTTCTCACACACGACCACACATACTCTCTCTCTCACACACACACACACTCTCTCTCTCTCCTCTCTCTCTCTCTCCCACACACACACACAACACGTACATACTATTCCCCCCACTCTCTCTCTCTCACACACCACACACCAACACACCTCTCTCTCTCTCTCTCTCTCTCTCCTCTCCTTCTCTCCTCTCTCTCACACACACACACCAACACACACACAACCACAACATCCTCTCTTCTTTTCTCACGCACCATACACTTCTCTCCTCCTCTCTCATTACACACATACAACTCTCCTCTCACACACACACACACCTCTCCTCCTCTCTACACACACACACACACACACACAACAAACTCTCTCGCTCTCTCTCTCCTCTCTTCTCCTCTCTCTCTCTCCTTTCTCTCTACTCTTTCACAATCACACGCACACATCCTCTCTTTCTTTCTCACGCACATACACTCTTTCTCTCTCTCTTTCCACACACACATACATACTCTCTCTCACCACACCTCCTCTCTCTCTCTCTCTCTCTCCTCTCTCTCACACACACACACACACACACCACACCACACCACTTTTCCGTATCCATAATCGGCCCTGCACGTCTTCACCCGTATCCACACTGATGATGCACGTTGCGGCTATGTAAATCAAGTGAGACCAAACACATCGGCCTCAACGGCAGATAACCTCATATGCCAATAGCCAATCCAAAACAGTTCATCAGGAAAACAAAAATAACTCTCCTACTCATCTCTAAGGATCCGCCTCATTTGCATCGTTAACAAAACAGCCCTAACGAAAACTAACTAGACCAAAAGCCCTAATAAAAAGGAAAGAAAAGGAATATATCTTTGAATTTTATATAATAAATATATATAATATATATATATACTATATAAATATTAAGTGGTCAAAAAACATGGAAGATTGAAGCTGTTTTACCAAGATAGAAATAAGAAGAATGAACGTTTAATTTTCAGAAACAACCTCTGTCAAAAAACGTACCGGAAAATCAATACTTTTAGCATACCTTCTCCCACACCAATCCTACGCACTGCCTTTTCTTAAAACGAAACACCACAAACATACCATCAGTTCCAAACCTGAAGATGCAGATCGACATGCCAAACGCTCTAAGACACCTTGTGATTAGCTAACACCAGTTCCACCCTGACACAAAACAAGATCGCCAGACCACCTTGAAAGACTTGAACAGAAAAACTCGTACACCAGAATTTGTCACTTCGATTCCAACCAAATCCCATCATATATATATATATATATATATATATATATATATAATATATAATGGACTAAAAACTGAAGAACGTGCCACCCAGTTAAAATGAAACTCATTAAAAATCTTGATCTAGTCTTTGAATGAAAACCACTATAAGAAAAAAAAGTTCGTTCCACTATAATGTTATCTCCATAGAAATGATACTGAACCTTATCTTCATAACCAGGGACTCTTTGCGTTCTCATAGTGCTAATTAACATCTCTAGAAAGTATAAATCAACGTTTCCTGCTAGAGCAGGGGTAAAAAGTAGGCAACTTACCTTGTATGTCAATCAATTCAAACCAGTTAATCTCCGCTTTTAAAAGTTTAATATAACATTTCAGGCAAAATCATCTGATCACATTTAGTAGTTTAATAAAAATGATAATGAAGTAAAGAAAAAATATCTGACATATTGTAGGTTACAAATAAAAGGCAAATAAAATAAAGAAAGAAAAAAGTCTTTTATTGTTCAAACAAGTACACTATAATCCATTTTCTTAACATATAATGCCATTTGTTTTTTTCTTTATAAAGCCATTTTTCGTTCTTTCAGTTGCTCCATGGAATTTGACTGTAGAACTCGTGCTTTCATTGAAACGTTTATCAAAACAAACGAATCTGTAACGCAACAAGACAAGCGTTCCTTTGCACTTCAATATTTAGACATGATCCAAACACATACTTCATCGCTACCCAACTTCAAGCTACTGGAATCTGCCATTGAAAAAAATCAACCGCCACCTCGCACCACACAGAAATCCAAAAATGTGAACGGATGAGACTGTTAAACACTGAACTCTACCCTGCCACATTTCTGATTCTCTTCGGTCGACGTTCGCCGGTTATTTCTTTCAATGCAGATCCAGACTCTTTAAGTTAACCCATAACAATCGGGTGTTCGGGATCATGTCTACCAAAATTGAAGTGCAAACGAACCTCTTCTGTTTGCAGTTAACAGATTGAGATAAACGTTTCCACAATGAAAGCACGATCTCCACCAGTCCAATTCATTCAGGCCAACTGAAAAAAGAAACGAAAAACAATGCATTATAAAAAACAAAACAAAATTGCATTACTATGTAAAAAAATGCATGATATGTAACTTGAAAATAAAAACACTTTTTCTTTCTTGACTTTATTTGCCTTTTATTAACCCTACAAATATGTCAGATCATTTTTTCTTTACTTCATTATCATTTTATAAAACCTACAAAGTGTCAGATCATTTTGCCTACCCTGTATATTAAACTATTTAAAAGCGAGATTATACTGTTTGAATTCGATTATGACATACCAAGACCACAGTCTGCCCTACTATTTACCCCACTGCTCTTCAAGCAGAAAAAATCGTTGGATTTATACCTTTACCTAGAAATGTGAAATTAGCACTCATGAGAAACGCCAAAGTAGCCTCACCCTGTTATGAAAACGTTTACCATATCCATTTCCTATGACGATAACCATGATAATACAACGAACTTTTTTTTCTATACCTCTGTTTCATCAAACCTAGATCAAGCATTTTAAAGATTCAATCTTCACTGGGTGCACCGTACTTCAGCTATTTTCCAGTCCCAACATTAATACTATATTATAACTATATTATATAATATATATATATCGTTTGTGTTAACTCGGAGTGACAATTTCCTTGTCGTACAGTTTCTGTTCAATCCTTTCAATGGTGTCTCCATCTTTTGTTCAGTGGAACTTGTGTAGCAAATCACCAAAGGGTCTCTAAGAGCGCTTTCGGCATGTCGATCTCCATCTTCAGGTTGGGAAAACTGATGTATGTTTCCGTCGGTGTCTCGTTTATTTAAAGAAAACGAGCAGTAGCGTAGAATTGTGTGGGAGGAAGGTATGCTAAAAAATATTCTAGATCTTTCGCGTACGTTTTTGAACAGGTTGTATTCTAAAAAAATTAAACGCTTCCATTCAATTTTCATTTCTAATCTTGGTAAAACAGCTCAATTTCTCCATATTTTTTGACACCCTTATATATATATAATATATATATATATATTATATTATATACTTATAATATAAAATTTCAAGAGCATATATTCCCTTTTCTTTCCTTTATTAGGACATTTTTGGTCATATTATCTTTCGTTAGCTGTTTTTTAACGCATCAATAGAGCCATCCTTAGAGATAGAGTAGCAGAGTAGTTTACTCTAACTAACTGTTTATCACTGGCTATTAGCATATGAGGTGCTCATCTGCCGTTGCACCCCATTTGCTTCCCATCCCACACTTGATTTACATTCCACCGGCAAAAAACCGCAATCAAAATCAGTGTGGATACCCGCCGTGAAAAGCCTGCCAGGGCCGATATCGATACGTAAAAAATGGTGTGTTTGTGCTGTGTGATGGGTGTGTACGAGAGAAGAGAAGAAGAAGAGAGAGAGAAAGAGGACGAAAAAGTGTGTGAGAGAAGTATGTATGTGTGTTGAAAGAGAGAGAGAAAGAAGTGTATTGTGCGTTGAGAAAGAAAGAAGATGTGTGCGTTGTGTGAAAGAGAGAGAGAAGAGAAGAGAAGAGAGATGAGAGGAGAAAGCAGAGAGAGAGAGAGAGTTTTGTGTATGTTGGTGTGTGTGTTGAGAGAGAGAAGAGATGTGTGTGTGAGGAAAGTTATGTATGTGTTGAAGAGAGAGAGAGAAGGAGAAATGATATGTGCGTGAAAGAAAAGAGAATAAAATGGGTGCGTGTGTGTGTGTGTGTGGACCACTGTTGAAAGAAGAGACGAGAGAGAAGAGAGAGAAGAGAGAGAGAGAGAGAGCATGTGCTGTGTGTGTGTGTGAGAAAGAGAGATGAAGAGCGATAAGTATTACGTTGTTGTGTTGTGAGCAGAGAGAGAAGGAGAGAACAGAGAGAGCTGTGTGTGTGTGTGAGAAGAGAGATAGTTGTGTTTGACGAAGGAGAAGAGTGAGTGGTGTATGCTAATTAAAAACGACTCTCTTACAACTCTCTTTTCCCCTACCATTCCTAGCGTAAAGTTGATTAAGACGCTACTTTTGACGACTGTGTTAATAGATAGACTAATAAGAGAAAGAGAGAGACGAGAAGAGAGAAGAAGAGAGAAGAGAAGAATAAAAGAAGAAGAGATTAATAATCCGTTGTTGCCACGCAATCTATGATGAATGATGAAACATTGAAAAAATGTTATCATCTAATTTCTAAAAGTTTTGTCGAAACATATTATTAAACAACTAGTACCAAAATCTAAAAAACCGCCCTCGCGGGCTATGTAAAAATAGATTTTGAAACATATTACCTGAGGGAGTAAAAAATTCAATGGCAGCGATTCTGTACCCCAAAGTAAGTAAAATCATCAAAATTCAAATGAAAGATTAAAAAAAAAAAACCAATTTGCAAATGTAAACTTAATATTTTGGTGGAAAATTAAAACACATAACTACATATAGGATATATAATACCAGTCATTGTATTATTTAAAAACTTGTTTAAAAAACACAATGAGACTGTCCAAATGTTGCATGTTCAAATTTTGAGTGTATAAAAAAAATGTTATGACGCTTTTTGCAGTAATGTGACTAAGCATGAAACCTAATTTTTGTTACAGACAAAAAACCGGAAAGTGAATCTCCATTATTAATAATATGCAAAAATACTTTCTAACAACCAGAAATGAATAATTGAATGACTAAAGTAGTTTTCATCTTTGGTTCTGCCGAATACTTCTTTACCACAGCCTTCTAACATGACAAACTGCATCAAGACTATGGCAATGTATTTGTCTCGAAGTGTATGCTATAATATACATTTCTATTCATGAACAGGGTGCAAAAAAAATAAATATAAAATCAAGAATTTCCGTTTTTGGTATTTTATTATAGAATATCAACCCTTTCCGTCAATAATGCCGAATCAAGTCATTTATAAAAGTTATCTACCTTTCAAGCTTCATAAATCTTTAAAATACTTACTCATAGTGTACATTCTATGCAGTCAGTTTCATTCAGTGTCTGTCGCACCTTACCGCTCACTAAGGACGATGGCGTATTGTCCAATAAATAAATAAATAAATAAATAGAAATAAAATAAAATAAAATAAATAATAAATTATCTGCATCTGCGCAATGACTCTGCAGGCCAATTCTTGAGTGGAACATCTTCGTGCAACTGAATGCACACAAGCCTGTGATGCTTTCTGCGACTGCTGTCTCTTCTCTCTCTTTCTGGCTCTTTTCTGTCAATGCTACTCTCCTCCCGCCCCCCGTACTCCGTGCTTGCCGTAACGTTAAGGCCCAGGCCGCCCTCTATTTTTGCATTCTACCTCCCACGTGTTGTATACAATAAAGCATGATCCTCATTATCTCCGCAGAAATACGTAGGCGGTCATCTACCTGCCGATCCGGGAGTCCTTTACCAATTCGCCGACAAAAAATCTTTGAATGCGGCCATTTTCCATTCCCTGATATGCCCAAAGCCAGCGAAGGCGCCTCTCACAGGAATGCAGAAACATCATGTTCATGTACGCGCAACCAGTACGACTTGTTGGGCCACTTTATACCTGCCAAGCGGATGTGTACAATATTAGGGCCGTTTAGCTAGATCAGTAACGTTCGGCTTAGGAATCCCAAGGTTCCTGGTTCGATACTGGCCGTCCCAACTCAGCTATGAGATAGCACAGGATCTGTGCAGGTAAACTGACGCAGCTTATGGCTTAGGTGTGGCGCTCCACCTCAGTCGCTAAAAATAATCTCCTTGCGATCTTTTACCTTAGTTGAAAAAGGGATAGACTCCCTCGCTGGTCTGGCTGATACCGACTATTGCCACTCCCTACAACCTTACTTATATACTTTGAATTGTTAGTATTTTTTATTTGTCGATCTAATCTTTATAATTAGGATTTTATAGTGTACTAACCTTACATATGTAAAAAATTTTATATTGATTTTTATATAAATTTTTCATATTGTAAAAATTTCTCTTGTATAAGCCAAATCAATGCATTAATGAGAACCATATTTTTATTATGTATGTATGCAGTGTGGTAGCGTGCACAATTGATTGCTGCTCATCTTTATGCAATAGGCAATACGCAATCCTGTGTGACCTATGCATTTGGCGATGCTTTTATCATTTAATATTTCATTTTTTTAACTTCTCCATTTAGTTAGTTTTGCACCCGCACAGACCTGCAATTGCTTGCCTTTCACAATACGCCCAAGAGCATATACATGCATGCATACTAATTTCTCCATCACGAAGGATGCCACAAGGGAGCTCTCTCAGACTTGTAAATTTGCAATAATGACTGTTTTTTCCACCATTGCAATATAGATTGCAAGCCCGTTACATGCAAAAGAAACAGTTTCATCCACTTGAACAAACCAAATTTGAAAGATGCCAATCAAACAGTTAAACAGCATTAGCGATTCTATTTGACAATGAAGTCGTAACGCCAGCGATTTACCAGCAATAGTAAGGGAGATAATAAAATACAAGAGATTGCAAAGCAAAAAACGATGACAACGATATTTACAATTTACACATTCAATAGCAAAAACAATACATGTAAAGACTGCGCTGTTAAACTTTACAAGAAACACTACTTATCTTACCCGCCCATATCTATCTACTATCTATCATTCTAATCTAAGTTTTATATATAGTCCTCTCCTTTCCCCTATAGTGAGAATATATTCATCTAATTCCTTCATACTGCAAATTACATACAAACTACTGTCCAACATTTTGCACATCCTATCATTACTATGTCCGTTTTTTATATATAGTCCTGTACTGCTGTAGGCTGCACCACTTGAACCCAACGAAAGCGCCCTTGAGAATAAACTGATGGGAGCCGTGCAAACAAGAATGCTCTACTTGCAGTCCTACAATCGTGAAACAACAACCCACAAGCGAAGCACTGTATGGCCACCTTGGCCCACCATCTCACAAACCATTCAGAGTGAGACGGACTAGCACGCAGGACAGCGCTGGAAAAGCAAGGCATACTCATAAACAACTTTCTCCTGTGAAAGCAAACACATGAACATGC
The DNA here is from genome assembly GCA_023376005.1 of Doryteuthis pealeii. Classification (NCBI taxonomy): domain Eukaryota; kingdom Metazoa; phylum Mollusca; class Cephalopoda; order Myopsida; family Loliginidae; genus Doryteuthis; species Doryteuthis pealeii. The sequence goes on along the minus strand of CM042140.1, from coordinate 73,110,133 downwards.
TATGTTGTCTCCACCAAAGAAACCCTACATTGACAAAACTTCGCGCGAGCGATGATGGTCATGAGCGCCCGCGAAGACCTCCCAAGAGCAATGAGTGATAGAAGGTTGGCCGAGAAGATTGTTCATATGATATCCGTGTCTGCTTGTTCGAAATGATGATGCATATATGATGCATTGCATGATGATATATATATATATATAATATATATATATTACCAAACCCCTTCCGCGCACAACCAGATGTGACACAAGCGTCAATTTCTAAGCGGATTTTAACAGGTTTGAAACTACAGAGTTTTCCTTCTCCTAGACGGTTACATAACCAAAATTAAAAATCCCAAATCTGCCTTACTATTTACCCATAGTTGAGAAGTAGTAGATCCATACCTTCCCAAGCCGTTAATTAGCGCTTGTGAAATTGCAAACACCTCGTCCAATTAATCGGGCTACAGTCCATTTCTACGACTCTAACCAATTAACCACACACATCCAATCCATCTATTATCATAGGATAGAAATATCGAGAAATTATTATTATTAATTATTATTATTATATTATTTTAAAGGTTTTCACCCCTGTCGTAGCCAACATGGCTTCACTGCGAACTAAGTACAGCAAGTCTCCTCCGGTCTCCTACTTTCTGAGTTATTCTTAGCCGATCTTAGCAGTGCTTATTTGCATTACTTCCGATCTTCCTCTGATTTCCAAATTCCCCCAAATTCTTTTCCAGAGCTTTTGGACCGTCCCAAGGCACCAATTACAATTGCTACGACCTTCACCACATTAGTTCCACAGCTTCACATTCTCTGCAAGCGTCCAAGTATTTTCTTATCTTTTCACTTTCCTTCATTTTTTTCCCCCCACCCCAACCTTTTTTTTTTTTTTTCCGTACAGCCGAGACAGCAAAATCCACAAGATTGCAGCGTTCTCTCTCTCTGTCAATTAATACTAGGCGTCTGTCTCTTAGCCGGATTAGCGCGATCCTCTTACCTCAATCCGAAGACTTTTGTGCGTCTCCCAGAGAGTTTTCATATCTGCCTTAACTATGTTTCCTGATGGCACTGACAGCAAAGCTCCTCATATCTCCGCGACTCTTCTGAGTATTCTAGCCGATTTCAGCAATCAAGTAGTCTGGATTGTTCTTCAATCTTCCTCTGATTTTCCTGAGTCCTATTATTATTACTCCCTTTTTGATTTTCACATCAGTATCTCAGCGATCGTCTTTCACTGGAGTCTGGTGACAGCAAGTTTCACTTCAGGTCTCCAGACTCTCTGAGTTTATTCTGGCAGATTTGCAGCATGCCAGTTTCTGAATGTTTCAACCCTTCCTCTGATTTTCAAAACATTTCCAGACCCCTTTCCAATCCTTTGGACTTTCCAAGTGACCAACCAACTACAATTGTATCACCTATATTATTATACTCCTTTTGAGTTTCACATTCAGCATAACTGATGTCTTTCACTGGAGTCTGATGACAGCAAGTTTCCCCAGTCTTCAGACGCTCTGAGTATTATCTGGCAGATACACACCACAGTGCAGATATCTGAATTGTTTCATCCTTTCCTTGCAATCCCAAACTGTCCCAAACCTGTTTTCTAATCCCTTTGGACGTTACAAGTGCACCCAACTACAATTGGATCACTTTGACTTTCATATTCCCATAACCTTTTTCCAGTTTCTCTGCTAGCTCCAGATAATTCGTCCATTTTTTCATTTCTTTTAGCTCACCCAGCTGATCGGCGGAACTTCAAAAATTCCACCAGTTTGACAAGTTCTTTCTTTTTGTTATCAACATTACGTCTGTCTTCTTGCTGGTATAAGGTGATCCGTTTTATCTCAAGTCACCAGAGAATTTTATGCATTCTTCTCCAAAACAGATTCTGTTTATGCAATATACCATTTGTTGTCCATGTCCAAAAATTAAATCTTGTTGCATACATTCCCAGTGATCACCTTCCCAACTCAGTCCTTGTCTAGCTTTATACCCCCGTTGTGCTAGTTTGCTACATTCGCAGACATTGTTTTACAGTCTTCATCTCTTATTACCACATAGTCTACATTACATTTTGTTGGNTCCACGGGTATTTTGTTTATTGTGAAAACGCCAAACAGCCTTGTCACACTTAAAACATTTCATACGACGATAACCATTAACACAATGGGAACCTCCTATTATATATATATATATATTATATATATTAGATCATATATGTGTGTGTGTGTGTGTGTGTGAAGTCATTTACTAGATTTAGTTAAGTTATGCCCATGTACAGAATTCACCAATAGGGTATGATTGCGTTGCATCAGTTATATCACGGCGTTGGCGCCCATTTCACACACACACACACACCCAACACACACACACACACACACACACACACACATATTATATATAATTATATATATATATATATTTATATATATATTATTCAGGTCCACAAGTCTAGGTACATGGAGATTTCACTATTGTATTATTTATGTTATTCCGAGAAGCAGATATGGTATTTACTGAAATAAAATCATAACATAATCAATGAAAATATTATTTACATAACATTATAATTAAATAAATTGTTTTGTTTAAAAGTATGTGTTAATCCCCATGTACCAGGACTTTGTGGACACCCAGTATATTATATATATTATATATATAATAGTATATATATATAATATATATGATAATTGACAGTTTCTCGCCTATACGATTTTCAAGCTAAGCTTGTTTTGAAAATCCCATAGCCAAAAAACGGTCACTTACCAAGGCGTTGACTTCCTTGTTTTCGGCTACCCTACCTAGATTACATACTCTACCAATGATACTGAGCTCTCTTAATTTATGAATAGAACTATGTTATCAGATTGAGACAGAGACACGAGAGACAGACAGAAAGATAAATAAGAGATAGTGAAGAAACTTGAGGACGGATAACCGCCCTGTCGGGGGGCGTTAGAATTGCACCCGACTGCACCTTGCCAGAGAAGTAAGGACTCCCCCAGTGGGGCCACTGTTGATCATTGGGTTGCGACCCATGATGCTTAAGGATGGAAGTCTTGCGTTGATGAGCAGTCCATGACATGCAACACTCACTTCTTACGGCTAGACGGAGCATCGGAGAGACCCTCCGATTCAATCGGCTGCGCCATGTCAAGGCTCTATACCTATATGATTCTTCCAACCCTATGCCCTTATGTCAAGCCCAACACCTTTTTTATCAGATGGGTGCTAGTTAGCTGTGGCTGGGATCTACATGTCCTGGAATGACGTTAACTCTATCTGATGGTGGGTTCCAGTTTTGGAGTTTGGGGGAATGTGGAACACCCCTTTATCACCATTGCTCCCTGGGGTCGGCCCTCTGACCCGGAGTAGTGAGTACCTGTTAGGGTCCAGTAGAAAAAAAAGTTGTATTATCATAAGAATTGATGTTCAAAACTGTATCGGCATTAAAATGACCCACTGAGGTTGATATGCCGTAAGACAAACCAACCAACCAAACCAAATGAGAGGATAATTAGGCATCTTCCAAATGGATACATATGAATGTGTATCGTAACGGTTAAAGAGGAAGTGTAGCTACGGTATTAGCTTGGGCAACTATAATATGTAGAATTTTACATTTCTTCAGGCCAGAAGCTGAATAACTGTATATCGAGATAACGAATGTAGGTGGTGTTGTCCAACTCAGACAAGGGATAGATCATGAGTAAGGAATTCCGACAGAGATCATTCAACGGTACGTGAATATCGTGGAGTCACAGGTGTTTTTTTTTTTCTTAACGCAAAACGGGACTGCACAAGGGATGGTAACTATCCACGAAGGAAATATCCATCATATATTGACAGTAAAAGAAAGAAAGAAAAGACAAAAAAGGGTCATGTCGCAAAGTAATCTTCACGGGCAGATCATTAAGAGAGGAGATACGAAGAGAGCGTGATTGAATTACAAATAACTGTATTATGGCGAGGAATGAGATGAGAGAGAGAGAGAGAGAGAGAGAGAGGAGAGAGAGAGAGAGAGAAGAGAGAGAGAGAGAGAGAAATGATCAGATAAGATGAGATTGAAAGAATAGGAATGTGATGGTAGGTAAGAGCAAAATTAGATAGATAGTGAAGAGCCTGTTACAGATTATAAGTTTGACATAGATTGATGATAAAGAGGACTGGGGAGTATATATATATATATTATATAATATAATAATATATATGATATATATATTTTTTATAGCATCATTTTTATATGATTATTACATTTTAATTAATGCTTCGAACTCACTATAAAAATGATTGATATAAAAAAATCTTTATTTCAGATGTCCCCTGAGCAGGGCCTCATTATTTATAGTATTATAAAAAAAAAGAAAAAAAATTGCTACTATATGAAATAATTTTCAAAACATCCGCGATTTGATATCGGGAGTATGCTATTACATCTGTCCGCCAGGAAAAAAAACAAAAACAAAAAAACACAAACTTTTTCGGGGGCCAAGGTTTTTACGAAAAAAAATCCAAGAAAAACCCCCATTTTTTTCAAAAAACCCCGGGGGACCAGCACGTCACAGTTGAATTATCAAATACAGATGAAAAATATGAAAAATCTTTCAATCTCTGAAGATGAGGCATTTGCTTGAAATATTAGGGACTCATAAGAAGGAAAAAAAAAAAAAAAAGAAATAAATATGTTTTAAACATAAATGTGCATTATACGACTTCAAAAAATATATATGATATATATTTTTATATATATATATAATATATGTATATTATATATATATAGTATATAGATATATGAAAACTTCATTTATCAGAACAAATTTATTTCGGTACTTCGCCTCTTCAAAATTGGATTCGATATTTCGCATATATATACTATATTGTATATATATAATACTATATAGTTATATATAGTATATATATATTAGAGAGAGAGAGAGAGAGAGAGAGGACAGACAGGACAGACAGAGAGAGAGGACAGGAGAGAGAGTGAGTTGAAAGAGGGGAGAAATATGTGAATACACTGAGATTATATATAGATAGACAGATAGATAATGAACGTGATAATATAATATATAATTTATATAAATATATAATGATATATATATATATAGAGAGAAGAGAGAAGAGAGAGACGAGATAGATAGTAGATAGATAGAGTGGAAAATTGCAATGGTTGATTGATTCTAATATATTCATAGAAGTCGTAATAAATACTCGTCTTGGCGTTCAGATCGCCTTCTGGCACTGATTTATCGTTGTTTTGTTGACTTACTCAATTTCTCTTTTTCTTTGTTTCTCTTCTCTTTATTCGGCTCCTGTGTTTTTTCTTTTCTCTGTTTTTTGTTGTTCATGGTCATTGGCATTATAAATGTATTGAAAGTATCAATGTCCAAGCGCAATGTCGCACACCATTAGCTTTTCGAGTCTGGCACGCTATTGCTTGTAAAACACGGAAATCGGCTCAATCTTCAATTTAAAGCTAAAATTCCTGATCGAAAATATCCAAAAGAAACCAAAAAAAACTTTATGTTGTTGTCATCAAGAAAAGATCACTTATTATGCCATGTATACATACTTACACACGGACAAATACATCGACAGCACAATGCGCAGACATATACACACATATTGGTGTGGTGTGGTAGTGTGTGTATTACTAACCCCACTGCGACGGGTAGATGTGGCAGAAGTTTTTTTTTACCGGAATGTAACATTGGTTTGAGTATGTGTCTGCTGACGTGCGCATGCGTTTAGAGTTACTTTCCCTTTCATATCACTCCCATTGCAATCAAGATGTGTGCAGTTGAACACCGATTTACAAGTAATATATTCATCCACCCTTTTCACTAATGTTTGGATGGACATAAGGTTCAATTTTAAAGCGGAGAAGTTGCGTTTGAATATATGTGGTGTGTGCATACATAGAGTATTCCCCTTTATATGTAGTGACCGGGTTGTTGTCTTAGTGAGTGTTAAGTGAGGGAGTGAAGAAGAATCGGTTGATGGCGTCCCATGATTATATAGTATAAGACCTACAGAAATGAAGTTTTCATAGAAACAAAGAAGACAGAACTATAAAGGAAAAACTTATATACTAAACACAATTAATATAGTTTTGTTCTTTCAGTGGTGTGCAGACTGTATTGTGTCCGTATTAGTTTGTGTGTGACAAGTGTGACATGTATTGGTTGTATATTCGGCGATTGCAGCAGTTTTTGTCTGTGATTGAAACTTGTTGATTGAAATTTGGAAACAAAAAACGAGACCAACTGATATATCATTCTGTTTTCGGCAGCGCTTCTCCCATTCGTGTCGATGTTGGGGGAGAACTTTCGCTCTCTTGTCGAGTTAGAGCATCAGGCTCCAACTCTGTCGGAGTCGGAAAGCGTAAGCCTCCACTCTTCGTCTGTCCTTCAGCTAAAAGGGTCATTTTTTATATTTCTTATTGTCATTGTCTATTGTGATCATCAAGCTAAAATATTCATCAATATCAGGTGATTTGTCAATTGATGCATATCGAATGATTTGGTATTGTGGATTTCTGGTGACATACAATATATCGGTGAATTACAACCATTGTTTCTTTTGTTTCTAAATATCTTCTGAACTAATATTCATTCGATTCTCTTTTGTACTAATTCTAAACTATGAACATACCATTGTAAACTGTTATTTAAGAAAACTTAATTATTTAATTTGGTCAATCCACATGCCGTAAAAAGTATGGGCCGATCCTATATAGCCCCCCCCCCACTGGGGCAATAAGCTACTGCAGTGTGGTCATGATTCACCAATATAATATTCATTCAAACCCTCCACTATGGTTGGATGTGACAGAAGTTCAATTGTAAAGACGAGTAAAGTTGGTTTGAATATATGTGTGTTGCGTAATATGTGTGTATGTGGTGTTATCAGTGTGTTTAGTTGCAGAGTCATGACGCTTATAAACCTCCACCCAGTCAAGGGGTTTGCTGCAGGTGCTACCAATTCATCTTGTATGTACTACCATACCCTCCGCCACGGTATAGGCACAAGTTCAATTTTAAGTTGGTGTAAGCTGGTGAATTCAGGAATGTTACTTTGCCTTATCAATTGATAAAGCACACAGTCTAGTCACTAATCGAGGCACTTATTTTCAATTCTCATATACGTAGACAAACCTACCAATTATATATATAGTATTATATATATATATATATATATGTGTGTGTGTGTGTGGTGTGTGTGTGTGTGTGTGTGTGTGTGTGTGTGTGCAGGTGCGTGTGTTGTGTAATATAAAGTCTTTCACATATACTTCTAAATTATTTAGTTAAGAATTAATGTGAACAAATTGAATGAATGAATGGAATAAAAAATGAATGAAATATGAATGAATAAATGAAAAAATATTATCCAAAGGACCTCTTTTTCATTTTTATTCCATTCATTTCATCACTTTTTTATTTATTCGCTCATCCCTTTTTTCCATTATTCTTCTCTCCCTCTCTCTCTCTCTCTCTTCTCTTTATATATATATATATCATATATTAATATATATAAGTGTGTGTGTGTGGTGTGTGTAGTATATTAAATGTGTGTGTGTGTGCATGTGTGTATGTGTTTGTGTTCCTTATGCCTGTGTTTGTGTATGTATGTGTTCATACGTGTGTGTGTGTGGCTTTGTATTATGTCTATGATGGCATATAAAATAAATATATATAAGAAGGTTTGCCGAAACATGTCGATCTTTTTTACTGTAGAGCAAGTATAACATTTAAAACTATTAGGATTAGAACACTAGCAGTTACGTTTAAAATAAGAGTTTGTACACTTATCGACACTCCATATATATATAACATGTAGTATAATATATAATATATATATAATTATATATATATTATATATATATATCTATATATATGCTCCCCACCCCTGGTTGGTAGAGCACTTGAAGAGATTTTCGCTGACGACCGCTTTAAAAAGGCACCTCTCCTATAAACGGATGGAAACACTCTCTAGCGGCCTTTGATAATACATAGTAATGTATTTATCAGTTAAAATTCTCTTCGTAGAGATGGTGATGATAGCGAGTGGTAAAGAGCCTAACTGCTGATAAATCAAATCGGGTCTTCATCCTGGTTTGGAGGTAGCCTGCAAATGTCTAACTACACTGAAGAGATGTGATACGTCGAGAACACGGTGCACTATATGTATATATACTATATAATATATTATATATATTAATATAAAACTTGATAATTTTGATCATATTACCACGACCAGGACAATTGGCAAAACATTGCGACATCCGAGCACTGGACAGCTGTTTTCGACTCTTTGGTTCTCATCAGCCAGTTGCATACCACCAATCTCCGCACTAGAGATTGAACCATTTGGACCACAGCAGTGAAGCAGCGGGACTACCACTGGGCCACCAGCCCATGCCACAAAGGAGAATTGCCAAATCATCTAGTCAATTGGTAATAATTATTCAAATTTGCAGTCACCAGCTTATACTGCATTTCCCATCGCAGATTACAGAGGCAGGGCACCTCAGAGACAACGGATTCCCAATCGGGCCTTGAATCTCAGAACGCAAACTACATGGGCAAAGTATATATTAATTGTTGATTATTGAGATTTTTGATAGGGAATCTATATATATAATTGATAATTTTGAATCATACTACCAGACCCAAACAGGCCAAACCACATGCCCTCTGTAACCCATGGATACATGGCATATAGGTTAGGTGACTGGCATTTAGATTAATTATTACCATTGTCTTAGATGATTTGGCATTCCCGTTTGGGCATGAGCCAGTGGCCCACTGTGTTTAAGTCCCCGTCTTCCACGCTGGGTCCACTGGTTTCAATCTCTAGTGGTGGAGATTGTGGTATGCACTGCTGATGAGAACAAATGAGGTCGAAAAGCTGTCCAGTTGCCCCGGATGTCGCAATGGTGGATTTGCCGCAGTCTGTCTGTCGTAGTAATATGATTCAATTATACAATTTATATAATAATATCCTCTATCAAAAATTCAATATCAAAATCAATTATATTATACTATATATATTATACACCTATAGTGTGGGATGTTTCACTTTTCAGCTTTTGCTTAGAATGGTGTACCAAGAGGCAGATTATTGGTAGAATGTCAATATAAATAGAGCTTTTATATAATATAATAAAATAAAATTATATAAGGTTAACATCTATTATTTGGTGACATATCTATTTATTCGGTGACATATCCTATCGTGAATGTCGTGATGTTCCTTTGTCACCAAATAAATATGATATGTAAAACCTTTATATTTATAATCAATCATATACTAGCAGAATATATGCACCCTCCGGTGCAAGTATTTAGTTTTAATGTAATTAAATATTGTATTAAATTAGAAAGGCTAATGAAACTAAATAAGAATACAGATAAAAAGATTTGAAACAGAGGGAGTATAATAAAAAGATTTGGTAAAAAATGGACAACTGAAACTTACTCTTCGTCACTCTCGTCTTTCATTGTTATTTTTCTAATTAAGTATTTAGTTAAAAGAAGTTAAAGAATAAATGACAGTTATTTATCTTGTTAATGGATTTCATTTAAGATAATTGAAGAGATTTTTGCTTATTATTTCATTAAATAAAACCAAACAGTTAGAACTCAATAATACTTAAGCACACTATTTATTAAATTCGAATTTTTAATATTAATATGCAAATAGCCTTTTCGTTCACACTGTAAACCGCTCTATTTGTTGTATAATAGAATATAATTGCATGTTGTCAGTATGTAGACATAGTAACAGTATTAATAATGTAAGACATTTTATTAATAAATTGAGGTTTTAAATAAAAATTAAATCATGGAGAAGTGTGATGTCCATAACTAAGAGAATTGTGACTTGAGTAGGAATATAGTTTCGGTTACAGACAGAAAAACACAACACCAATATATTAATATATATTTATATATATTTATATATATACTTATTATTAATGAGATGTGTGTTCTTCTGTAACCGAAACTATATTCCTACCAAGTCACAATTCTCTTAGTTATTGACATCACTATTCTCCATGATTTTATTTTTATTAAACCTCAATTATTAATAAAATTGTCTTACATATTATACTGTTCTATGTCTACATACTGACACATGTCAATTATATTCATATATACAACAAATAGCGGTTTACAGTGTGAACGAAAAGCTAATTGCAATTAATATTTAAAAATCGAATTTAATAAATATGTGCTTAGTATTTGATTTAACGTTTGGAGTGGTTTTATTTTAATGAATATAAGCAAAAATCTTCTTCAATTAATCTTAAAATGAAATTCCATTAACAAGATAAAATAACTGTCATTTTATTCTTTACTTCTTTTAACTAAATACTTAAATATAGAAAAAATAACAATGAAAGACGAGAGTGACGGAAGAGTAAGTTTCAGTTGTTCATTTTTTACCAAATCGATTTATTATACTCCCTCTGTTTTCAAATCTTTTTATCTGTATTCTTATTTATTTCATTAGCCTTTCTAATTTAATACAATATTTTATTACATTAAAAACTTAAATACATTGCACCCGGAGGGTCATATATTTGCTAGTATATAATATAAATATATAAAGGTTTTACATTATCTATTTATTAGGTGCAAAGGAACATTCACGACCATTCACGATAGATATGTCACCGAATAAATAGATATGTCACCAAATAAATAGATGTGTAAACCTTTATTATTTATTTTAATATTAATAAAAGCTCTATTTTATATTGAGCACTCTCCAATAATACTGCCTTTGGTAACCATTCTAGCAAAAACTGAAACAGTGAACATCCCACACTATAGTGTATATATATATATATTATATTTATTGAATTTTTTGATATTAATTTTGATAGAGGAATTATATATATAATTGATAATTTGAATCATATTACTACGACCAGACAACTCGGCAAACACCATTGCGACATCCGGGGCACTGGACAGCTGTTTCGACCTCCTTTGGTCTCATTCAGCAGTCTGCATACCCACATCTCCACCACTAGAGATTGATACCAGTGGACACACGCGTGAAGAGCGGGACTTAAACACAGTGGGCCACTGGGCCCATGCCACAAACGGGGAATGCCAAATCATCTAGTCAATGGTAATATTAATTCAAATGCGCAGTCACCTAACCTATTACTGCCATGTATCCAGGGTTACAGAGGGCAAATGGTTTTGCCGAGTTGTTTGTGTCGTGGGTAGTATATGATTCAAATTATCAATTATATATATAATTCCTCTATCAAAAATTAATTCAAAATTCAATATATACCTTTCCCCCATTAGGTTGCGTTCTGAGGATTCAGGCCCCGAAATTGGGAAGTCGGTTGTCCTAGAGGTGCCACTTGCCCTCTGTAATCTGCGATTTGGGATACATGGCAGTATAGGCTAGGTGACTGCGCATTTGAATTAATATTACCATTGACTAGATGATTTGGCATTCTCCGTTTGTGGCATGGGCTGGTGGCCCAGTGTGTTAAGTCCCCGCTCTTCACGCTGTGGTCCACTGGTTCATCTCTAGTGCGGAGTTGTGGGTATGCACTGCTGATGAGACCAAAGGAGTCGAAAACAGCTGTCCAGTGCTCCGGATGTCGCAAATGGTGTTTGCCAGTTGTCTGGTCGTGGTAATATGATTCAAAATTAATCAATTATATATATATATATATATAATTATATATAATATATATATAGTCCCGTGTTTCACGTATCACATCTCTTCAGTGTAGTTAGACATTGCAGGCTACTCAACCAGGATGAAACCCGATTGATTTAAATCAGCGTTAGGCTCTTTACCACTCGGCTATCATCACCATCTACTACGAGAGCAATTTTAAACTGATTAAAACATACTATGTATATATCTAAAGGCCGCTAGAGAGTGTTCCATCTCGTTATTATAGGAGAGCGTTGCCTTTTTAAGCGGTGTCAGCGAAAATCCCCTTCAAGTCTCTCACCAACCAGGGGTGGGGAGCATATATATATTATATATATATATATATATATATATATATATTAGTAAATATATATAATATATACTACATGTTATATATATAAGAGGTCTGATAAGTGTACACCTGCTATCTTTACGTAACTGACTAGTGTTCATAATCCTAATAGTTTTAAATGTTATACTTGCTCTACAGTAAAAAGATCGAACAGTTTTAGGCAAACCTTTTCTTAATATATATTTATTTTTTTATTATGCCATCATAGACATATACAAACACACCACAACACGTATGTGAACACATACATACACAGACACACAATACAGAAACACACCAAGACACATACACACATGCACACACACCACAACATTAATATAACACACAACCACCAGCACACACCACAATTTTATATTATATATATATATATTATATATATATATGAGAGAGACTAGAAGAGAGACAGAGAGAGAGAGAGAAGAATTAATGGAAAAAATGGATAAGAGCGAATGAAATAATAAAAAGTGATGAAATGAATGGAATAAATGAAAAAAAGAGGTCCTTTGGAAATATTTTTTCATTTTTCATCATTTCATTCATTTTTTTATTCCATTCATTCATTCATTTGTTTCCATAATTCTTAACTAAATAATTTAGAAGTATATGTGAAGACTATATTACAACACCACGGCACCTAGCACACAACACACACACACACCACACACACACACACACACACACACACATATATATAATATATATATATATTATATATATAATTGGTAGGTTTTGTCTAGTATAGAAGAATTGAAAATAAAGTGCTCGATTAGTAGACTAGACTGTGTGCTTTATCATTGATAAGGCAAAGTAACATTCTGAATTCCTACCAGCTTTACACAACTTAAAAATTGAACTTGTGACCTATACCGTGGCGGAGGGTAATGGTAAGTACATACTAGATGAATTGGTAGGCACACTGCAGCAAACCCCATTGACCTGGGTGGAGGTTTATAAAAGGTCAATGACTCTGCAACTAAACACACGACGATACACACACATACACACATATACGCATACACACATAATTCAACCAACTTTATCGTCTTTACAATTGAACTTCTGTCACATCCAACCAGTAGTGGAGGGTTTGAATGAATATATATTTGGTGAATCAGTGACCACACTGCAGTAAGCCTTATTGCCCAGTTGGGGGGGGGGCTATTATAGGGATCGGCCCCTATATTTTTACGGCATGTGGAATTGACAAAATTAAATAATTAAGTTTTCTTAAATAACTAGTTTTACAATGGTATGTCATGAGTTTAGAATTAGGTAAACAAAAGAGAATCGAATGAATATTAGTTCAGAAATATTTTAGAAACAAAAGAAACAATGGTTTAAATTCATCCGATAATTTATGTCACCAGAATTCCACAGATACCCAAAATCATTCGATATTCATCATTGCAAATCACCTGATATTTGATGAATATTTTAGCTTGATGATCACAATAGACAATGACAATAAGAAAATTATAAAAATACCCTTTTAGCTGAAGAACAGACGAAGTGGGAGCTTTACGCTCTTCCCGACTCGACAGAGTTGGAGCTGATGCTCCTAACTCGACAAGAGGAGCGAAAGTTCTCCCCCAACATCGACACAATGGGGAGAAGCCGCTGCCCGAAAACAGAAAATGAA
>CM042140.1:73086448-73091448 GCA_023376005.1 Doryteuthis pealeii | reverse complement strand
GTGCTATATCCGTTTTAAGGCGAGCTATGCAATTTTTGCGTAGTTAGCGGCCATCAGAAAATTCCACTTCCGGAGAGCTCAACCCACCAGGGGTGGAGAGCATATGTATTGTCCTTCACATACAGTCCTGTTTCGCCGTTTCCCGACTCATCAGTGTGACTAGATCAGATAGGCTGCTTCAGATTGGGATAGAAACCCGGCCGATTCGTTATCAGTCAGATACACACACACAACACACACACACACACACACACACACACACATATATATATATATATAATATATATATTATATATATGAAGATAGGATGGTTGGAGTAAAATCCGACAGTATGAGGTAGGTAAAAGGATAGTGAAAAAAATAATAACTCAAAACAAATCTAAGAGTTGAAATGATTTTTATTCAAAGCAAAGATTACGTACATGTGATTTGATGAGGGAGTGACTTAGTAGCGGAAAAGTTTTTTTCCGCTACTAACTCACTCCCTCATCAAATCACATGTACGTAATTTTTGCTTTGAATAAAATCATTTGACTGAAGATGTCCTTATGAATAGGACGAAATATTTCAACTCTTAGATTTGTTTTGAGTTATTAATTTTTGTTCACTATCATATATATATATATATATATATATATATATATATATATGTGTGTGTGTGTGTGTCTGTGTGTGTGTGTGTGTGTGTGTGTGTGTGTGTGTGTGTGTAGATAGATAGATAGATAGATAGATTGATATACATTTTTAAAACGAATAATGTTCTTCCTTTTTATTTTTTATTCCTTGGTGACAGAATTCAAAAATCTCGTTGAGGCCGTAGAAATTGTCCGGTTTAATTAGAAACAAAGATTAAAGATCAATATAAGATTTTTATTGCTTTATTTATGAGTTACATATCCAAATGGCAAATATGATATTTATTTACAAAGATGCAATACAACGAAATAAATTGAATGCATTAGCAAAACAAATAAAAGAAACCAATGAAAATAATATTTTACCCATTTATAACCTCCAGATAATATTTTTCGTAAAAGTAATTACTCTTTTAGTGCCCTGGCATTCTTTGTTGCTGGATTGAACAAATTTCGCTTTAGCATTATTTTCATCTGTACTGAAAACTGAATCACTAATAATTGCTGCGCAAAATAATGCCATAAAGACAAATTATGTCAAAGTGAAAATTGATAAGACCCAACAAAATAGTAAATGTAGACTATGTGGTAATAGAGATGAGACTGTAAACCATGTACTCTGCGAATGTAGCAAACTAGCACAACGGGAGTATAAAGCTAGACACGACTGAGTTGGGAAGGTGATCCACTGGGAATTATGCAACAAATTTAATTTTGACCATACAACAAAATGGTATATGCATAAACCAGAATCTGTTCTTGAGAACGAAATGCATAAAATTCTCTGGGACTTTGAAATAAAAACGGATCACCTTATACCAGCAAGAAGACCAGACGTAATGTTGATAAACAAAAAAGAAAGAACTTGTCAACTGGTGGATTTTGAAGTTCCAGCCGATCACTGGGTGAAGCTAAAGAAAAATGAAAAAATGGACGAATATCTGGACCTAGCCAGAGAACTGAAAAAGTTATGGAATATGAAAGTCAAAGTGATACCAATTGTAGTTGGTGCACTTGTAACAGTCCCAAAAGGATTAGAAAACGGTTTGGAAAGTTTGGATATCAAAGGAAGGATTGAAACCATTCAGAATACTGCACTGCTGTAATCTGCCAGAATACTCAGAAGAGTCCTGAAGACCTGGGGAAACTTGCTGTCACTCAGACTCCAGTGAAAGACCATCAGCTAATGCTGATGTGAAAACTCAAAAGGAGATAATAATAATAGTGATACCAATTGTAGTTGGTGCACTTGGAACAGTCCCAAAAGGATTGGAAAAGGGTCTGGAATGTTTGAAAATCAGAGGAAGGGTTGAAACCATTCAGAACACTGCACTGCTGCAATCTGCCAGAATACTCAGAAGAGTCCTGGAGACCTGAGGAAACTTGCTGTCACCCAGACTCCAGTGAAAGACCATCAGCTAATACTGATGTGAAAACTCAAAAGGAGTAAATAATAATAGGATCAGGAAATCAGAGGAAGAATTGAGACCATCCAGACTACTGCATTGCTGAAATCGGCTAGAATACTCAGAAGAGTCCCGGAGATATGAGGAGACTTGCTGTCAGTCATCCCCCAGGAAACCACTAGTTAAGGCAGATATGAAAAAACTCTCTGGGAGACGCACAAAAGTCTCTGGGATTTCGAGGTACAGACGGATCGCCTAATCCCGGCTAAGAGACCAGACCTAGTATTAATTGACAAGAAAGAGAGAACCTGCAATCTTGTGGATTTTGCTGTCTCGGCTGATCACGGAGTGAAAATGAAGGAAAGTGAAAAGATAGACAAATACTTGGACCTTGCCAGAGAACTGTAGAAGCTGTGGAACATGATGGTGAAGGTCGTACCAATTGTAATTGGTGCCCTTGGGACGGTCCACAAAGCTCTGGAAAAGAATTTGGGGAATTGGAAATCAGAGGAAGAATCGAGACCATCCAAACTACAGCACTGCTAAGATCGGCTAGAATACTCAGAAGAGTCCAGGAGACCCGAGGAGACTTGCTGTCACTTAGTCTCCAGTGAACCATGGGCTACGACAGGGGTGAAAACCTTAAAATAATAATAATAATAATAATAATAATAATAATTTCTCGACTATCTATCTATCTAGATAAATAGATGGATGGATGTGTGTGGTGTAATGGTTAGAGTCGTAGAAAATGGACTCGTCAGCCCGAGTTCAAATCCTGGACGAGGCTGTTTGCATTTCACAAGCGCTAATACCCTTGGGAAAGGTATGCATCCTACTACTCTCCCTCCAACTATGGGTAAATAGTAAGGCAGATTGGGATTTTATCCTTGGTTATGTAACCAGTCTAGGAGAAGGAAAACTCTGTATTCAAACCTGTTAAAATCCGCTTAAGAAATTGACCTTGTGTCACATCCTGGTTGTGCGGAGGGGTTGGTATATATATATATATATATATATATATATATATATCATCATCATCATCATCATCATCATCATCATTTCGCACAAGCAGCACGGATATCCATGACAATCTCTCGCCAACCTTCCCTATCACTCATTGCCCTTGGGAGGTCTTCTGCGCAGCAACCATCATCCTCGCATAGTTGGTCAATGTAGGTCCTTGGTGGACGACCCACACTAGCATGTCCATGTGTTGGCTTTCACAGGAGAACGTTGTTTATGAGCTCATCCTTGCTTCTCCAGCGCTGTCCTGCGTGCCTAGTCCGTCTCACTCTGATGGTTTGTGAGATGGTGGGCAGGTGGCCATACAGCTGCTTCCTTGTGGGTTGTTGTTTCCACGACTTGTTCAGGACTGCAAGTAGCATTCTTGTGCAGCTCCCATCCAGTTTATTCTCAAGGCGCTTCGTTGGGTTCCAAGTGGTGCAGCCATACAGCAGTACAGGACTATATAAAAACAGGACATAGTACATGATAGGATGCCCAAATGTTGGACAGTAGTTTGTATGTAATTTGCATATGAAGGAATTGGATAGACATATATTCTCACTACTAGGAGAAAGGAGAGGACTATATAAAACTTAGATAGATAGATAGATAGATAGATAGATATGGCGGTAAGAAGCAGTGTTCCTTGTAAAGTTTACACAGCCGAGTCTTACATGTATTGTTTTGCTATTGAATGTGTAATTGTAAATATCGTTGTCATCGTTTTTGCCTTTGCAATCTCTTGTATTTAATTACCTTACTATTAGCTCGGTAATCGCTGGCGTTACCACTCATCTGTCAAATAGAATCCTAATGCCCTGTTTCCACTGTTGATTGGCACATCTTTCAAATTTGTTTGTCAAGTGGATGAAACCTGTTCTTTTGCATGTCAACCGGGCATTGCAATCTATAACTGCAATGGGGAAAAAACAGTCATTATTGCAATTTTACCAAGTCATCGAGAGAGCTCCTTGTGGCATCCTTCGTGATGGCAGAATCATAAGTATCATGCAATGATATCTCTTGGGGCGTATCTGTAGAACAGGCCCAAGCAATTCAGGTCTGCCTCGGGTGCAAACTATACTAAATGGAGAAGGTTAAAAAAATGAATATTAAATGAATAAAAGCATCGCCAAAATGCATAGGTCACACCAGGATTGCGTATTCCTACTTGCATAAAGATGAACAGCAATCAATGTGCCACGCATACCACACTGCATACATACATAATAAAATATGTTCTCACTTAATGCATTGATTTGGCTTATACAAGAGAAATATTTTACAATATGAAAACTTAATATAAAAACTCAATATAAAAATTTTAAATACTGAGGTAGAAACTATAACATCCTAATTCTAAAAAGAATTAAAGATCCAAATAAAAAATACAAACAATACCAAAGTATATAAGTAAAGTTGTAGGAGTGGCCAAAGTCGGTATCAGCCAGACAGCGAGGGAGTCTATCCCCTTTTCACTAACGCTAGACCAAGGAGATTATTTTTAGCGACTGAGGTGGAGCGCCACACCTACCATAAGCTCGTCACTTTACCGCACAGATCCCTGTGCTACTCATACGCTGAGTTGGCGACGGCCAGTATCGAACCAGGAACCTTGGGATTCCTAGCCGAAACGCTCTACTGATCTAGCTAAACCGGCCCTATATTGTACACATCCGCTGGCAGGATAAAGTGCCCAACACAGTCGTACTGGGTTGCGCCGACATGAACAGCATGTTCTCCATTCCCTGTGAGAGGCGCCTTCGCTGGCTTGGGCATATCAGGAGAATGGAAAATGGCCGCATCTCAAAAGATCTTTTGTACGGCGAATTAGTAAAAGGCTCCCGATCGGCAGGTAGATCACGCCTACGATTTCTGCAGGAGATACATGAGGATATGCTTTATTGATACAAACACGTGGGAGGTAGATGCAAAAAATAGAGCGGCCTGG
>CM042140.1:72796448-73081448 GCA_023376005.1 Doryteuthis pealeii | reverse complement strand
CATGTCTGCTTTCTTGAAAATTTTAGCTAGAACTCTTTAAATTCCAAGTTCAACTCGAACTTCCACAAACCGAACTGCCCAATCAAAGGACAGCCATAAGGTCAGTGAATGGTAAAAACCATTGTGAAATCAGAATTACCGTTATTTTTAAATTTTCGACTCTACCGTACTGTAACAGTCTTACACCTGGCGAACGGATTGGGTAAATTCCAGCCTATTCATTTTCATAATGCCCCCTATCGACAAATAACCATTTCATAGATCACAACTATTTCAATAAAGTACGTTTTCAAAACTCATGCCGTTGGCCTCATGATGTTGTATACCCCTTATATATAGGAAGCGCGTGGTGTAATGGTTAATGTCATGGGAAATGGACTCGTCGCCCTGAGTTCAAATCCTGGACGTGGTAATTGCATTTCACTTAGCGCTAATACCCTTGGGAAAGGTATGAATCCTACTCTCCCTCCAGCTATGGGTAAATAGTAGGGCAAACTGGGCTCTTTAACCTTGGTTAGGCAACCGGTCTAGGAGAAGGAAAACTCTGAATTCAAACCTGTTAAACTCCGCTTAAGAAATTGACCTTGTGTCGCATCCTGCTCGTGCGGAGGGGTTGGTAAATATATATATATAGGAAAAATAATGATGCTAATTACCAAGACAGGGTATGGGTAAAGATAACAGGTGGCGAACACAACAAGGCTTATAAAATGAAATGCATTTATCAACAGCAAGAAAGTGTAACATACAATATACAATACAATGTGTAACTTGTGATACAAATGGGTGTGTTTACAAATGTGTTACAATTGAATAATGTGGGGTGTAAATGTATGGTTTGGTTGCAAGATAATGCTTGCGTGACTTATCTGTCCAAGTAGGAATGTCTTGCTAGCTTCGTTTGTTTGATTATACGCATCACCGTCCTTTTCGTTAGCTGTTTCAAGTCCTGTCGTTCTCGACGTCCGTGTCAGCGAAAGACACACGTCGTTCCTCGTCGGTGGTGTCAGCGAAAAGAGGCTGATAGAAGGTATCAAGCCTCAAAATTTGTCGGCCAAACTGAGCCTCGTAATGTGTGCTCTGATTGGTCGCTGACAAAGGCCCCTAGTCAATCTCATGAGGTTTCTTATCAGGTTATGGCTAAGAGACCCTTGAGCTCTGTTCGGCTATGGTCAAAGGAAGGTAACTGTTTAGTTAATATTATTTTCTACATATAAGACATCGGGTATATAAACGGGGAGAGAGAGAGAGAGAGAGAGAGAGAGAGAGAGAGGAGAGAGAGAGAGGGTAGATTAGAGTAGTAAAAAGGGGATGATAGATGATGTTTCTTACTCGTTAGCTCTGCTTACTTCGTCTGACTCGGTCTCCATCTTCTTCCGTTGTGGACTTTGTTAAGGGTTGGTTTTACTTCTTGTTGGTTACTTCTTTGGGTTGGGCTAGACATTGCTTGTTTTAATATTCAATTAACAAGACTTGGTTGTTTTATGATAAAGGTTTATTTCCAAACCCAGCCCATATTCATCCGCCACGGATCGAGACCGCCTCAGAGCGAGCGACCTACAGGTCCTCTCACTCTGAATTCTCTGTCGTATCTAACTAACTATCTCGCGCCTAATCGCGCGTTTTTCAAGGGGTCAAGTAAATAGGTTACTAACCGCAAATAACTGTCTGGTAACTTTCCACGGGCCCCGTTATTCTGAATCTAACGGACCCTAATTTAATTATTCTAACTACAGGTACGTACATAAATCATAAGCTCTTATGAAATTATGTAACAATGACATTATTATATCATCAGTAGTATATCAGTCTCGAGCTAAATATCCCTTGCTGACATAAGGTACTTTCTGTGGAGCATTTTTTTAATGTCATGACTGGGACGTCGTAAGAATTATCAGCGTCTGGTGATATTGATCAAGAAATCAAGTAAAAACTCTGTGTTTACAATGTCAAATCAGGTTGGAACGGATTAATAATTGGTACTGACAGCACGTTGGTTTCGAGAAGAAGCAAGCATTAACTTTACACGCCATTGGACCGCAAGATGATGATATTGTTTGCGTGCACGGTCATTGTTAAAAGAAAAGAAAGAATTGTTTATTGAAACATAATCCTGCTTTCAATATAATTCGTTTTCTTAGAATTGAGTTTACTGACCAAGAATAATTTGCCGAACTGCGGGTCAAGAAAGACAGAAAAAATAAAGGGAGAGAGAATTTTTTTTTTAATGTATGTGAGACGCTATTGTCTTACGTAAAATAAAAGTATTTTCTTAACGTTAAACCTATATGAATGTCTACCCTGTAACCGGTTATAGGTTTTAGCTAAATTTAGATCTGAAAAGTTGGTTAAACATATTGTTGAAATCTGTGTTACGCCTCAAAGATACGTGGGTCAAAATTAACTGACCTGAAAAATATAAAAGTTTTTAAATAAAATAACTGGTACATTATATCTTTTATTCATTAATATATCAACACTGAAAATTTAATTAAATTCGCCTTATTGCCTGGTTTTTGGTTTCGGCAGCGTGAAAATATCGGTGGGGTTATATGTGATTGATACTTTTTTCTTCATAAATAAAAAGACAAAAGACCGAAGGTGTGAATAGAAGAAAAACATTTTTTAAGGAATCTGCTCTAATAGTAAATAAGTACCGAAAATCGGAAATAAAAAAAAATTATATTTTTAAAGATTTTTTTAATTTATTTATCTTATTATCTTATAAAAGAAAAAGTATATACATCAATATTTGTTCCGTTTAAAAATGGGGGCGCTGAATTTCCAATACAGTTTTCGACAAAAAATTATTAGTGATTAAAATAAAGTAGTTATTAAAAAAAATGTTTTCAGAATCTAATAATATGACATTTTAAACTTAACATCATGCTGCCCATTTTGAATGAATTTTAATTTATCATAGCAGAAATAGTTAAGTAAATAAGAAAGTTTTGAAATATAATAGTTGGTGCATTATAAAATTCGTTCACTGATAAATCAATACGGAAAATTTCATTGGAATCTGATAATTCCCAGATTTTTGGTAAATTTTTTTCAATCGCAAGTGTTAAATTTATTTTGTAAACACGGATTTTACGGCAACTCACGGCGGCCATCTTAAGATATATTTGATCAAAATTGACCGAAAAGATAATTTTAAATGTATTAAAAATAAATTACATCAGTAATGTTATTTTGCTTATTTTTTAATTGTGTTCATTATGTTACTACTTTTCGACTTAGACAAAAATTTGACCTTAAATAATCGATTCAATTAATTTTAATTCGTTTTTAAAATTAAAAGCAGACGAAAAAATGATATTAATATATTTTATTACATTAAAGCATAAATACTTACACCCGGAGTGTGCATATATTTGCTAGTTAGGATAACAGAATTATATTATTGAATTGACCGGTCAACAATTTTTTTTTAAGTTTCAAGAAATTCAGAAGTCTGCCAGACTTTTTTGTAGCATTATTTAAAAGAGTGTGTATACTTGAATAAACTTAAGACCTTGATACAGCTTAGGAATTATATTCGTGTAAAGATAAGAGGATTGACTCCAGAAACCTTGAGCAAATTTATACAAAGTGATCGAATTAAGGTGCAACTTCGTATCCGAAAAAAAAATGGAGGCAATCTACAAGATACTGTTGATCTTATATCTTGCTGCAATACCACTGCAGAATGCCTGGTTATTTATGTAAATACGTCCCAGTCTATTCTGAACTTCCCGAATTGTTGTGGGGTCATTTCTGAACTGAGTTGAGGAAGTTTCGTAGTTGGTGTTCCTGCATAATTAGCTGATGATGGGAGTGTCACTGGGGATCATTGGCTAGCTTTAGTATAGTGAGTATGCTACCATGGTCTTGATGCACAGTTCCTTAAGCATTGCACGGTCCAGCATATGCAAGCTGGACCTTGCAATCTCCTCACTAGAAAATGTCTGGGCATGAGTCTTGGCAGAGGCAACAGATATGCCTGCCTCAATAAAAAAAAATATTTTCCCATCCAGCTAGGTCGAATCCTGTTCGCAGCGGCATGTTGAAGTGAGTCAGTGTACTGTTGGTTTGAACAACAGCAACTAGCTAAGCACAACTGAACCAGTGCCAAGACAGTTGGTACTTATTGAAATCAAGAATAGTCCATTCTTGCATTTGGGTGATTCTATTCCCTGAGTCCTGATTGGCTGTTTGGTTTATATAATGTTATGAGGCTTCATAAATAATCTGCATTCTGTAGTGGTATTGCAGCAAGATAGGTTCGTATTCAGTTACGACTGCTTGCTGCCTTGTCTCACCAATTCGACGGTAATTGGAACTAGTATGATTATTCTACAGATACCATTTTTTGCAAATACCTAAAAATATTTTTCATTTGACTATATTTTAGAACACAAAAGACTAAATGACTATTCTTATGTGTCAGTCTTTTATGGACCACTATGTGTATATGATATATGTATTTATTTTTGGGTAGATAGTTGGTTGGATTTTACGGCATATCAACTGTTGTTGGGTTATTTAATGCCGAAGACGTTTTGTTTTATTCATTCTTGATGGGTTTGCAATTTTTTATTTTTTTAAACACATTTTAACTGATTTTTCTATTTAACCCATAGATGGGACCCTAACAGGTAACTACCACTCTGTGTCAGAGTTTGTCAGAGAGTAATGGCAATGAAGGGGGGACTCCACACTCCCCGGAGCTGCAGAACAGGAACCTCAACACTAGAAGCAGTTTAATGTCATATACAGGACACTAAGACCTCAGCTACCACCTTCAAGCACATATTTTAAAAGGGTTGGGGTTTGCTGTTAGAGTAATACGGTGGTCAGAACAATTACATAAGCGCTAGGGCTTGACACGACCAGCCAATTTATCGGAGGCGGTATATCAGCCACCAAGATTCTGTCCTTAAGAATTATAGATCGCCACACACGGCCAACAGGTTCCCCACATGGGGGGTCTTACCCTTCTGCAGTCGTTGTATTCTACAGCCCCAGTCGACAAGGCTGGGATCAGCATGGAGAAGAGGGAGAAGAGCAAGAACTAAATTGAAGTGCATTGTGTCTTACCCTTCTGCAGTCTTGTATTCTACAGCCCAGTCGACAAGGCTGGGATCAGCATGGAGAAGGAGAAGAGCAATAACTAAATTGAAGTGCATTGTGTCTTACCCTTCTGCAGTCGTTGCATTCTACAGCCCCAGTCGACAAGGCTGGGATCAGCATGGAGAGAGTGACAAGAGCAAGAACTAAATTGAAATGCATTGTGGCCAGCGATGTGGAAATTATTGGATGGCCTGTCCTATAAAGGAATTAAATAACTGACTTATGTACGCATTAAATTGCTTTATAAACATATATTGCCTTGTGTTACAAACAAGATGGAGACATCTCTACACTAGAAGGTAGGCACCTGAAATTAGTAAACCAGTTTACATATCTTGGTAGTAATATCTCATCTACAGAAAGCGATGTTAATATACGCATAAGAAAGGCATGGACTACTACAGGTTTAAATTCAGAGTTTTTATTCTCCTAGACTGGTTGCCAAATCAAGGTTAAAGAGTCCAGTCTGCCCTACTATTTACCCATAGCTTGAGGGAGAATAGTGTGATGCATATCTTTCCCAAGCGTTATGAGGAATGCAAAGAGCCACATCCACGATTTGAACTCGTCTCGCCGTGTCAATTTCCTACGACAATGAACATTACACCACGCGCCTCCACATAAACTGCTATAGACAGATTATCGATCATATGGAAAATCTGATGTCTGTGATAAGATAAAGCGATAATTCTTCCAAGGTGTAGTCGAGACTGTGCTACTGTATGGCTGCACCACTTTGACATTAACGAAACGATTGGAGAAAACGTTTGATACGAACTCGAGGGGTTTTTTTGGGGGGGGTTCTAAAGCCTGGTGGAATTAGCTTGAGATTCCGAGTTCGAAAAGAAGGTTCCCGAGTTCGAAATGAATGTCCCCGAGTCCGAGAAAGTTCCCGAGTCCGACAAGAAATACCCGAAGAAGGTCGGAGGACACATCGGCCGAAACGTTGTACAGACAACAATGAAGATGAGGACAATAGTCCGAATAATCCAAGTAATATTAAGTATCAAGCCTCATCTAAAAATTCTGAGAAAATTTTATTTTGATAAAACTGTCATCAATATTGAAGAAATGTTTCCAATTATTAATGTATCGTATAAAACAAAGATATCAAGATGTTGGTATTTATAGTGGAACATTATACAATTAGGATATTTATTACGTATTATTTATTACCAAACTCTGCAGCATTAAAATTCTTAAGCAAAAATAAAATTGCATAAATGTATATAATTAAGGTTTCCGTATAAATCGAGGAGAGAAATCACTTTTTTAGTTTATGATATTTACGGTAATAAAACTGTCATACTTGAATATTAAATTTTATATGATTTTTACAGCCGTAGGATCATTTTTTTTTTTTGTAAGATAAAGCCATCATTATGCGAGATGAATATTTTTCGATATTTCTTTAACTTTTAGCCTCTCAATTAAAGAGAGTTTTTTTTTGTTGTTGTTTGTTTTGTTTTTTGTTATTTTGTTTTTTGTTTTTTTCTTTCTCATATCACTAGCAAGAATATGCGCCCTCTGGGTGTAACTATTTAAGTTTTAATGTAATGAAATATTTTAAATCAGAAAGACTAACGAAATTAAATAAGAACGCATATAAAAAGATTACACCTATTTTAATTAAATTTTGATTTGTTTCTAAATAAAATCATTCATGGGGTTGATTTTAATACGTTGGAGAATAAAACAATATTAGGGATCAATGACACCAAGTAATTGTTTATTAAACCCGGTTTTGTTAAAACTAGTATGCAAATTAACCACAGCATATATTGTGCAAACTTTCATTTCTTGATCATATATAAGACACATTGCAGGATGTTAAACGCACTAGGAACATGGGCTATTTTGTGGCAAATCTAGCTCATTAGAGACATCGTCATAGAGACATCGTTAACAAATAAGATTTATTGAATGGATTAATGATTTTGACTATAAATTAAATACTCATTGATAAATTCCTGAGGGAATTGTGACATAAGCAGTGACGTAGTTTCGGTTACAGACAGACACCGAATGTCAATTGTGATAAGATATTCCGATGTGTTAAATGTCAATCAAGTATTTTTCTCTCCTCTTTCCGTTTTTTTTTTTTTTATATTTTTTATATTTTTATTTTTAATTACGCTATCTCCAGTCATTCGGTTGATTCGAAATTAATTCTCTCTCTCTCTCTCTCTCTCTCTCTCTCTCTCTCTCTCTCTCTCTCTCTCTCTCTCTCTCTCTCTCACTTCCTTTCTTTCTCTCATTTCTTTCTCTTGCCCTTTCAATCCCCATTCTTACTTTCGCTTTCCATTTATTTATTTTCTGTTCCCCATTCTCCTTTCTTTTTTTCTTTCATTCACATTATTTTTATTTTTACGTTCATATTATTTTTTTTTACGCTTTTCTCTCACCTTTCTTTTCTTTCTCTTTTCTCTTCATTCCTAACTTCCTACTCTCTGTTCCTTATTTATTCATTTTTATTCTCCTCTTTCCATGAAACTCAGAGTAACTGATTCAACGAAAACATAATTTAGATATTCTAGGTTTTAAACACATTCTGCTATAGTAAGATTAACCACAAACTCTTTATGAAATTTTTCTTACTTGTCCATATATATATATATATATATATATATATATATATATATATATATATATGTTGTGTGTGTGTGTGTGTGCGTAACTTTTTCTTTTCCTACATTTCTGTCTCTGTAGTCTCTTACTCTTATGTTTATTTTGTCTATTTCTTCTCCCATTTTTCTCTGTACTTTTTCCTCTCTCTCTCTCTCTCTCTCTCTCTCTCTCTCTCTCTCTCCTCTCTCTCACTTATTTTCATTTTTTTCTTTTCCTATTTCTCTCTCCCCACTCCCCTCTCTCTCTCTCTCCTCTTTACATTTCTTTTTTCTCTCCTCTTCTCTCTCTCTCTCTCTCCTCTCTCTCTCTCTCTCTCTCTGTCTCTTTATATATCTGTCTTTCTCCTCTCTCTCTCTCTCTCTCTCTCTCTCTCTCTCTCTCTCTCTCTCTCTCTCTCTCTCTCTCTTTTCTATTCTCTTGTATTTCTTTTTTCCTCTTTTTTCCCCTACTTCAATCAACGAATATTTTGCTCTCAACTCTGAGCCTCCATTTTGTTTCAGAAAAGGGCACAGCCAGGTTCATGTTGCATTCTCCATTGTTTCCTGGGTCTCTAAAGACTTGACCCAAATCAATTCTATCAAGCCTGACCACTGCCAAACGAGTGACATTAACAACAGGATTTTAAATCAAGAAATCAATAAAACGTGCTCTTGTGGAACAGAGGTCCTCTTCAATCGACCAACACGATGCTCTTCTTAAAAGTATTCCCACTAACCGAAATTCGATCACAGTTCAACATCGGCCGATATTTACACCAGAGAAAGAGTCCAGATTTATTGGAAACAGACTCGTAAAAGATTACACAATAACGATCAAACATGAATACAGTGGTACCATGACTTATGAGTTCGCAACTTGCGAATTTTCCGCGTAACGAGCTGTCTTTCGTTAGAATTTTTACTTTGTGTTAAGAACTAAAATTTGAGGTACGGGTGAGCTTCAGATATGTTTCTTTTTAATAAGTTCACTAAAAACATTTAAGTTTCCAAATTTATTACGCAAAAAAAAAATTAGTGGTACCCTGATTTATGAGTGTCATAACTTACGAGCTTTCCGAGTTACGATCTGTCACTCGGTCATTTTTTTTTTTTTTTTTTTGCTTTGGGTCATGAAGAGATTTGGGTGCTTTATGGTTTAAAGGTAGCTGGATACTCTTGGTGGCGTGTTCTTAAGGGTTTTTGCTTTTACCCCGTCTCATTTGGTGGTCGCGCTGAAAAGAAGGAATTTAAGGAACAAAAAGAAAGAGACAAAGGCAGGAGATAATTTTATGACTTAGGCTTT
This sequence comes from Doryteuthis pealeii, assembly GCA_023376005.1. Lineage (NCBI taxonomy): Eukaryota > Metazoa > Mollusca > Cephalopoda > Myopsida > Loliginidae > Doryteuthis > Doryteuthis pealeii. Next base: position 73,072,424 of record CM042140.1, on the reverse strand, counting down.
ATTGATTGGGTCATAGTCGACCGTGGCAAGGGGACGTCTCCCTGACCGAAGAAGCGACTACACTCAGTTAAGGCCTGAACTCGAAATGGCCGAGAGATTATTTTGGGGGTCGGGGGACAGTCCTTTTTGTCGGACATGCGCGGAGGGTTCTTCCGGTGAAGGCCCATGGGAGTTTGTTGTTTGTTTTTATTTTTATTTTATTTTAATTTTATTTTTATTTAATCCCCACAGTTGCGAACTGGAATTTGAGATACGAGCGAGGTCCATATACATCTGTGTTGATAAGTACACTAAAACATTTAAGTTTCCAAATTTATTACGCCAAAGAAAATTAGTGATGCCTCGACTTATGAGTGATCCAAATTCCGATTTTTCCGAGTTATGAGCTGTCACTCGGTCAATTTTTTGCTTTGTGTTGCGAGCTAAAATTTGAGGTACGAGTGAGTTCCAGATATGGTTATGTTAATAAGTTCACTAAAACCATTTAAGTCTCCAAATTTATTATGCCAAAGAAAAATATTACAGTGGTACCTTGATTTACGAGTGCCCCAACTTATGAATTATCCGAGTTTACGCGCTGTCACTCGGTCGATTTTTTGTCTTTGTGTTTAAAAACTAAATTTTGAGGCACGAGCGATCTGCAGATACGTCTATGTTAATAAGTTCACTAAAAACATTTAAGTTTCTAAATTTATTAAGCCAAATAAAAATATTATTTATAAAAAGATAAACCTTGAGACCTATCACAACACATAATTCATTGCATTCTATTTTATAGCTTTTATATAATATAGTGCTATTTTCTTATCTAAAAAAAAGGAACAAAAAATTAGGGTGATTTGATTTTTGTTTTTGTTTGTTTTTGTTTGTTTTTGTTTTGTTTTGTTTTTTTGGCGGGGGTTGGATTTTTTTTTTTTTTTTTTTTTGTAGGGGGCTGGAACGGATTAATAGCATTTCATTTTATTTCAATGGGAAAATTGATTTGGTATGCGATGAAATTTAGGTACGAGCGGAACGAATGAAACTCGTTAATCAAGGTACCACTGTCATCCTGTTAAATATACTATATTGAGTCAAAAGTTTTGCAATAATTTGATAACTAGAGGCACAATTTAGTAGCTCCCGACGCTTGTTGCTGAGGTTGTGAAGATTGCAAACCACACTGGATTGTGAGATACGGAGCTCACCGGAAACCTCTCAGAGTACTACTCGTTGCTTTTGTTACTATGCCTTAGGGTGCAACCTCGGAATCCACGGTTTTATAAAGGAAAAATAACAGCAATAAAATCGTCAGGTGGTCACCTTTATCGGACCATGTTATCTGTTCTGTGATTGGTCCGTCAAATTGTAAGAACGAGTTGAGATTCAGAGTTAACTAGGTGAGTTAAGGAGACGTACGCAGAAGGGCGTCTCTCCGGTGGGCTATTTCTCCCCATGCGTGTTGGTTACTTTTGGGAAATTGAATAAAGATGTCAAAATAAGCTAAGTCCTGTGTTCATTTGTAAGATCAAAAGATGTACCCAAAGATTAAGAAGTCCCAAGAAGTCCCCGAAAAAAGGTCAGAGGACAGAAGGAAACCAGTGCAACATAAAAGATCGAGGATCAGTACAGCTAAGACGATGAGTATAGATAAGAAAAGAAATTGTCGGCTAAAAAAGCTATATCAAAACACATTGTTTGTTTACTTCTCATACTGTCGTGTAGTAAAGTCACCATAAGTGGAATATAACCTACTTCTAAACAAACGAAAATCGGGGGGAAAAGACAAGCTATTGTAATGGTTAGAGTCCCCACCTGTCAGCTTAACAGTCAGTGTTCGAATCACACACAAAGCGGTCTTCCTGTCTATAGCTCTGCTGATGAGGCCTAATAGGCCGAAATGTACATACAGAGATTTATTTTTCTCGATTTGTTTAGCCTTACATTTGAATATTATGCCCGCCTAATTCATTAATTATTAATTAATTAATTTTCAAAATTAGGTACGACTTCAATTAAGCACATATTCTCCCAAAAATAAGAAGAGAAGTAAGAAGGCTATCCATACTTTTAAGTATGGACAAATTAACAACGTGATCCGAAGGGATTCACACATTTTTTTTTACTGGCCATAGTATGAGCTTCGGTTTGTGCGTAGCTGTCCACGTTAAAAATACATTGTGTCACATCCGAACCTGGTGGGAGGTCTTGGTAAATACCAAGAAGGTTATCCAGCAACAGTGCAGTAGCTTCTACAAAAAAAAAAAAGAAAATGGGCAAAATTGAGAATTTCTTTCTTTTTATTATTCTATGCTTTCAATAGTCAGTGGTAATATTCTCCTATCAGTGATATGTTGAATCCAGTGCACATGTACAGAATTGATTTGTTGTCTGTCTCTGTTTTGCTTTTAATTAAACCTGACGTAGAAATTCTTGGAAATATTTGACTTTTCCTTGGCATTTATGGTTCCTGAAATTGCTGTCTGTCACGCCTCCCATAAAGTGATGCTTTAGCGATCTAGTCTCACATGCAGTATCTAATTCGATCTTGGGTGAGTCTATCTCAACTGTGGAACTCTGCCATAACCTTAATACGTATCTACAGGTGCGCTGTCAGTAGTTTTGGCCTGAACCTGAATGATAAAAAACATTTTCTTATCTACAGTCATTACTGTGACGAGAGCAACTATTATATATATATATATATATATATATATATATTATATATATATACAAACACACACACATATATAGAGAGAGACGGTGAAGAGATAATATGGGTGGTATATTTATAAGTAAACAGAGCTCAATATCATTGATAGAGCTTTTATATCTAAGTTGAGGTAGCATGGACATGGAGTCAACGGCGTCTGAGAGAGAGAGAGAGACAGATAGACAGACAGACAGACAGAGGGGGAGAAAGAGTGATAGAGAAAGAAAGGAGGGGTTAAGAAAAATTGATATTAATTTCGCAATCTAATAACCTGATCAATTCTTGTTCAAATTTTCAAATCATGTGTACAAACCAATCGTAGAATACTATGTTTAATGTTTTATGCTTTTCTTTCCATGCATAGAAAATACTATACACTGAAAAAAAGAAGAGGTGTTTAAGCATAGAAGTTTTAGCTGATAAAATTTGAGACCCTATGAATGAGAATTGGTCGTATTAGAATATGAAATTATATCATCTTTTTCTGAAACGTCCTGTACAATACATATTACACAGTATAATATACAATATATGTACAAAATATAGAATACATATTATGCAACGTATTATAAACGTAACATATTATACAACATACGAAATCAAATGCCTTAGAGAGGTCTAGGAATAATAGTGTTGCCTTGAGATTTTTTGCACGTATTCCTTCGATGATTCGATGAATAGTCAGAATCTGAGAGTTTGGGGATATAAGTCTCTGAAAACTTTTAAATTCTTTTAACTTTTTCAATTTAAGGTAGGATACGATTGAAGAGCAGGATATTATAAACCTATCTACTATAACAGTAAGTTCTTGGTTCTTGGTGATTTGAAGATGGACTCCTACACATGGACACACCAGTGTCAGCAGACCAGTAAAAAGTTTCATTAACCAGCTTTCTGTGGACATTTGATGCTGTGTATAGGACCTACCAAGAGCGGTGGCCGATATGAACGGTGTGTGTGTGTGAGAGAGAGACAGAGAGACAGAGAGACAGAGAGAGAGTGTCAAGGAAATCCATGCTATCAAGACTAGTTGATAATGATGATGATGCAATATATTATATACGCATTATACAACATATAATATCAATTAAAATAAGGAAATAAATCCGATAGGGTATCAGAGAAGAAATTTGAAAAAAACACACAGATGTTATTAATTAATGTTGTATTTATTGGCTAATATTGCAATATTTCAATCTCTATAAGATCATCATCAGAGCCAAACTGTTATGAAACGAAGAAAACAGTTTTTTAACAAATATGACCAGTTGTAAGGGAAATAACTTATAATGGAGAAAAGATATTTAAAATTCTTGAAGAATTCTTAAAAAGCAGGTGCATAACATTTTAGAGCATGAGATAACGAGCTTATGTAAGAAAGAGATATTTAAATTTTAAAAAGATTTTGGCTGGTGTAAGGGAAATAACTCTTAGATCACGAGCAACTGAAAAATATATATATATATATATATATATATATATATATATATATATATATAGGTATGTTCAAGGGTTGCCAAGAGAGATCATAATTTTTTTTTTTTTTTAATTTCAAAATAATTACCAAAAATCAGGGAATTGTCTAATTTTAATGAAATTTTCACCAAATTATTTTCTAACGACTTAATTTTATAACGATTAGCTTATTTTATTAAAGAAACTAGAAAAATATTCTTTTATCAATTCAAAATGGGGGGGGGTGATCTTTGACCATTTGAAGAAAAAAGATTCTCGGTCCCTAATTTTTACATTTCTTGAAAGATCATATCCTGAAAAATATATTAAAAAAATTAAAAAATTAAAAATATGAATTCAATACCCTAAAAAAGTGATTTTAAAATTTAAAAGTTATTTTCTTAAAACTCAAAAAATAAATAATGTAGCATGTTTTTTTTTTTTTTTGTAGTTTAAAAAAATATCTTTCTTTAAATTGATGCAAAAAAAATTATTTTATCTCAGTTAAATTGAGTTTATTACTACCTTAAAAATTTCAAGGTCAATTTTACATGTTTGTCAATATCCGTGACTAACTAGATATTTTAACAAAAGATAGCCCTTAATTTTATCTTTGAAAAAATCTAAGTTAAAAAATATGCGATGATATGCTGCATATTTTCCGAGATTTAAAAAAAATGTAAATTTCAACTATGGATGACAAAACGGGAAGAATTCTCTTCCAGTCTAAATAAATATGTCAATCGCAACAGAGAAAAGTCTTTTTGGCTACACTTCCAAGAATAAATATTTTTTAAGATATTGGATAGAAAATCCCATGTTTATCTTTTACTTTGAAATACTCGAATGTGAAAACATACAAGATAATAAAAAATAGCGATTTCGAGCAACCATAAAAATTTGTTCAGAGGCTAAGAAAAAAAACCGAGATAAAAGGGAAAGCTGATTGTAGATTTTTGCTGGTCGGCCTACACTGTCCATATCCACAGGAGAACGTCACTTATGCTTCTATAGCGGTTTCCAGCATGCCTTGGTGATTTTACTTGGATGGTTTGTGCGATAAGAGTCGCGTGGCCATATAGTTACTTTTTTACAGTTTGCTGCTTTCCAGATTTGTCCAAGACAGCACGCATCCTTGTTTAGTCCTTATCTTGCATTTTCTCTGTTTCATTTGAATCCAAGTGTTGCAGCTATACAGTGGTATAACTGCCGCTAAACCGACAAGTTAATTATATCTTATTTTCATACAGTATCCAATTTAGAGTAGTTTTAATAGGTTTTATTAATCCCATTTTGTACCGACCATTAGTTTCTGCGGTCTACGACTCCCTAACTGAAAAGTAGTAGGTGGGAAGACTTATACGAGCCCCTTTGAGTTTACGCCACTGGTCGGGACATGCGACACGGTAAGCTCCCATTTCTTCAAGTTTTTGATTTCTTGAAATGTATTTGCTGTTATCCCTTTATTGAATGTTATTGTTTTCTTGTACAGTTTCACGGTGTTTATTAAATAAACTTAATGACATCAGTGAAGAAGCGTCAGGACTCCCTTTCTACGAAGACCAGGAGGCAGTAAAAAGTGGCACTGACACTACTACAGATAGGAAGAATATTCGTTTTATTTTTTAAGAGATATCAGATTTCCCAATAATAAAGATTAGATTTCTATAAATGTTATTTAATAACAACGAAAAGATATTAGAACCAGATTTAGAAGATGTATATTCATGAATGTCATATTCTTTATATTTGCAAGGATCTGTTTTTCCTATTTTCGTCCAAACATAAATTGCCTTGTCAGACCATAAACTGAACTTAGAGGGTTTTACGACCCACTATTTAATCTCCTAGACAGAAAGTAAATTTCGATGTCCTGGCTATTTGACACACTTTTTTTTAAATTTTGGCTCAAAAAATTGCCCTGCGTCTAATACATCGTAGGTGAAATTTGAGACCTCCCGTAGGCCTAGGCTAATCTTCTCTATGATGCTCACTAACCCAGCTTACGCTCTGTCCTTTTACCTACCCTAAACTCCATGCATTCTTATTTTATTGCTGGTATTGTTATAATCAAGATCAACAGGAGTGTATGGTAGACTATTTTCAACTATATATGCTTAAATAAATTAAAAACTTTTTTCCTGAATCTGGGCTGCTGAAATGGGGTGCGTCTTATATGCCCATGCGAATTATACGCCGTCAAATACGGTAACTGCATCCGGTAATAAGGCTCTTAATTCTGATGCTCTGAGAAGTGTGGAGTCACCCCTTAATTGCCATTACTCCCAGGTCCACTATAACCTCTTAAGGTCCCATCAATCATTGAAATACAATGTGTGTAAAAAAAGTATCGAGATCATTTGTATTTTTAACACACATTGTATTCTGAAAAAAAACCGTTCAATTCATTCTTCCTTTCTATCTTGATAAATACAGCTTTAAACTTGGTACTTTTTGACACACCTTGTATTCTGAAAAAAAATTAATGAACCGAAAGTTATTTTTTTCATAATACAAGGTGCGTCAAAAAGTACAAAAATTCTCAATACTTTTTTGATACACCTGTTTAAAAAATAGTATTAGATAAGAATATTTGTCCTCGCGGCTTTAAGGACACTGGATGCTATCTAGAGTACTTACCAGGGGTGATGGCCGATAGGGACAGGTGGTGTGTGAGATTAGAGAGTTACAGAGAGAGAGGGGAAAGAGAGTCAAAGAGCATGCCTTGACTCTCTCTCTCTCTCTCTCTCTCTCTCTCTCTCTCTCTCTCTCTCTCTCTCTCTCTCTCTCTCTCTCTTTCTTTTATGTGTGCATCTATGTGAGACAATGCTATTAAATCAACTGCTTGTGTTTATATGTGTGTATGTATGCCTAGAAGTATGTGTTTAATTGTTCTAAGCAATCTGGAATGAGAGTTAGTATCGTAATCTCGCAGTTAATTAATATGTATAGTGATATCTATCTTCACTAGGTGTCGCATAATTGTGCCAGTGGGAATGAAAAAGTTTAACTTAGTGTTTTATTACTGGCTGGTCGTTCTTAGTTAATTTTCAATGTAATTGAAACGAAATCTGGAAATAATCCAATGAAATCTAATTGAAACGAAATATGGAAATAATCCAAGCTCTGTACAAGACGGACATTAAAATTCGATTTTTTTAATGAAGCGAAATCTTTACTGCAAATAACGACCTGTAATGTCAGAGGACAGGATTGTGGTGGTTGAGCGGTTTGTGACCCGAGTTTCCACTTCGGTCCTTACTCGGTCTACATAGGTGGTTGGGGAGGACTGGCCATGTAAAGCCTAAGCAGCTATATGATTGTCTGTTTTTGTTTTCTTCAAATTGTTTTAATGGCATGTATTTACGCAACCTACAAAGGACAGGATGCCGACACAAGGTCTATTTTTAAGATGAGTTCAGAGTTTTCCTTCTCCTTGTTGCCGTGCCAACGTTAAAGGTTCCAGTCTAATGTAGTGGTCGCCTAACCCCACCAGTGACCCTAGTTCAATCATACGAACTCTCGCTGTAGATGCCAGACACGTTCACACAAAAAGCTTGTGGATTTTTAGAAGACAGAAGAAGACAATGGTTTATTTTCACACATTACACAATTTTTTTAAATATTTTTTTTTCATCATACAACGTGTGATAGCACGTGCGATACCCTGCCCACATCAGCCGCCAACTAGGAGTGATAGCACAGTTTCGGTAGCTCAAGGCGGGACTGCCACTCCCAACGCTACCAAGCAGCTTTCGCCACCGGACAGGGTATTAAAAAAATGCAGAGAAGAAATTAAAAGATTCGTTCATCTTAGGGGTTTCGTTATCAGTGCAGTTTGTGATTTAAAAACGCGTTTACTTTCAGTCGTTGACGTCATTACGCGCTTGCAGAAACCGTTTGTTGACGGGAATGATGATTCCGCGCGCGTATCATTCGTGCTGAATACTTTTTAACCTCGACCATATCCAGCTAGATGCATTTTTTACTGTGGTCTGAAGTCTGAAGACGATGTGATGCAATTTTCAAACAGCGGCCAGTGATTCCTATTTTTGAAAGAAACGAAATGACTGAGTGTCCTAAATATAAATATTGTCACTTAAAACGAAAAACAAAACGACAAACAAAAACGTAATGCTGGTTGTTGTAGTAATGTGTGGAGGGTGATCACTAATTAGGACTGAGCCCTTTTCTAGTAGTGACCACCTCAGTTGTTTTTGTTTTTTTTTTTGTTGTTACAGTTGGGGGTTTGGGGGAGGGGGTATTTTTACATAGTTTCAAAGTTGATTATAAGTCTACTAAGTTACTAATTGATTATAAGTTTACTAACTTCTTAAAGGGGGAAGCCAGTTACAGGAGCACGATAAGTAACAGCCAACATTTCGGGACTAGTAAAACCACTTCTCTATATTAGGGGTAGTGTTGTATACTCTCTTTCTTTACTTTATTACTTCTATTCTTCTACTGTTCATCTTTTCTATCTTACGTTCTTCTTCTAGTGTCTGGACTTCGTCTTGGGGACTTCGTGTCTGGTCTTCCATTGGGGATTTCTCTTTATCAGAAGCACTGTGTCATTGGTAGTTTTTAGATAATAACACAAGACTTCGATTTACTTAAATCATATTTTATTCTGAAATCCTCACCAGACTACCTGCGCAGATTGAGTCGGCAGCGTGCATAACACGACTTACCACCGTCGTAGTCTTGGCCGATCTGACTAAAATCTCTTTCTAATCTAAACCGGAAGAGGGTCTTCTCCACCGATTCTCACGGTATCCACCGGAAGAAGGATCAGGACTGGGGACAAGCCTTGCCATTCAATCCTTCAAGGCCGCCGGCTGAACTTATAACAGCCATTATGGTTTCTACACTACTGTACATAAGTATTAGGAATCTAATAATTATGTAACAGTAGCCTACGATTTGTTAAAGAACAGATTTGTCTTGGATCAACTTGAAAATACCATTTCATCTCTTTCTGTTTTATGACCAGTTCAAATGGAAGTTGTAACATCAGCAATAAAAATGTTGTTGTTTTGTAACCACACACAAACAACCTAGTCATGGATTTGAACTCGGCTCGCTGACTCCATTTCCGACGACGATAAGCGTTACGTCACACGTGCCTTCGGGTTAGCTGGATCACAACTGCTTACAATTATGTGGCCAGTGGCATTGCAAGGTGGGGATGAAAGATGACAATTGTCCCCGGGCACAGATATGGAGGGGCGCCAAATATCCTCTGGTTTATAATACCGACAAACACGTGAAGTAGCTCAAGGCGCCAAGTACCCGGGGGCGCCTGTCATGTACCAGAGAAGATAGCACTTCTGAATTATAAATCATTTAAAAATGGGAAAATGAATAAAAACAGAATAAAAGACTATTTATAAATTTTATTGTGTATAGTCATAGTGCTGTCCTAGTGCTGTTGCTAGCTGGGGCCTGATAGAGATTGTTAGTGGAAGGAGGAGAAGTCGCTAAAGAATGTCTTTGATCCGCTTTCTTTTAAGTTTTAAGATAGTCGTAGTGTTCCACGATGGACTCTCCCGTCGATCGACGTATGAGTGTTCATACAATGAACATCCACACACTGATTTGTTTATAGTGGTAAAGGCTTGTGTTGGACCATCCACACTTTTTGGCACAGTCGATAGGAAAGAATTGGTGCATCAAGAGTTGCCACAAACCCAATCAACGACCGACCTCGGGAATTTTGAATTCAGAGTTATCCCTCTCCTAGACTGGTTACCTACCCAAGGCTGAAGGGCCCAGTCTGCCATACTATTTAACCCATTGCTGGAGGGAATTTTGAATTTAGAGTTATCCCTCTCCTAGACTGGTTACCTACCCAAGGCTGAAGGGTCTAGTCTGCCCTACTATTTTATCCATAGCTGGAGGGAGAATATATGGATTCATACCTTTCCCAAGGATATTAGCGCTATGTGAAATGCCAACAGCTTCGTCTAGGAATTTAACTCGAATCGACGAGTCCATTTTCCACGACTCTAACCGCTAGCCCATAGTATTCCATAATGGATAGGTATTAGCCTATCAATTTTGTAATACAGTGTAAAGTTAACGATTACCGAATAAAGGGCTATTGTGTGTAGTCATAGTGCTGTTGCTAGCTGGGGCCTGATAGAGATTGTTAGTGGAAGGGGGAGAAGTCGCTAAAGAATGTCTTTGAAGTTTTAAGATAGTCATAGTGTTCCATAATGGATAGGTATTAGCCTATCAATTTTGTAATACAGTGTAAAGTTAACGATTACCGAATAAAGAGTCATAAAGTATAATTAACAGTCTTTCATTGCGATGTCGTCCGAGCGAGCTTCGTTGATTGGCTATGAGAAGTCGGATAAACCCTGGGAAAGTAAAGAGTTAGTTACAATAAGTGAAAATCGGCAAGACAGCCTTCTGGATTGGACGCATAATGGCGTTCTCTGCTGATTTCTTCCTCGCGCGCGCGTAGTAAAGTTGCTCACCGGCAGATGCAGTTTAAAGTCATGATCAGGACATTCATTGAGTAATTAGTCACAAAATAAATAAGGAAATATTTCAGGGGGGGGTGAGGGCAAGACTATATTTTCTCCCGGGTAGGGGTTGTTAGTAAGTGTTGTATACCCAACATCGGGTATACAATCGAGAGAGGAAACTCGGGTGACAGAGAGAGACAGAGACAGAGGCAACCATTAGAGATAGAGACAGAGAGACAGAGACAGGGACAGCATTTAGAGACTTACTTGTTGCTTCATTTCTGCTTTACTCCTTCTGCTAACTTCTTGCCTGCTCGTCATCTAGTCGTCTAGTTTTCTAATTGCTTCTTCTAAGGGCTTCTTCTAGGGGCTAACTTTAGTCATTGTAATTAATCGAATGAACTACAAGACATTATTTTTCTTGGTCAAGATTTTATTTAGCCTATTCTTATTCGCCGCGCGGGTGAGATTCAACCTCAACAGGGAGAAGCACGTTCTCTCTGCTTCAAAGTCCTGTTGCAAAACTAAATCTCTAAACTAACTAAATTCCTGAAGAAGGACGGAGGGCATATCGGCCGCAACGTTGGACAGATAACAATAAAGATGCGGACAATAGTCCGAATAACGCAGATAATACTAATCATCAAGCCTCATCTCAAACATTCAGAGAAATAGGACAATTTGATATTTTTTTTAAAAGCGAAAAATCGACCTACCCTAATGAACACACTTTTTACGGCAAAGATTTCATCTCATTCACAAAGATTTACTAAAAGATCTTAGTGACCTATTTCATTACTGTGATAAGTACATGTTACCCTCCGGTCCCAGAACTCTTTGAGTTGACCGCGGGGGTAAGCCGAAATTTCGCATGCTGATTACCTAGTGATTCGGACATAACTCCCATTCATTGTAAAATTGGCCTCACAGAATTTCCTCTGCCCCCTATTTGCTATTTGCCATACAAAGTTTATATTAAATTAGGCCAAGACCTTATAACGATGTCTCTTCCCGCCAGAACACCTTTGTAAAGCCCTGCGCATGCTCAGTCAACTATTTGCGTGTGTCAAAGTTATCCGAAGGTGTTGTCGTGTCGAGATTTGTCTCCGGAAAAATATGCATATTGATGAGGGGAATTTTATTCTGTAGCACTTAGCCTAACATGTCATGTATGTCTTCCGTTATATCGATTTGCCAACAAACTAATCATTCGTGTTGTTCGTACGTAGCTGCTGGCTAGAATCTTCTACCAATGTGCTGTTATTGATTTCTAGAGTTAGATGTTGGCTTCTTATTATTATTACTATAATTGGCGATAGTTGTGTTTCTTTACTGTATTCTCCATTTTCGCCTCTTCTTTTCATATATAGTCCACTTTATTTTTAGTAAATTCCATTCATCTTTGACCTTAATGACCCTTCTTCTTCTTCTTCTTCTTCTTCTTCTTCTTCTTCTTCTTCTTCTTCTTCTTCTTCTTCCAGCCATTAACGTTTTTCTTACTTTTTCCCTTATTTACGAAAGCATCATCATCATCATCACCACTTCACCAATTTCATCATAATCATCACAAACTTCAATCATCATCATGATCATCACCAATTTCATCATCATCATCATCATCATCATCATCAACATCATATTTTTCTTCCTCTTTTTCCCACTTCCTCCTCATCTACCACTTTCTTCTATTAATTCTTCTTTTTGGTTTACTTTTCCTTCTTCCAACCGTTTTCCATTTCTTCTTCTTCTTCTTCTTCTTCTTCTTCTTCTTCTTCTTCTTCTTCTTCTTCTTCTTCTTCTATCAGTACTATTACTAATGATAAGAAAGTAAAGTTGTCAGAGTGACCCTTCTTCTTCTTCTTCTTCTTCTTCTTCTTCTTCTTCTTCTTCTTCTTCTTCTTCTTCCAGCCATTAAGGTTTTTCTTACTTTTCCCTTATTTACGAAGGCATCATCATCATCACCACTTCACCAATTTCATCATAACCATCACAAACTTCAATCATCATCATGATTATCACCAATTTCATCATCATCATCATCATCATATATTTTTCTTCCTTTTTTCCCATTTCCTCCTCATCTACCACTTTCTTCTATTCATTCTTCTTTTTGGTTTACTTTTTCTTCCTCTTCCAACCGTTTTCCATTTCTTCTTCTTCTTCCTCTTTTTCTTCTTTTTCTTTTTCTTCTTCTTCTTCGTTTTTTTTTTTTCTTCTTTTTTTCTTCTTCCTCCTCTTCCTCTTATTCTTTTCTTTTCTTTCTTCTTCTTCTTCTTCTTCTTCTTCTTCTTCTTCTTCTTCTTCTATCACTACTATTACTAATAAGTAAGTTGTCAGAGTGGCCTACTGTCGGTATCAGCCGCACAGCGAAGAGTCTATTGCCTTTTCACTAGCGCTAGACCCGGGAGATTTTTTTTACAGAGGTAGAGCACCACACCCACAGTCAGCTCCCTATTTTATCACACAGATCAAATTACCTAATCTGTGCTACTCATGTGCAGAGTTGGCTTTTCTTTTCTTTTCTTTTACTTTTTTTTTGTAATTTTTCATTACACCTCGTAATAGGGTCATTAGTGGGAATGGGGGGTCGTTCCAGGTAAAATAAATCTTTTCAACAAGAATAATAATGTAATGGAACGACAGTCCTCCAAGTCCTAGTGAACCCTGTGACAGCTTTCCCAACTCCAGGGAACCTGGTGGCCGTTTGTTTGACCGATAGCCAGAGTGTCAACCACGAGAATTCCTGTGCTATGTGCGGGAAATGGTCACACGAAAGGTGACTCAATCAGTCAACTAGTAGCCGGCAATGGATAATTAAGGACCTTAAATATTGGAACTAGCAAATCTGTACTCACCCCATTGGAGGTAGGTAACGTATACTAGGTAAGGATCTTTCCTTCGTTGACTCAATATCAATACACGTCTTCCTAATTTTAGACCGGTCTAAAGAGAAGCTCAAATCACCAATAAAGTGAGTGGTATTTCTTCTTGGAACACGTGTCTGACTTTTCTTTTTTTTTTCTTTTTCCTGATATGAACACGTCGTCATTTCGTTTTTATTTTCGGCAACTTCTATCGAGACCCAGCAATGCAACAATAAGCTTTGTCGTTTATCTTTCGTTCTTTTAGCCATGTCAACTGAGGCTTTAGAATACACCGACTGTACATCTGCAGAGGGGTAAGACCCCTCAATGGAACCACCTGTTGGCTGTGGGTGGCGACCTGTGATGCTTAAGGATGGAACCTTGGTGGCTGAGCAGTCAAGGACATGCAACTCTCCACTTTGGTCCTTACATAGGCTAGACGGTCGGTCGGAGAGGACCCCTCCGATCAATCGGTTGGTCACGTCAAGCTCTAGCACCTACATGATTGTCCCAACCCTACTGCCCTTATGGCAATCGCCAACCCTTTTTGTCATATACTAGCAAAATAAAAAGACACCCTCTGGGCGATGTAAAAAAAATTTTTGAAATATATTGCCTGAGGGGTGGGAGTAAAAAATTCATGTCAGCGAGTTTGTACCCTAAGTAAGTAAAATCATCAAATTCATTAAAGGATTAAAAAATAAAACAATTTGAAATGTAAACTTTAAATATGTATTAAATTAAAACAAACTATATATAGATATACAGTCATGTATTTACTAAAACTTGTTTTAAAAAACAATGAGGAGTGTCTAATGTTTCATAATCAAATTTTGAGTGTATTTATTCTATGCTATGATAATTTTGGGTAAGGTGACGTAATTTTTGTTACAGACAAAAACCGGAAGCAGATCTCCATTATTAATAGATGTGCTAGAAGTCGGTGGCTGACGGTTTTAGTGTCCTGAGTTTGACATTAAACTCTATCTGATGGTGTAGTTCCAATTGTGGAGCTCTTGGAAATGTGGAGTACCTCTTTATCACCATTACTCCCAGGTCCACTCTTACCAAGAGTGGTAGTACTTGTTATGGTTCCATCTATGGGTTAAATAGAAAAACATGAGTTTTAAAAATATGAGTTTAAAAAATGGATTTTTTAAAATTGAGTACCCATGAAGAAAATAAAACAAAAAGGTCTTCGACATAAAATGATCCAATTGGTTGGCTTGGATCTATTCTATGTTGGGAATCATGCATACCTTGTATGTGCTGACAGATTAACTGGCTGGCTTTACCATTTAAGCAGTTCCTAGAGGACTGGGCGATAAAAGATAGGCTGTCATCAGTCGCCTATCCACAATCCAATGGTCGGGCGGAATTAGCCGTCAAGACGGCCAAAATGATAGTGAATGGCAACATAGGACCCCAGGGATCTCTGGATAATAACCAGGCTGCGAGGGCAATCTTTCAATATCGGAACACACCCATTCAAAAGATCGGACTATACCCTGCACAACTCCTTCTCCACCGACGACTACGTGACTTCATACCATCCTAACCTGTACTATATAAACCGCATACTAAGTGGATAACAGCATTTCAGAACCGCGAAATTAGCCTATCTCAGCAAAATGCACTGCTAATAGAGAGATACAATCGCACAGCGCATACACTGTATCCACTTCAAAAGGGAGACACGTGTCTTTTTTATTAGTTTTTCACACGTTGTTTGCTGCACTTGCAAAATTATTTGTTTCACCAATAACTGTTCTTTAAAAGGAGGTATTTATCCAACCCGTTCAACACGAGGAGGATGTGACACAAGGTCGCAGATATGGGACAGCCAGCGAGGATCGAGCTCACTATTCAGTTGTAATAGATCTGCGATACTAGTGTAGTGTTACATAATCATTAGATACTTAATGATTATGACAATAGTGTAGAAATCATATTAGTGCAGCTGATGGCCTTGAGAGTGAGTGACAGCGTTTGACCTCACTCTGACCGTGCGTTCTGGGGATGATCGTGAGAATCGGAAGGCAATAGAAGGCTCCCCTTCCGGTTTAAGGAGTAAGCAACTCAGTTAGTCAGTTAGAGTTAGAACTTAGAAGCGAAGCTAGCAAGATGTGAGTCTCACTGCGTGATTGTCTGGTCTGGGGATCTGGAATAAAGTAACATCAAAAGTAAATCGAAGTCTTGTGGTTATTACTAAAAGCTATCAATGACACAGGGCTTCTGATAAGGAACGATCCCCAACAGAAACCAGACCCGGAATCCTCAATAGAAGACCAGACGAGACCTTAGAAGATATACCAGATCCGGCCAGAAGAATAGACGACAGAGTAAGAAGTAAGAGAAGTATATAACATATAGATATTTAGTACCGTCAAAGAAAAGGCACTACGTAATAGTAGGATTCAAAGTTAATAATTGAATAACAGCTCTGACACGTTGTGAGACAAAACATTTAATAGGTGTACAGCACATGGTAACGATAAGATACATAAAGTATATGGATACATAAGATACAAATAAGATATAAGAGTAGAGATAAAAGGACACATTCATGAATGGTAAATACAAGATACAATATTTAGGTATAAACGAGATACCCAAATGTACATAAAATATAAATGTTACAGACATGAAACTAAAGGATAGTCCATGCTGTATAAAAGACTTACAGTAATGTAAGGGGGACCAAAGCCCCACCGAGAAGGGGGTAGACATAAGTCTAACCCATATGCTCGTTCAGAGGCAATAAGGAAAGAGAGAGCGAGAAGCATTTGAATCAGACGCTTATATACTAGAGGTCCCCTTGTGGGAACAAACGGCAACACAACGGGAAGATAACTCTTCCAGGCAAAGGGAAGATAATTCCCTACATAGTGTTATATACCTACTAACATATCTCGGGTATATAATAGAGACTCTCTCTCTCTCTCTCTCTCTCTCTCTCTCTCTCTCTCTCTCTCTCTCTCTCTCTCTCTCTCTCTCTCTCTCTCTCTCTCTCATATACCCGAGATATGTTAGTGGGTATATAACACTAGTAGCGCAGATCTATTACAACTGAATAGTGAGCTCGATCCTCGCTGGCTGTCCCGTATCTGCGACCTTGTGTCACATCATCCCCGTGTTAAACGGGTTGGAGAATAGATATAGGTTGGGGCTCTTACTTGTTACTCTTCTTCTATTTCGTCGACCGCTTACTGTCTGCTGCTAATTCGTCCGCCATCTTCTCTTGTTGGGCTTATTTCTCTTCAGGGCTTTCTGCTAGGGGTTGATCTCTGCTTTCTTCTTCGGGCTGGGTGTCTGTGAATTATGTTACTTAACCAATAAAGCAAGACTTGTTATTTTTCTTAAGTATTTTATTTTTAAAAACCCAGCCCATCTTCAACCGCCGCGGTGGAAGGCGACTCTCAGAGCGACAGACTTTCAATTCCACTCGCTCTGAATCTCTGGTCGCAACTCTAAAACTTCTCACGCCGGCAATGACGCCTTCCGGGGGGATCAAGTCAGGGTTATCATAAATTAATCATAACCCTAACGGTTTTTGAAATTCTATCTGAAATCTGATAGAGAATTATCTTCCTCTGCTGCTAGAGGGCGAATCGCCAAGAGAAGGATGGCGCTAAATCCAAACACCATGACTTATCAGGGAGCAGTTACCAAGGAGAGATGCAAAAATAAGCACTCTCACCACCTTGCCTATAAACAGGGCTCACTTGTCTGGAGATTGTCAACCTGAGGATTCACGTCAAATAAGCGTTCCCACCAGCACACTTTCTAATGCATTGTATCAGCAAACGTTCTAAGGCTGTCACAATAGCATACTAACAGAAGGCTGAGGAACGAGAACCGACCTGACGAAGCGTCTTAACAACATTTCAGCCAGCAACCAGAATACCCCTGTTAGCACCACTTCTCCAACGAACAGTATTTAATCTTACAGATAAGTCTCCGGCCTGTCGGCTGGGGTGTTAGAATGCACCGAATGCACCTTGCAGAGGGGTAAGACTCCCCCAATGGGGCCACCTGTTGGCCGTGGGTGCCGACCCGTGATGCTTAAGCATAGAGCCCAGGTGGATGAGCAGTTCATGACATGCAATACCCCACTTTGGCCCTATCTTGGGCTAGACGGGCGGTCGGAGAGGCCCCCTCCGATCAATCGGCTGGTCACGTCATGCCCTAGCACCTATATGATTTTCCCAACCCTATTTTTCTTATGGCAAGCCCCAACCCCTTTTTATCATATGGGTGCTAGAAGGCGGTGGCTGCGGGTCTACATATCCTGGGAATGACGTTAAACTCTATCTGATGGTGAGGTTCCAGTTATGGAGGTTTGGGGAATGTGGAGCACCCCTTCATCACCATTGCTCCCTGGTCCACTCTGACCCGGAGTGGTAGTACCTGTTAGGGTCCCATCTATGTGTTAAATAGAAAAATGTATTTCATAAAAATATTGTATTATCCATTAAGAATTGATTTATTTCAAAACTTTATCGGTATTAAATGACCCACTGAGGTTGATATGCCGTAAAACAAAACAAACCAAACCAAACAGATAAGTCTCGTAGCAAATGCCAATAAAATTTGCAACAAGTTCTTGTATTATTTGCCAATACATGTATTAAATTTCCATTGTGTGTTTGTCTTCTTTCGTCCGAACAATTTGCCTACAACTGGGAGATCTAAGAGCCCCCCCCCTTAAACCCGTAATTCCTCTTAATTCCCCAATTAACTCTCTCCGATTTTAAATCTAACGAACTCTTGATTCAAAATATCTTACTACAGGTACGTACATAATTCATTGACTATCCATGAATTATGTAACACTAGCTTGCTAACCATTATACCACGATTCATCGCGGTGTAATAGTTAGCAAGCTAGTATCGCAGATCTATTACGCCTTTCTTATTACCCAAGCCGTTTGCCACGGGTAGGATGTAACACAAGGTCGCAATTATGAGGCATCCAGCGAGAATGGAACTCGCTATCAGGTCGTAATGGATCTACGCGACTAGCTTGTTACTATCACACCAAGATGGGACACCTTTTCTGTATTGATACGGTCTTCATAATGTTTTTGTTTCTTTCTTTAAATTGGCTTAAACTCATCTAGATATCGTCACTTTCTTATAAGAGTCGGTAGGTATGACCAAAATTTCGGTACAACAGCACAAAAATTCGGTACTAATGCAGAATAGCACGCAAGTGATAAAACCATTAGATTACGTATAAAAAACATTGGATTTCAGTACATTCACGGAAATTCCCGAAACGAAAGACGCTAAAACAAAATTTTAAAAAGAAAACGTCAAAAAGATTTATAAATTTTAATAGCAAAAAAAAATTACCCTTTTTGTTTTTTCATATTTTTTTTCTTTGATTGGGGATTTACATGAAGTGGGGAAACTTGAATGGAAGGGCATATTTTCACGACTACTACTACTACTACTACTACTACTACAAGCCAAAAAGTTGTTGTCTGCCGGATCATAACCCTGCCAAAAACCCCGGAGCATGCATGGTTGCTCTCCTGACGTTATACTTTCTCCTGTTGAAAACCGTCTTGTCTATTTCAACCATGTGCCCTGGTCCACCAATAATTCTAGGGTTGTTGATGAAATGTTCACAGTAGACATCCCTGATAAAATTATTCCAGTCAGTTACTGTGTGTCCCGACGAAATCCAGCACCCCTCTCTCTGTTACAGTAACTGGTCATTTCGCAGGACCACAAATAAATAATCTTTAAAATCTGCTGCAATTCCAATTTCAACCTTTCGAAAAAAAAAAGCCCATCCTTATCGAAAAGTATTTCTTACTTTATTTATTTCTGTAGAAGGTCCCTCTCTTTACAAAAATCTACGGAAGACGAATCTTTAAATACCAACTCTGGGAAATTCATATTTTTTAAATTCTAAGACCGTTTTCCTAGCGTTCTATTTGTAAAAATAAACCATAGAGTTTCTCTACTTCGGGTCTTTCCGTCATCTAATGGTCTTTATACGTAAAATGTGATTCTAATGCTTTTATCACTTGCGCGCTATTCTGCATTAGTACCAAAGATTCGAAATTGTAAAATCTCATTTATTTCAATTTTTTCCCGTAAGAACATTGTCAAAATTTACATATTAAAAAATTCTTTGAACATTTCAATAAACCACTTTAATAAGAGCACCTATTCAAGCGAGAAAAAACGGTAAAAATACGCACCATTTTGACCGATACAGATTTTAATTTATAAAATTCTCCTTTTAAAGACTGTAAACCATATAATTTTTACATGTGACTTTTTATTCTTCCTCTTCATAATACAGCAAAATTTACGTTGAATTTCATTCATTTTTTTCTGAGTTTTGTTGAATTCTAATTCAACAAAATGTGTTCTTAATTGTGCCTGCATATTATTTGAAATGAACTTAATTGTTATTAAAAACACATTTTATGATATTTTCGTGTTAAAACATGCAATTATTTATTCGAACAAATTCGTATTTTCAGTTTAGATTTACGGTGAAATGAAAATGACCGACCAAAACATACGGCTTCCTCAAAGTGAAACAAACAAGGGGAGGTTACTCTCATTTATGTAACTAATGTTCATATTATCATTTAGAACACACTGGCTGTATCCTCAACAAGTGGTTAGTTGGTTGGTTGGATTTTAGGGCATGTCAAATATTTCGGTTATTTTATGACGATGACGGTTGGGATTTATTCATTCTTGTTGGGTATTTAATCTTTAAAAACTCTTTTAAGCACATTTCTTTAAATTCATTTTTTATCTATTTAACCCATAGATGGGACCCTAAAAGATACTACCAATCCGGATCAAATTGGACCTGGGAGTAATGACAATGAAGGGGTACTCCATGCTCCCCAGAGCTCCAGGATTGGAACATCACCACTAGATGCAGTTTAACATCAGATCCAGGACACTAAGACTTTCAGTCGCCGCCTTCTGGCACATATGATAAAAAGGGTTGGAGGTTGGAGTCATAAGAGCAATATGGTCAGGACAATCATATAGGTGCTAGGGTTTGACGTGACAAGCCGATTGATCGTAGGGAGCCTATCAAAAAAAGGTCAAAGTAGTGTGTTGCATGTCATGGACTGTTCAGCTGTCTTTAAGCATCACGTGTCGCCACCCATGGCCAACATTCTTACGCCCTTTGCAGATAATATGCTTATGCGGACTTACATCGAGATGTTTTAGGAAGCTCGTGGTGTAATGGTTAAAGTCATGGGAAATGGACTCGAGTTCAAATCCTGGACGTGCTAATTGCATTTCACTTAGCGCTAATACCCTTGGGAAAGGTATGAATCCTACTCTCCCTCCAGCTATGGATAAATAGTAGGGCAGACTGGGCTCTTTAACCTTGGTTAGGCAACCGGTCTAGGAGAAGGAAAACTCTCAATTCAAACCTGTTAAACTCCGCTTAAGGAATTGACCTTGTGTCGCATCCTGCTCGTGCGGAGGGGTTGGTAAATATATATATCGAGATGTTTTATCTTGGTAACTTGACCGCACGTGGTATAGTTCAAATATTGGAAATTTTATTTCTCTTAATTTTTTAGATGGGGCCTGATAATTTGTATTATTCGGACTATTGTTCTCATCTTCATTCTTATCTGTACAACGTTTCGGTCGATGTGCCCTCCTGCCTTCTTCAGGTATTTCTTCTCGGACTCGGGAACCTTCTTGTCGTAATCGGGAGCCATCACGGAACTTTGAACTGATTCAATCCACTGTTGTATCCTGTTCTCATTCCGCTAACCATAGCTGGGGTACAGGTGTTAAGCTTGTGTTAATTTTTATTCTATGTTACTGCTGCACCTGACCAGGTTTGAACCTGCAGTATAGCAATAACTGTCACTTAGAGCTGTCTTAACCTAACTCCTTTATACACTAGTGTAACGTTATGGGGCCCACCGCGTCTTCAAAACACACGGTACAATGAAGACTTGTACAAGTCGTAGATACGGAGTCGGCACGTTGGCTTGTTGGTTACACAGATCTAGTAGTCCTTCAAAGCCCACGAAAGAACCCTTCCTCTTTTCTTTAGTTTGTGGTCAGGGAATTGTATCAACTTACAAGACAAGTGGTACTTCGTCGCGGTCAATTAACTTTTTATCTCCACGGGTATCTTTGGGCAGGGGAATCTCATTACATTGATAACATCTCCCGTAGTATTTTTCCGTAGTAACGAAGATGACGATGGAATTGCTTTTCATAAATTTATTCACTGCAAGTTATTGTTCTTGGAGAGAGAAAGAGAGAGTCGGTTTCTTTAACACATATGTTTTTCAGTCACTCGCCTATGACTAACCTCAGCAAAAGCCCCCTTTGGCAAATTCTGCCAACACGACTATCCCCGGCAAAACTCCGTAGCCCAACTCTTCAAAATCTAAGGTTCCCTCATTATATAGAAATGGGTGTGGAACTTTCTAGAAGATCGTGAAACCTTTAGAATGTTCTGTTCTACCAAATTGCACGTGTCACTTAAGAGGTCAATGGGTCAACCATCCTTTCTTTGGACAAACCGATCAAAATAAATTTTAACAGCAAAATCCTAGACTTCCTGGCTATCGAACCGAGTCACAGGTGATAATGAGAATTCCATTATCTTCTTGCTCGCCCGAATGTTTATATTTATTTTCGGGCCGATTCTTCAAAGGACCACCTAGTACGGTCTGAGAATCATGCTACATCCATTAAGGTTTCTCTGTGTCTGGCACAAGGCCACAAATATGGTGTTCCCGGGTAAGGCCCGACCATTACGCTACACTAGGCTATGTGTCCAATTGGACAATCCAGTGTGAATTTTGGGAACTTCTTCCAATCCCTATCTATTATCTTAACTTCATCCCATAAGGGTAGATGGTTTCCCTTTTCACTCCATATATGGTCAGCCATACCCGACTTTTCTATTTCACCTCGAACCACTGGAAATTTTATTTGTTAGACGATGTATGTAATATTTTCCATGTCCCTTGAGACGCAGTAAACTGATTTTGAAAAAGTAGTTCGGTCGCAGAAAACTGAAATTCAACGGACGACGCGAAGTTGACCGAACGCCAGACAATCAGACGACATTGAAGAGACAACATTACAAATTGAAATTAAAATTGTTTATTTTCACATATTAGATTTTTTACAAAAAAAAAACAATTAATGAATTAATGTATTACTGCGTGGAGGATGATCATTAATTAGGACAGCCTATTCTAGTAGTGACCACCTCAGTTATTTCATAGGTTTTCAGATTTAAATTTGAAGAGATCGAAAGCAGTTTTAAAAGAATCGAATGTATTGAAATAAATAAAATTTAATAGATTATTGTTGTTTTTTGTTTGTTTTCTTTATGTTTGGTTTTTTTGTTTTTTTGGGTTTTTTTAATAGATCAATTTTAATATTTTTCTGGGTTATTTGTTTGTTTTTTGTTGGGGTTTTTAGTGTGTGTGTAAAAAGAAAAAAATTAGTAGACAATTACAACCCTGTTTCTGTCGATAGAAACGGAAAAAAACTTTACAATTTTGATCCTGGCGAGAGAACCAGAATCAGTAAAATACTTTATTTCTAACGAGAGAAAGAAAAAATTGTTATTTCTAACAAGAGAAACAACGTTAAAGTTTGAAGCCTTAACTGAAGAATACTTCAACTGTCTCCCTCCTGTGTGAGCGAGAATATATATATATATATATATATATATATATATATATATATATATATATATCGTTTTCTTTAAAAGCGAGTGTTATAAAATTCCAACCGCAGTTTCTTGTCGGAGCAATTCTTCAGGGAATAATCACCTCTTCCAGTCATCCACTCTTATTAATATCCCGGCTGTATCCATTCTCAAGTACGTGGGTGTACCACCCTACGTAATTCCAGAACCTACCTGGCTCAGTCTATGTTTATTTAAATGCCTGAGAATGGATACAGCCGGGATATTAATAAGAGTGGATGACTGGAAGAGGTGATTATTCCCTGAAGAATTGCTCCGGCAAGAAACTGCGGTTGGAATTTTATAACACTCGCTTTAAAAAAAAAACGTATATTTTGCTCTTTTAATTGAGCACTGTTTAACTCGATTTTATTAACCCAGAAGTAAATTTATTTGCTTCGTGGGTTGACAAAAATCCGTAATATATATATATATATATATATATATATATATATATATATATATAAATACTCAGTATGAGTGTTACAAAGACAATATATATATATATATATATATATAATAATATATTATATATATATATATATATATATTGTCTTTGTAACACTCATACTCGAGTATTTGTTATTACCCCTTTATTTTTATTTTGTCTGGGCGTCTAGAATTATATATTTTTTGACGCGCGAATCGGGAAATATATGCAACACCATAAGTCTCCTTTCGGGGCGACTCATAACAATTAATTCTTTTCATATCATCAAGCAAAACCATTTGTGTTTTATTCCACCTCCCAACTTTCTTTTCACAGAGCAGGTTACGTTTGAAAGATTGAATTTATCTGAAAAGGAATACATTTCTTTATATATTAGCTATACCCAAAATTCGTCTGCTATTCATTTTAAAAACGAATTAAAATTTATTAAATCTATTATTTAAAGTCAAACTTTTGTCTAAAACGATAAGTAGTAACATAATGACCATCATTAAAAAAAAAGAAAAATATCATTACATATGCAATTTATTTTTAATACATTTAAAAGGATTTTTTTGTCAATTTCTATCCATTCGGCCATTTTGGCTCTTTTTAAATGGCTTGTTTACAAATTTAATGTAACATTCGCGATTGCAAAAAAAATTACCAAATATCAGGGAATTATCCAATTTTAATGAAATTTTCAGTATTGATTTATCAATTAATGGATTTTATAATGCATCAGTTATTTTATTTCAAAACTTTAATTAAATATTTTTGCTATGAAAAATTAATATATAAAATTCATTTAAAATAAAAAATATTCTGATGTTAAGTTTAAAATGTGATATTTTTAGATTCTAGAAATAAATATCTATCTAATACAAACCTTATTTTAGTCAAACAAAGTATACGTTTTGAAGAAAAACTCTATTGAAAATGTAGGCACCCCCTTTTTAAGCAGAAAAAATATCGATGTATATTTTTTTTATAAGATAATAGCCAATTAAATAATTATCGAAATGAGTAAAAAAGAAATCTCCAAAAATTAATTATTTATTTTTTTTTTTTACATTTTATTTTCCGATTTTCGGTACTTATTTTCGTATAAAATATTTCACTTAAAATTTTTTTTTTCTATTTACAACTTCGGTCTTTTATCTTTTTATTTATACTGTAATTAGTATCAAACAAGGACTAACTCGCCAATATTTTACACCCCCAAAGTAAGGGGGGCCAAAATTAAGTGACCAGAAAAAAATGAGAAATTTTTCAAATAAAATAAATAATGCATTATAAAGATCATTCATTGATAAATAAACACTAAAAATTTCATTAAAATTTGATAATTCCTTGATTTTTGGTAAATTATTTTCTGTAGGGGGGGGGGCTAAAGTCATTTTGTCAAAAACGCATTTTAGGCCAATTTTGGGTATACCTATTATATATACTAGTACAA
Source organism: Doryteuthis pealeii (assembly GCA_023376005.1). Classification (NCBI taxonomy): domain Eukaryota; kingdom Metazoa; phylum Mollusca; class Cephalopoda; order Myopsida; family Loliginidae; genus Doryteuthis; species Doryteuthis pealeii. The sequence continues at coordinate 73,047,315 of CM042140.1, read as the reverse complement.
AAATTTAAAAAACGGCCTCCGGGTGGTATAAAAAATAGATTTTTGAAACATATTGCCTGCGGGGTGGGAGTAAAAAATTCAATGTCACCGAGTTTGTACCCTAAGTAAGTAAAATCATCAAATTCATTAAAGGATTAAAAAATAAAACAATTTGAAATATAAACTTTAAATATATATTAAAATAAAACAAACTATATATAGATATATAATACCAGTCATGTATTTATTAAAACTTGTTTTAAAAAAACAATGAGGACTGTCTAATGTTGCATGTTCAAATTTTGAGTGTATTTATTGTTATGACGATTTTGGGTAATGAGACGTAAGCAGTGACGTAATTTTTATTACAGACGAAAACTGGAAGCGAATCGCCATTATTAATAGATTATTAATAGAAATAGATTTTACTTAACACAAGAAATTAGAATTATATTTCTCTATATTTTTCTACCATATTTTTTTTAGTGTTACCTTATAAGGGCGTTAACTCTGTTCTAAACAATTCCAGGTTGCCTCCCTTTAGCTTAACCTTCAAATTTGGTTGTTTGTTTTGGGGTTTTTTTTTTCAAGTTATTTCTATACTGTAGGTACCACCAGACCGTTTATGCCATCTTGAATAAAACGGAAATAGATATTTCCGAACTTTGTTTATCAAAAATCTCGTAAAAAAAAGATCGTACAGGGTTGTTACAAAGAAAAATAGTTAATTCAAAGATCAAATTATCCGATTGGGAAAAATTACATCGTTATCTTAAAAAATAAACAAACCTGCCCGTATTACATGCGAAAGGGTAATTTTCAGACCGTAATATAGACAGAAAAGTTAATAATTATTTCCCTTCTACAATTAACCAGTAAAAGTATGGATAACACTAATTTAACTTTTTGTCTTGTGCATATTCAATAACCGATTTTATTTGTTTTCAACGATTTTTAAGATATTCTTTTTTTTTTTTTTTATCTTGAAATATTATCTAGAATTTTTTTTTTTGTGCATTCGAAAGAAGAAATATTTTAAAAAGTCCTGATGATTTTTTAAAAATTCAGCTTAGGAAAATAATGAAAATTATGAACGAAAAACAATGTTTTTACTATTAACATGAATAAAAACTTGAAAAAATTTAATAGTAAAATATCACCGTGAAATTGACGTTAAAAATGTCTTCGGTTTTGGTATTACTTTTTAAAATCGAAAATGAAATGAAAATTTGAATATTTTTTCTAAGAGAAAACTGATAAAATAATCCTGTAAACTTACTTTGTATTCTAATAGCGAAAAAAATTATCTTATTTAACTTTTTTGAACAAAGAAAAACAAACTTCGGTTGTTATTCAGAAGTGTCTCGTCTCTTTGTAAAACAAATATGACGGTTATGCCCTTCCATATATTCTAAGAACCAAAAATTACTATTCAACAATAAAAATTACAAATTCTTTTAAAAATATTAATCGAGCACGGATCGGACCAACTTTTAGTTCACCTGAATTCTAAAATTCATGTTTTTAAATATCAGTGAAAATTTTGATTTTTTTCCACAGGAAAAAAAAAATATTTAATTTATTTCACGCAGAAAATAAAAATATTTAAAACACACAAAGATTGAAAATCTCGTAAAAATTAATTTCTTAAAAAAAATTTTTTTTTTTTGACAATTTAATAGAATATAGTACATACCAATTACATAAGAAAAAAAAAAGTTTTCAAATATTAATATTATGACATTTTTTTTGCACTTTTTATTTCCGATTTCATTATTTTTTCCTAAAAAAAAATATAATTCGGTAAGTTATATACAATTTCATTGATATAGTTATTCAGCCTCTTATCTTTATAGAAAAAAAGTACCAAATTTTTTTTCCACATCATTTTTTTTTATCTCATAAAATAAAATAGGGGGGTGATAGACATCGTAAAAAAATATTTCCCCTAATATATTTTAGAAAAAAAAACTATTTCAGATGTATTTACATCCAATGGTAAACATTTATGGAAATTTTCGTGAAAATCGGACCATTATTTGATTTTTCATAGAATTTTTAAAAAATCCTCTTATCGTAACTTGTTTTTAGCTACGTTAAATTTCAGTTGATTTAACAGTGCAAAAATGAAAACATTGTTTTTCAATCATAATTTTCATTATTTTCGTATGCTGATAAAAAATGTTAAAAATCATCAGGAGTTTATTTAATGTTTTTTTTTGAATAGAAAAAACTTTTCAAGAAAATATTAATTTTTCTGCAAGTTTCATTGTGTTAAATGTAGGGGGGGTAAATTGCACAGGGTCAAATTGGTGGTACCTACTATACTGATACAGAATAACGCGCAAGAGATAGATACATTAGATTAGGTATAAAAAGCATTGAATTTCAATATATTCACGGAAAATTCAAAAGCTTTGAGACGCTAAAACAATTTTTTTAAGGAACGCCAAAAACATGTGCTTTTATATTTTGTATTTTCATTTATTTATTTTTTTTTTTTATTTTTTTTTTTTTCAATATTTTTCTTAAAGTGGGAAAACGAAACAGAGAAATTGGAAATCTGCGGAATCATTTCGCCAAAAGGATCCGGTTTACCAAATTTTTATCTGCATATTAATTCCTGTAAGTATGTGGAGACAAGATCCTGACTTGTACCATGTGTTTTTTATTTATGTATTTTTTTTTTTTTTTTTTTTTTTTTTGCTTTCTTCTACATTCTTTCGACATGATTATTGTTACTCCACTATCTGGATCCATGAAATTATAGCTGAGATTCAAAGTTAAATGTTTGAAACCTTTTTTTTTTTTTTTTTTTTTTTTCTGAGTTTGTGTACGCTAGGTACCACCAATTTGACCCTGTGCAATTTACCCCCCCCCCCTACATTTAACACAATGAAACTTGCAGAAAAATTAATATTTTCTTGAAAATTTTTTTCCATTCGAAAGAAAAACATTAAATAAACTCCTGATGATTTTTTAATTTTTTATCAGCATACGAAAATAATGAAAATTATGATTGAAAAACAATGTTTTCATTTTTGCACTGTTAAATCAACTGAAATTTAACGTAGCTAAAAACAAGTTACGATAAGAGGATTTTTTAAAATTCTATGAAAAATCAATTAATGGTCCGATTTTCACGAAAATTTCCATAAATGTTTACCATTGGATGTAAATACATCTGAAATAGTTTTTTTCTAAAATATATTAGGAAAAATTTTTTTTACGATGTCTATCACCCCCCCCCCCTATTTTTTTTATGAGATAAAAAAAAATGATGTGGAAAAAAAATTGGTACTTTTTTCTATAAAGATAAGAGTCTGAATAACTATATCAATGAAATTGTATAACGTACCGAATTATAGTTCTTTTTAGGAAAAAATAATGAAATCGGAAATAAAAAGTGCAAAAAATGATGTCATAATATTAATATTTGAAAACTTTTTTTTTCTTATGTAATTGGTATGTACTATATTCTATTAAATTGTCAAAAAAAAAAAAAAATTTTTTAAGAAATTAATTTTTACGAGATTTTCAATCTTTTTGTGTGATTAAATATTTTTATTTTCTGCGTGAAATAAATTAATTTTTTTTTTTCCTGTGGAAAAAAATCAAAATTTTCACGGATATTTAAAACATGAATTTTAGAATTCAGGTGAACTAAAAGTTGGTCCGATCCGTGCTCGATTAATATTTTTAAAAGAATTTGTAATTTTTATTGTTGAATAGTAATGTGTGATTCTTAGAATGTACGGAAGAGCAAAACTGACATATGACGAGACGCTTCTCGGTAACTAAAGTTTGTTTTTCTGAGCGTAAAAAAATATTTTATTTAACTTTTACGACCAATTAGAATAAAAATAATATATTGAATGATTGTTTTATCAGTTTTCTCTTAGAAAAAATATTCAAATTTTCATTTTATTTTCGATTTTAAGAATTAATACTAAAAACCGAAGACATTTTTTAACGTCAATTTCACTGCGAAATTTTAAGATTAAAGTTTTTCAAGTTTTTTATTCATAGTAAATTGTAATATTAAAGTTTTTAAAGATTTTATTCATTTTAATAGAAAAAATTTGGCTAAAAAAGTTTGTCCGTTACACCCATTATGGGAATTAAAACTGTAAAAGGATTAACTCTCACTTGTGGGGGGAATTACCGCAACTTTCAAGTTCGGACACTGAATGAAAAGACAAGACAAGACAAATATATTTAACAACAAATTTAATATGTATAAACAAAAAAAAGGGGAAAGATAGATTTAAGGATAGTTTTTGCAAATTTTGGTGTGATTTGCGGAGAACTTAACTCAGAGTCCGGTTAACAAAGTTCTTTGAAGTGAAGAATGACCCGCCAACCTATCGGCAGAGGCAGGTTGAAATTTCGTATGTTTTGTTGGTGATGAATTTTAGAGGTTGCTTTTAGGGAAGCTGTCTTTGAGTTGCAAACCCTAATTGAGTTGAGATGGTTTCTGTAAAATAATTCTTTCAAGTTGAATTTGTCGAATTTCAAGGTTTGCTCCTGGAAGCGAGTGGCAACTTATTTACCAATTCAGTCTGAGGGAGTTAACTCATTCAGGTCCTTACAGGTTTAAGCCGAACCGACCACTGACTGTTTTCTCGTTAACAGTGGGGATCGATGACGTAGCAGAAGGGCACTGGAATCTGGCGCCTTAGAGTCCCAAGGCTTTCGGGTTAAGAAATGGGACATATTTTTAATAGACACGTCATCTTTAATCAAGTTTTTATTGTGATTTTTAAAGGAAATGTTCATATACATTTAAATTCGCGTTTTCTTTTTTTTTGACATATACTTTAGTCATTATTTATTTGATTTTTAAAGGAAATTTTCATACCATCCGTACTTAGATGCATAACTGTAAGAGGGTAATAATATGTATTTCTTTCTCTCTAAATCGCAGCCTGAAAATTACCCTTTCGCACGTAATATGGATAGGTTTGTTTATTTTTTAAGATAACGATGTAATTTTTCCCAATCGGATAATTTGATCTTTGAATTAACTATTTTTCTTTGTAACAACCCTGTACGATCTTTTTTTAACGAGATTTTTGATAAACAAAGTTCGGAAATATCTATTTCCGTTTTATTCAAGATGACCTAAACGGTCTGGTAGTACCTAGTGTACGCCTTCCAGCAGTCCGAAATTATTGTAGTCCCGGTAAGAATGTATCTTTTTATTAGGGGTAATAAACTAACTCGCCAATATATATATATATATATATATATATATATATATATATATATGGAGGTTTTTGGCTTTTCTATTTGGTACTGCAACCAGAAAAGCATCCTTGTCTGCCGGATGATAACCTTCGTAAACCCAAAGCGGCATGGTTGCTCTGCCGATATTGTACTTCCAACGGTTGAAGACCGTCTCATCAATCTCAACCGTGTGCCCTAACCCACCAATAATTCTGGGGTTATTTATGAAATATTCACAGCAGATGTCCCTGATAAAATTCTTCCAGTCAGTTACTGTGTGCTTAGAAGAGATCATTTACTCTCTCTCTCTCTCTCTCTCTCTCTATATATATATATATATATATATATATATATATATATATATAATGAAGATATTTGAAAAACGAAGCGTTCCAAAATAAGATGATTTTATTTCTACAAATAAGTCGACGTTTAAACGTTTCGGTTTATTATAAACCTTCCTCAGGACTGATTATGGGATGAAGAAAATTAATGGATGTTTTATAAATGACAGGAATTAGAAAAATATTTATAAAAAGTTTTATGAAAACTGCGATGTTTGTGTCACACCATCCGCATGCCAGCTGACAGACTCCCCCGTTAAGTACTTTATGGTAAACTCGCAGAAGGCACTCGAAGGACAGAAGGCTCCCGAAAGCGGTTCAAAGACCATATGAAGATGACTCTGAAGAAATGTGCCATTACACATTCAAGCCTGGAAGATCTGGCCTCCAATAGACAAGGTCGGCGATACACGTGTCGCACAGGAGCTGAGCGGCTCAGTATCGAGATCAATAGGGTTGCAGATGGTAATTTCCCTTGCAATGTATGTGACCGCATCTGCAAGTCCATAATTGAATTAATTAGCCACTAGAGGGTCCACAACTGATGAATGACATGAAGTGACGTCATCGTCGTCTGCGATGGACTTCTAAAAGAAAAAAAAGAAAGCGGGCATAAAAAGCATTAGAATCACATTTCACGTATAAAAACCATTAGATAACGGAAAGTCCTAAGCTAAAGAGACGCTATGATTTATTTTTACAAATAGAACGCTAGAAAAACGGTCTTTAAAAAAATGAATTTCTCAGAGTTAGTATGTTTAAAGTTTCGTCTTTCGTAGAAGAAGGGTATTTTGATTTTTGTAAAGAGGGGGGCCTTCTACAGAAAGAAATAAAGTAAGAAATAGTTTTCGATAAGGACGGGTTGTTTTTTGTTTTGTTTTTGTTTTTTTTTTTGGGGGGGGGTCTTTTTGTTTTGTTTTTGTTCTTTGTTTTTTTCCGAGAGGTCACCATTAGAATTGCAGCTTTTTGATAAGGATGGGCTCTTTTTTCGAGAGGTCGAAATTGGAATTGCAACAGATTTTAAAGATCATTTATTTGTGGTCCTACGAAATGGCCAGTTACAGTAACATAGTGCCAGATTTCTTCGGGACATACAGTAGCTGGAAGAATTATTATCAGTCTACTGCGAACATTTAATCTACAACCCCAGAATTATTGGTGGACCAGGGCACACACAGTTGAAATAATAGACGAGACGGTTTTCAACAGGAGAAAGTATAACGTCGAGAGAGCTCTGGATTTTCGGCAGGGTTATGATACGGTAGACAACAACTTTTCGACTTGTAGTAGTGGTGTTGAAAATATGCCCCTCCATTCAAGTCCCCGTTTCATGAAAATCCCCACGCAAAGAAAAAAAAGAAAAAAATAAAAGATAAATGTTTTGTTGTTTTTTTTTGCTATGAAAATTTATATCATTTTGTCGTTCTCTTTTTAAATTTTATATCGTTTTGGCGTTTTTTTCTTTAGTTTTGTTTTAGCGTCTCAAAGCTTTCGGTAATTTCCGTGAATGTACTGAAATCCAATGCTTTTTATACGTAATCTAATGCTTTTATCATTTGCGTGCTATTCTGCATTAGTACCCATATCTGTTTCGCATCTAAAATGAAAATAAAAGGCCTAAAATAAACCATTGTTAGGGGAAGCTACTCTAAAGATAATTTGAGTTATCTCCCTAGAAAAGAATTTTATTATTTCCCTTTGATTTTGTTACATAATGCACGCTTATGCTGTTTTTTTAAACGAGTATTTCATTAGAATTATGTTTTCCTGATAAAGTGTTGTCTGTTTGATAAGCAAAATCTTGAATCAAGTCTCCAATCAGCACCCAAAGTCAACCCAGTAATGGAAAGGACACTTTTGCTTTTCACTCCTAACAAAAATATTTTTCATAAATGCTATCATATATTTTAATTAAAATCAACATTGAAATTACAGTAAAATTCTAATGTCAGGTTTAATATAAATACAAAAAATCGTCTGTTGGTTTGTTTACAAATAAGCGGAAGCAGATGCTAGCGGTGAAAAGTAAAAGTGTCCTTTCCATTACTGGGTTGACTTGAGGTTCTTATTGGACACTTGATCTAAAATCTAATGATTTATCTGAAGCCAAGAAAAAATGGGATATGTTTTTGTCAAATGGTCCAAGTTGAAATTAAAGAAGAAGGATATGTATTATTATCATTATCATTAGTAATGGTACTAATAGCAGTAGAATAATAATAATAATAATAATAATAATAATAATAATAATAATAATAATAATAAGAGAGTGAAGCTGAAGGAAAATGAAAAGATGGATAAATACCTGGACCTTGCCAGAGAATTGAAAAATATGTGGAACATGAGAGTGAAAGTGATACCAATTGTAGTTGGTGCACTTGGAACGGTATCAATAAACTTGGAAAAAAGACTGGAGAATTAAGACCATCCAGACTACTGCACTGCTGCAATCGGCTAGAATACTCAGAAGAGTTCTGGAGACCTGAGGAGACTTGTTGTCACTCAGACTCCAGTGAAATACCATCAGCTGATATGAAAAACTCAAAAGGAGTGAAAATAATATATTAATATTATTATAATTATTATTATGCAAGTTTTTCCCACCAGCACAAACTGATGGTTTTTCACTGGAGTCTTAGTAACAAGTCTCCTCTGGTCTCCACGGCACTTCTGAGTATTCTAGCCGATCTCGACAATGCTGTTGTCTAGATGGTCTCAATTCTTCCTCTGATTTCCAGTTCCTCTAGTCTGTTTTCTAAACTTTTTGGGGCCGTTCCAAGTGCACTAACTACAATTAGTATTACTTTCACCTAATATTCCAGTTTTTTTTTAATTCTCTAGTAAGGCCCAAGTATTTGTCTATCTTTTTATTTTCTTTCATCTTCACCCTGTTCTCTTTTTCGTGTTAATCAATTTTAGGTTTGGTCTTCTGGCTGGGATAAGGTGATCTGTCTTTATCTCAAAATCCCAGAGCATCTTATGCTTTTCATCCTCAAAAACAGATTCTGGTTTATGCATATACCATTTTGTTATATGGTTCAAATTCAGTTTTTTGCACAATTCCCAGTGGATCACCTTTCCAACCCAATTGAGCCTATATATATATATATATATACACACACACAGATAGATATGAATAGACTGGAAATGATAGATAGATTATTCATTTCATGTCTATCTTTGTTTCATCACAATGTTGAAATTTCAGAATATCTATTTGCAAGACTTATTTTAACAGGGATTTACAATTAAATAATAATTCTTTCCAATGACAATTTATAAATTGAAGATTGGCACCAATGAATTTCAAGTCATTTTCAGTTTCATGAAAATGTTGAAATTTCACAATAAAAATATTTCACTTTAATGGAAATACTTATTTTTTAAGTCCATTAGTCAAGAATTTGTCTATATATATATATATATATATATATAAGTAAAGTCGACACGGTGGCCTAAAGTTGGTATCAGCCAGTCAGCGAGGGAGTCTATCCCCTTTTCAATAGCACTAGACCAAGGAGATTGTTTTTTAGCATCTGAGGTGAAGTGCCACACCTACCATCAGCTCCTTACTTTACTGCACAGATCCCTGTGCTACTCATACACTGAGTTGGCGGGGACCAGTATCGAACTAGGAAACTTGTGGTTTCTCGCCGAACGCTCTACCGACTGAGCTAACCCGGCCCCTCTTTTATATATATATATATATATATATATACATATATATACACACACACACACACACACACATACATACACAGGTTAACCTCTCATGTACAGATCCTCATCAATTGACTTTGGATACAATAGACAAAATCTACAGACAAAAAAAAACACACACACACACACACACTTCCAAATAGTCAGCGCTGTATTTCATTAGTTCACAAAGTAACTATGTGATAACTGCAGAAAAAAAGTCCATTTCCATTAAATACACAAGGTAAATAAACTTTAACAAGTTGTAGTGTACATTATTTTTTTAAACAATATATTTATTGATTATTCAGTAAAAAAAAATTAAATTCTTTCCTTTTATTTTTACAATTATTTTTAAGCAAATCTGGAAATTTGATCATGATTTGTTATACTAGTAAAAGTTCAGATTGATCACAATGAAGACCCTTTGAACCCATAAGCCTGACATTTCAGGCTGAGCATTATTCTACTATACACCATAAGCCCAGTATTTTGGGCTTAGGAAGATCACATCTGAAACAAATAATCATTAGGTTGCGCTGTTAGCATAGATGCCCATGAGTTTACCCTTCGTCAAACATTTCTGTCGGTCAATGCTCCTGGTAGTTCCGCCACACTGCATCCAGAATCTGCACAGAGCTGATTAATGTATGTTTCTGTTGATTGACCCACACTGGTGTCTCTATGTGTAGGTGTTCACAGGAGAACGTCACTTATGAGTTCATTCTTGCTTCTCCAGCAATGTCTGGTTCACCTCACCCAGATCGTTTGTGTAATAGAAGGCAGGTGACCATATCGCTGTTTTCTCATGGGATGCTGTTTCCAGGATTTCTTTAAGGCAGCACACAACATCCTTATGCAGCTCCAAGTGGTGCAGCCATATAGTAGTACTGACATGGTTACAGCTTGGAAGAATTCTCACTTTATCTTATCAGTGAGATGTGACTACCATATGATTGATAATCTGTCCATACCAGTTCATGCCTTTGTTATGTGTGCTTTGAAGTCACTTTCAGTAGATGAGATATTACTACCTAGGTATGTTAACTGGTTTACTAGTTTTAGGGGTTTACCATCCAGTGTGGAGATGTCTGCATTTTGTTTAAAAGACACAGAGGCCAATGTCTTTTGCTGCCCTCTCAAGACTATGCAGCAGTGATTCTGTTTGTTCAGGTGTAAAAGGATTAACTGTTTGCCTACCAAATATCTCCAATAGTTGTACCAAATTTTCTTGGTATTTTTTACCTGTATGATGGGATATTGCAAAAGTATACCAGTCTCAGGGTTGGTTCACAGACAAAACAAAAGATGACAGGTGTGTTCATGCAGTGATTTTTCAGTGTGATAGCTTTAAAGAAAGATATTTGCACTCTTGAGCAAGGGTTGAACGTGTTTGAAGTTCAATGGTTTTGAGAATTTTCTGAGCTCTGCTACAGTGTGAGCAAGGGGCTAAGGGTTCAAAGAATTATGTAATTTGGGGATTTTTTTAATTAATGAACAATAGGTACCACCAACTTTCACTGTGAAATTTTTTTTTTAATTTTTCAGCTTACAGAAATAATGAAAATTATAAATGAAAAACAATGTTTACATTTTAAATCAATTGAAATTTAACGTAGCCAAAACAAGTTATGACTAGAGGCTTTTTTAAAATTCTATGAAAAATCAATAAATGGTCCGATTTTTACGATAATTTCCATAATTACTTACCTTTTGATGAAAAACAGCATGGAACTTTTTTTTCTTTTTTGCATTTGATATTTTAAATAGGAAATATTAATTTTTCTTTTTAGAGTGTCTGTGTACTTTTTTTTCTGATACCCCACCTGGCCGGATCAATGCAAGGTCTTTTTTTACATTGGGATTTTAATAGGGTATCTTGTGAGTAATAAGAGATCTACGAGACTAACTTTTTTTCCCCACCCTTCTACCCAAGCAATACTGGGTAGCCACATCTAGTTATGAAATAAATCCATCTGAATATTATATTATTACTTATGATAACTTATGGATGCTGTATGAGAGAAGGTCCGGACAATGTCTGGATTAGAGATGTAACAGTATGGAAATTTTATACCCAAATTATCATGGTTAATAGTATTGTGAAATGTGTTGATAATGTTCAAAAAGTAGTGTAATGCATAGGAAATGCATTTTAATGAGAAGTAGTTTATGGTAAGTTGTTGTAGGCTGCTGAAACACTGCATCTTTCAAAGACTCCATGCTTCCTGTAATCCTTTGACACTATACCTGATACCCAGACACATATGCACGCACAAACACACATACATGTATATTACCGTACCATATTCATGTTCCTGACATTAGCAAATTATTCTATGTACTATACATGTGACTTTGATGAGTTGTGGTGCACCTGAGCACTGTACGCAATAAATTTCATTATAAAAAATGTTTTTAATTGTTCACACACTAAAGTTTCATCTGACAAAATATGATTTGTTTCTGTTTAAAAATTCAAGAAATATTTGAGGGCCATTTAAAGGGGTGGATCATGGTTAGCATGGAATCTTTACACACACAGTAACAGATATGACGGTAGACGTGGCACTCCACCTTTGAAAAAAAAACAACAATCTCCTTGGTCTAGCGCTAGCAAAAAGGGGGATAGCCTCTCTCGCTGTTCAGCAGATATCGACAATAAGCCACTCCGCAGAAAAAAACAAGAATATTGTCAAAGTTTCATAATTTGTCATTTTCTAAAAATGAAAATTCTTAGAAATTTCCTATATCTTGGTATTTTCTTTTTAGAAAATTATAAAAAAAGTTTTGCAACTAAGAGAACTTTGACAACAATAATCAAGGAAAATAATCACATCCTAGGTGTGTTTAAGCCATTGGTGTTTCATTAAAATTTGTGGCAATAACAAAAAAGATTCAAATTTTTTTTTTTTTTTTTAGTGTTTCTTTTTGTCTGATACTGTATGCCGAAGAATAACTGAATTTTCTGAACCAAAAATAACAGGAAAATTATTGCAGAAATGAAGACAATAAAACAAAGCAACAACTTTTAGCAAATAATTTATGATTAGCCTCAGCTAAAACTTCAAACAAATTTAGCCAATCAAACTAGTTTGATTATTTTAGGTAGAAAATTGTCATTATACAATAATTCTTTTGAACTATTGTTATAGACGTTTCAGCTACATACGTGCCTATGACACCTCAGTTGTCTATTTTTGATGATATCTCATTTTACGTTATTTCACCTCTTGCTGAACCAGAGTATGTATTTACCCAACCCCTCTGCCACAAGCAAGATGCTATAGGTCAATTTTTAAGCAGAGTAACAGGTTTGAATTCAGTCTTCCTTCTCCTAGACTGGTTGCCATACCAAGGTTTAAAAGCCCAGTAAGAGCCTACTAATTTACTCATAACTGGAGGGAGAATAGTTGAATTCATACCTTTCTCAAGGGTATTAGCACTATATGAAATGCAATCAACCTTGTCTAGGATTTCAACTTTTGTCACCATATCCATTTCCTATGACGATAAATTACATCACAGCCATTTTTGCAATATGTAAGGCATTTTCCTATTGGTTGGTCGTTGATCAATTAAAATTTTAAGTATAGAAAATAATTTAACCCACTCTACAGGGATTAAAAAACTTATCTGTATGCAAAAGCATTAACACCTGATAATGACCATGGTGTACATGGCCGAAACATCCCTTTAATGACATCTATAATAATAGTTTAAATAAATTCAGTTCTTTTGTTTGCTTGCATACACAGGTATAGATTTGAACAAAATTTTGGGGACATGCAGTTTCCTAAAATGATATATCAAATAAAACAATGCAATACAAAATTCATTGTGTATGATTTTGATTTTTCAAAATGTTGTCCCCATCTTTATTGCGGCATGTAAAAACACAATATTTAGTACACTGTATCCTCTGGCCTTTTTTCAAGTGTTCCCTGTCTATCCGAGCACAGCAACGACCCAATCTGGGAAATCATTTTGAATAGTTTGTCAATCAAACAAGGTGTTAAAAAAACTTTTGAGGATCTCATTCAAATAATGATGTCATTGTTTTTGCATGCCTATTAATCAAAGAAGTGTCACAAAAAGCTTCATAATCATTGAGAAAAAGAAAAAGAAAAAATTGTTTATTGGTGTTTTCAGCACAACACAAAACGAAAATCCAATGGCATCAGTTATTTTCCGATATTTTTATTTTTAAAGTAATTTGAAAATATTCAAATTGATTTTCCAGGTTGGATCATTGCTGTACTAGGAGAGACACGGAACAGCAGCCGAAACATTGTGTTTTTACATACCACAATAAAGATCCAGACAACAGAAAAAAAAAAAAAACCTCATCAAGTCTCATTTCCAAAATTCAGACAACTAAAACTCATTGTATATAGATGGGGCATAAAGCTAAAACATACCTATATGTAGTTACCAACAAGGTCAATTTTTTAAGTAGAGTTTAACAGGTTTAAATTCAGAAACATGACTATAACAACATCTGTAACAATAGTTTAAATAAATTCAGATCTTTTGTTGGTACTAATGCAGAATAGCACGCAAGTGATAAAGGCATTAGAATCACATTTTACATATAAAAACCATTAGATGATGGAAAGTCCCAAAGTAGAGAGATGCAAAATAGAACACTAGGAAAATGGTCTTTAAAAAAAAAAAAATGAATTTCTCAGAGTTAGTATTTTAAGTTTTGTCTTCCATAGAAGGGTGTATTGATTTTTGTAAAGAGAGGGGCCTTCTACGGAAATAAATATAGTAAGAAATACTTTTTGATAAGGATGGGTTCTTTTTTCAAGAGGTCGAAATTGGAATTGCAACAGATTTTAAAGATTATTTATTTGTGGTCCTGCGAAATGACCAGTTACTGTAACAGAGAGAGGAGTGCTGGATTTCGTCGGAACACACAGTAACTGACTGGAAGAATTTTATCAGGGATGTCTGTGAACATTTTATTGGTGGACCAGGGCACATGGTTGAAATAGATGAGATGGCTTTCAATAGAAGAAAGAATAACGTCAGGAGAGTAACCATGCTGCTCTGGGTTTTTGGCAGGGTTATGATCCAGCAGACAACTTTTCAACTTGTAGTAGTAGTAATAGAGAAAATGCCTTCCATTCAAGTTTCCCACTTCATGTAAATCCCCACTCAAAGAAAATAAAAAAAATTTTTAAATTTAAAAATAAATTAAAAAAAAGGTAAATTTTATTTTTGCTATGAAAATTTGTAAATCTTTTTGGGGTTCTATTTTTAAAAATTTGTTTTAGTGTCTCAAAACTTTCAGGAATTTCCGTGAATGTACTGAAATCAAATGCTTTTATCACTTGCGCGCTATTCTGTACACACAGTTACAGATTTGAACAAAATTTTTAGAACATGCAGTTTCCTAAAAGGATGTATCAAATAAAACAATACAATACAAAACTCATTGTATATAGATATATACATTTATATGCACCTTAACAATTTGTACAGAGGTCAACAGATTGTAAATACACATATTCACCCAATTAAATGTCACTTTTTGATCCACTTGGAATATTTTTAAATTTCAATATATATATAATTTCAAAATTCTTTTTAATACAATTTTATTGCACTTTATTTTTCTTTTCTTTTTTAAACAATAAAATCAGCATTCATTTCCCCCCGACCCCCCAGACAGATCTTTACCCCCTATGCATTCCCAAGCAGTTATGGATTTCATTAAGCTGGCAGGTCGAATCTGTATCAATTCATTTTACTTTTAGGATTTGTTTTCTTTCGTTTTACTGCAGTGAGGTCTTTATTTGGAGAAAGTGAAGACATTAGTGGCCACGAGGGGGAGGGGGTAAACGATTTGCACAAACCACCCATTAATCTAAGATGAGAATCAAAAACTGACTTTTCGATCGTAACGCAATTTTTTTTTTTTTTTTTTTTTTTTATATTTAAAATTTTTTTTGCAAAAATGTAATCTTTTGCTTCCTTTTCATTCTCTTTTATTTATACTGTTTTTTTTTTTCGTCTTTTTCTACACCATTCATATTAATTTCCTTTCCAATCCAATTTGTTTTATTTTTTCTCTCTTTTTTTTATACAAGATGCAAAGCAACTGAACAAAAAAAAAAAACAAAAAAAAAACATTTGGATTTCTTCAACTCAGCATCTACTGAAACTGCAAATTCTTTTTCTTGGTTTCCCTTTTTTTTTTTTAGTATTCCCACCCCATCTGGTTTATTAAACTCATCTTAAATATTTATGAGTGGCATTAAAATCTCAAGGAGATATCTGGTGTAACATGCAGAGAAGAGAGTTTAAAATTATAATTATAGAAAGAGGTGAAAAAAATTTTTTTTTAAAAAAGGAAAAAAAAAAAAAAAAAAAGAGGAAAAAAAGCTAGATGTGTAGATAGAAATTTAGAATATGTAAATATTCATAAATGGTAATGAAGGTCAATTAGTGCAAAATAGCAGTGACCTGTCAGCCCCTTATAAGTGTACATAAGGGTGGTGTAAGTATGTATGTGGATGTTATTATAATTATTTACTGTGAGAGCGTCTTTCAAATCAGAAATGCTGTCTGGGCCCTAATGCTGGTAGTCAGGATATGGAAGGTTGTCTGTACTAATGTACAAACGTCGCAGACACAGCAGTAAGATAGCTGCTCCTAAGATGATCATGAGCACAAAACTGGGTGTGCTCCTTGAGGGACCTGCTCTTTCAGAGACAGAAGCGGACGCTGGTTGTGTAGCTGCATTTGGCTGCTCAGAATTTGCAGTACCTGCTGATGCACCAGCTGAGTTAGCAGTTGCTCTATGCCGCAGACCAGATTCAGAAGTTGTACTTGTCTCGGCAGCAGAATTGGCAGTTTCACTAGACTGATTGTTCTCTTCTGAAGTCATCTTTGCTGTTTTCGGAGCATCTGAAGAAGAAGAGGAAGAAGAAGGAGGAGGAGGAGAAGGAGTAGTGGTAGGCATATGCGTACTTTTGGGTCTGGCTGATGCCGTTGAAGAAGAGAGCTTGCTTGCACCTGTGGCAGAGGCACTGCCATCTTTTTGGGTTTGGTCTTTAGAAGTGCTGGTGCTTGGTGTTGTCGATGATGTGGAGGGAGAAGTGGAGGTCTTTGTGCTCAGACTTGCGGATGGGTTCTTGTTTGTAGCTTGAGAAGAAGTTGTAGTGACTGAGTTTGAACTAGCAGCAGAGGTTGGGTTTGAAGAGACAGGCACTGTTGGAGGAGCTGGCATGAAAGGAAATGGAAATGATGGAGGCATGTTATTTGAACCAGTTTGGCTATCGGGATTTCCTGTTGGGGGGAAAGTAAAGCCAGCTGGAAACATGGGGGGCAAAAAGGGATTTGGGAATGGAGGCATCATTAAATTGCAGGGCATAGAGTTAGAATCATTATTCAGTGGCGGATAGGGAAACCTGTATGGAAATGGAAACTGTCCACCCATTGGAGGAAGAAAGTGTGGCATTTGGGGGAACATTGCAGGCATTCCTCCAGGGTTCATTGCAGATGGAAACATCATCTGAGGCATAGAAGTAACTGATGCAGAAGTTGTATTAGCTGCTGTTGCACCTGGGCTACTGCTTGTGGTCGTATTCTGTGATGAGCTGCTTTTGGGGGTTGCTGATGCACTTGTTGTTTGGGTGCCCGACTTGTTTGACTTATCTCCCTTTTCCCCCTGTAAAAAAAGAAATCAATTATTTAAAGCAGTTGCCACAGAAAAGAAACAGGAAAATAAATACAGATTTTATAGAATACAAGTGTTGTGTTATATATATATATATATATATATATATATATATATATATACATACACACACACACACACGTTGGGTTGCCCACAAAATACTGAAACAATTTAAAAATTCATAACTGTCATAATAAAGTGCTTGAATTATGGCACAAACTTAGTATCCGTGAAAATGGAGGTAATCTACAAGATATTATTTTTTCAAATAGTCCAAATATATTTCCTTGGACTATATTTTAAGATTTAAATGATTAAATTTTTTATGGGCCACTTGGTATATGAATTCATTTTGCTGTACCAAAAAAAAAAATTTAAAAAGAATAAAAAATTTAAAAAATTAAAAATACTATATATATTTGCTTATTTGGTCTTTCTTTCAGATTATATAATCTGTAAACCTTGAAGATTTCTCCCATAAAAATTGATTTCTTTATAGTCTTCAAGTATTCCAATTAAAATTGTTTAAACTCTCAATAACTTTTTACTCCAGATATTTGATGGAAATTTTCTTTGTTTACTTACCTGAAAATTGATCTGAGATGCAAGAGCTTTAGCTTCTTGACTTGTCTCTTTGGAAGCATCAGTTAAAGGTTTCAACACTTCACTGACATTACCACAAACAGCACACTTCCAGTTCAAAGATCTAGAAAACAAATCAAGACACACAATTCCTTAGTTTTTAACAAAATGAGCACTGAGCAGAAATTTAAAATATTATATTTTCAACCATTAAACCAATCCATATCAAAACAGTTTTAGAATAAAATGCAACAAAACAAATTCAAATATTTTATGTGATCTATTTATAGGAGTAGAATCTTTTTTGTATTTGAGGTTATAGTTATTTAATCACATTAGTTATATAGAGCTCTGTAAATGGAGTTCAAAATTGTTTGAATTATGCAAATATCCCCAGTGGTTCAAAAGTTATGAGAATTTAAAACTCCAAAATTGGGGTTACAAAAGTGGACATGATTGTATTAAAAAAATCACGGACCAATTCAAAACAAGAAATTCAGTAATTTCTTCACCATTTCTTTATTTTTGGAGTAACTTTGATAAAACATAGCATTCTTATGTAAAATTGTATGCTCTTTCTGATTCTGCATTCAAATTATATGTATCTCTATGCTGTAACCCATAATTTAGAGAACAAGAGGTAAAGATAGGAGCATTTTTTGGTAAGTTTACCAAAAGAATATCCAACATTTTCATATTAATACTGCATGTATACACATATATAGTATTAATTTAAATAATTAACATCACCTTGGACTTAAAAAATACATTTTTAAATACCTATGTTGAATTACATACAAGAAATAGAATACCTCTTTTCATATGTTTTTAAACAAAGCTAGTCCAGTGTGTGCTGACAGTTTTGTTTACATTTCTCGTAATTTTAAGTTGTTTTTTTTCCAAAATTAAAAGCTATGGTACAGCATCATTAAAATTTCACACATTATATATAAAAATAATTCTGGGACTCTTCTATTAATGATATAGTGCACTTTTTTTGCTTATCTTATACTTTTTGAAGAAATCTCCAAATTTTCTTTATCATATTTTCGTTTCCAAAGTCAGAAAAGAAAAGAAAAAAAAAGTACCTGCTTGTAGTTTAACATGTCTTCTAATTAAGTGTAAAATTTCAAGAATATTGATAAATATTAGCCACTTTAATTTTACAAAGAAATTGTAACATGTAAAATTTAGTCTCAGAAAAAAATTCATATTTTTGGCTGTTTGAAGCAAAATACCATTTTAACTCAACACACAAAAAAATTCAATACAAATTACATATTTAGAAAGATTATTTTCTTTCCTTTCCAACCTTATAAATATTTTTAAGATTGGACCAGAAATATGTAAGAAATTGCGAGTTGAACCGATTAAGGTCAGAATTTGTCAATGTCCACCAAAATCAACGAAAGTGCTGGGGTTGCTAATAGGAGTGGTTCTCAACCTTTTTTAACCCATGGACCCCTTTTCTTCTTGATTTTTTTTTTTTTTTTTTTTGTGGACACCTGTTAAAATTCTGGTCACAATTTTTGGCATTTAGTTCTTCTGTTGGTAAATCCAAGTTGGTATTGAGTTTTGGTTCAGTTGGTTAATCTTTGTAATCCTAGTCTGTAGTGTTTGTTGAAATCCTAGGTAAAAAAAAAACGTGTAGTATCAGTAGATACTCCTTGTAGTCCTAGTCTGTAGTATTCCTTATGGCAGAAAGTCCAATTAGTAATTGATTCGAGGACAGTTGACAACAATCTTAAATGCTTTTCTGTGCTCATTTCTGATTGGCCAATTTTTACTGGAAGTTCCTGCTGCTGTTGTGAAAGTTCATAAATAGGAATGGTGATTTGGTGTACATCTTATATCTACAGATAATCTAACAACACCCATAGCTATTCGACAGAAAAAAGCTTCTTATATTTTTCAATAGTAAAAAAGTAAAGGAATTGTATCAAAAATTCAAGAAATAGTAAATGATTATGCTTTATTTTGAAGAAAAACTAATTTATTGCAAATAAACACATTTAACAATTAAATTCTACAGTGAATTTATGTACACTAGTGAATAATTCATAATAAACCATTTCCTCACTTTGTTTTTCAAATTATAACACTGGTGTTGATTTGCCAGCAGAAAGGAGAGATAAAAAGATGGTTACAATGACGTCAGACTTTTGAAAAAAGAAGTGGGCTGAAGATAACACAGCACTTTTGAAAACGAGGCATGTTAAAGATGATGTAGTACTTTAAAAAAATTTTTTTTTTTAAAGGGCAGGAAAGACAAAGAAAAACCAGCAATATAGTCATGTGATTGTGACAGAAAGATACCTAATATATCTTTCTTGACTGGATACACTAAATTAGTACCAATAACCTTAGCATGCAGAAAAGCTAGTATTATCCCAAAAAGAAAAGTTGAATGCTTTCAGAATATTCACAAATATTATAAAAAGTCGGTGTAGGTCAGTAAATGACTACCTGGGAAATATCATGTTGAGAGTACATCGACCCAGACATGCAGGAAATAAAAAGATGAAGGTAAGGAAAGAACATCCAAGAATTATACCCAGAACATTCAACTTTAAAGCATACACATGATGGCAAAAAGATAAATCAACTTGAATGAATATTTATTCTTCTCAGTCTCTTTAATTATATTTTTTTTTCCTTCTCCCTTTTATTTACTATTGTTGTATTAAATAATGTTAGTCTTTCATTCTGAGTTTGTTTCTCATGTTTATTCTTTTGCATGTTGTTTTTCTCACTGAACGGATTCCATTTTTATCTTTTTTTTTTTTCATTTTTGTATGAACTTGCGTTCACAGCCACATATACAGATTTTTCAACATTTGAGAAATTTTTAGCCATATGCAGACTGTGATTGATGAAAATACAGAGGTCAAGTGTCAGTTCTTTCAAAACAATTAAAAAACCAACTCTGATGCTATTTTACAGTGGAAAATGTAAATAAACTGATTAACAAACCTTTTGGATAAGATCTTCCTTTCTTCAGGTGTGTAATCCAAAGATCCAATGGCACCAGCACCATGAGTTGGCATGAAGCCTATAATAGCCAGGAGAGTAGTCCGAACTGAAAAAAGAAAATTTTAAGAAGCTAGAGTAAAATACAACGATCAGTATATATTGTTTTTTTTAATCCATACTTTTATAAAAAAAAAAGTTCTATATTTTCCCAGAAAATTCGAAGCTTCCAGGTTTTATCTAGTTATTTTGGCCTAATGACTAGAAGTCATTTACCTATGACTAGCTGTAACTGAGGCTAGTTGCTCTGACCTGACTCACTCGGGGGTCAATTTTCAAAAGACTATCATGACACCGTCTCCTAAAACAGGTCTTTCTTTTCTCTTTCCCCAGAAATTAAATTTCCATTTTTTTTTTATTCAATCTAAACTCACTCTAAACCATCCATTACATTACACAAATAGTAAATCACAAAGTAAGACATAAATTAAATAATTTTTTAAAAAATTTGAATGTATAACAGAACCAAAAGCAGATACCAAATACTTTTTACTAATAACAATGCGAATGATATTATGTGTGGGCAAAAGAAAAAAAAAAACTTACTTGACCATGATGGCTGCCAGGACTCAGGGTGATGACCAGAAATGCTCAAACAAATTTTCTTATTTACTTCAAATCGTCCATTAGGCTAGAAAGAAAAAAAAAAAACAAAGAATTCCTTATTAACTTTTACAAGAAAAGGATTTTTTTTTTAGTTGTTAAAGGCCAATTGATTATAGTAATCAATAATAAAAGAATTACTCTGAGTCAAAAGTTTTGCAATAATTTGGTGATGTGAAGCCCAATTCAGCATCTCAGGATGTAAAGTTATGAAGGTGATGAACCACACTGGACTGTGAGATACCAAGCTCACCTGATACTCTCTAAGTGCTACTTGTCGGATCATTCTGAATGGCATAGAGCATGGCCTTGGAATCCAAGGTTTTAGGACTACCTGACCTCACCTGATCATTGATGTTCTTGCAACCGAAACAAAAATGTTGTTACTTTACTGTGATCAACTGCCCGTTCACCTGTTGCACAACAAATGAATTTGGTTGCTGCTGCAGCATTATGACCTAGGTCAAAATTGTAAAGCTGAAGTTCCAATATTAGACTGTTCATCTGTACAGTTTTAAAATCACTCTTGGGGTGAAATAATGTACAATATGTCACCACACCATCTACCACAATACTACCAACCAGTGTGTACCTTCCACAGCTTGAACTACTTTGGTCACGATATCATTATCATCTGGTCGGCTCCCATCTAGGCTTTTCTCTAAGCACTTCAATGCATCGAAAAACTAATATATAATAAAATATTGCAAAACTTCTGACTCATTTGAGTATTTCAGCTTTTCTGAAAACTCATTAAAATGTTTGATATAAATCTCCTTCAATAGACAAAAACAATTCATAAATTTTGAGGAAGAAACAAAAACAAACAGTAATATAATTTTAACTAAAGTGGACTATTATTTATGATAAAAAAAAATTTTTAAGTAAAAAATAAATAGGAGAGGTATGACTGCTTGAAAAGAAAAAAAAATGAACAGAGATGAAATGAAAGTGAAAAAAAAATGATTGACAAAAAAGATTGTTTACCGTAAGTATGATAATGCTGGGTGGTTTCATAGGGTAGTCTGGTGGTAGCACAATTCGGCCATGAAAGATGCCTCCATCAAACTCTGTATCACCAGGTCCACGGATTGTAAAGTGCCATTCAAATAAATTGTCCTAGAAGAAATCATAAAGAAAATAAGGAAATCACTCAAGCAAAGTAATTCAGATGTCATGGATTAGCAGTTCCACCAATAAATGGAGATTAATAAGGAGATCTGAATTTAGTAGATATCTATCCATCAGACTGTGACATTTTGAGTGCAGAACTTCAAGCATACATGAGGGTAGGGATAAAAATTGCTCAAGTTCATTGGTGTTTTTTTTTTTTAGAATATCTCAAGCATCGTGATCAGAAATTGACCCTGACCTGACCTTGTGTTGTAATTTAAGTATAAGAGCTAACAGAAAGAAGAAAAAAAATAAGAAGATGCACAAGTATTGAGGATAGGGGAAAATGTTTATGAAACAAAGATACAAGATAAATAGAGTAATTAGCAATCATTAGGTTTAATTAACAAGTCCCATGAGATTTCATTTCTCTCTTCTGAGGTTTCATCAGACATTATTTATACGAAAAAAAACAACAATTTCTTTCTCATTATTTAGGTACTATATAACATCTTCATTTAATGATTTTAATGGCATGTCAACCTATCTAGGGTTATTTATGCCTAGATGTTAGGAAATCACATACATTGTATGTTTTTAATTACATTTTTTGTGTAGTTGTTTAAAAAGACTTTTTGCAGATGGTCCTATTGAATTTGAATCATTTTTAAAAGAAATCTATTTGACCCAGACCCATAGATGATACTCTAACAGGTACTATCACTCCAGGTCAAAATGGAGCTGGGAGTGATGGCAATGAACTCCACACTCCCTAGAACTGGAATCTCACTATCAGATGCAATTTAGTGGATACATGTAGGGGATACATAAGCATATCTAAATGTATTCTATGGGCAGCTGACCCTACCTCATTAAATATAATGATGAGGTATAGACAATAAGTGTCTTCATAACTAGAATACCACATGATGTTCATTACAACAAAAATTAGGTGTTTTTTGAACATTTGAGACAAAATTTTTTATTATTCTATATATTTTTCTATTAACTTTGTTGGATTATATTTCTAGTCTAATAGGGGGAAACAAATGGTAATTACCTCCCGTCTCTGCCAGTAGCTATATAAAGGTGGAAGCACCAAAGTCAAATTCTCTTTCACCCTCCAGCCTTCGTAACACACATCAGTTGCATCTCCTATGGACAAGGGGAGGTTGTTTCCTCAGCATTCTATGTCTCATGGTACACAAGAACATGCTCAACATATAAGTGTTTAAATTTTCCTCTTTTGCCAGCAGTCTCAAGAATTATTTACTAAAAGATTATTTTCCTATTAGGACATTTCTCTTATACAACTATGTATAAGCTCTTCTTTGTATCTGTCATGCCTGTATTGTCTTCTATTAAGTTGGTTCAGGCAATAAAATATACTTGTCATCACTTCGTTGGAAATTCTTATATTTATAATATATGAGGAAACAATATATTCAACCTACTATTGTTCTTCAATAACTTTATCTTTGTAATTTATAACTAAATTTCAGCCAGGAGATGCCTGGGGACAATTGAAACATGCCTGTAGTCAATCATTAGTATTCAACAGTTCTTTTTGCTTGCTTTTCTTGCCTATTTCTTCAACTAGAATATACTAGATCTGCATTTCGTTTCTCATATCACAAGTATGAAAATAACAAAAAAAAGACAAAACTTACATCCAAAGGTTGGGCATAAAACAATTCAGTTGGGTCCTTCAATTCTTGAGCTTCCTTCATAAGCCGCTTTACAGCTGAAAGTAAAATAATCCAAATGTTACAAAGGAATCAAGATTTTCAGCAAAACAAGGTTTTAGATTTTTCCCTCATATTTCATGACAAATGAATTACAATTTGAAATACTAGTTATATGAATAAGAGAACCATTTAGACCAGATTTTAACCTTTTTTTTTATATAAAAAAGACAGTTGCTTTGAATTTCAAGAGAAGACTCAAGTTATATTATAATGTATATTATTTTCAGGAATATGCAGTATCCATTCATTTACTAAAGAAAGCATTCAATAAATGAAATACTTGCACATTCAAATAAAAAAAAAGACTTCACTTGATACAATAATGTAATTAGTCGTGTATAACACACATTCATGTATAATACGTGCCCAGAATTTTCAGCAACAAAATTCTGGAAAAAAAAAAAACATCTCGTAAATTATGTAAATTAAATTAAATCATGTTTCTGTATTATAAATAGTGGCAGTGGGTTATTTTATTTTAGCAGTTTTTTTACTCAACAATTAGTTGAGTGAGACTGAAATTTATGTCAAGTATTTTAGTTTTACCTAACTTATGAAACATCCTTCATGTATAATCGCATTGATATTTTTGGAATTTGTAGCAGTTACAAAATTTGGTAATCTGAACATTAGCTACATAAATGAGAGTAACTTCCCCTTGTTTGTTTCACTTTGAGGAAGCCATTTGTTTTGGTTGCCCATTTTCATTTCACCATAAATCTACACTGAAAATGTGTTCTTAATTGTGCTTGCGCATTATTTGAAATGAACTTAATTGTTATTGAGAACATATTTTATATTTTTGTGTTAAAACATGCAGTTGTAATGATTTGAACGAATTCATATTTTCAGTGTAGATTTACAGTGAAATGAAAATGGCCAACCGAAACAAATGGCTTCCTCAAAGTGAAACAAACAAGGGGAAGTTACTCTCATTTATGTAGCTAATGTTCAGATTACCCAAAATTTATACTAAATTTAACATTTGTTAAACTTTTTATCCAGTTTGTATCAACTAAAAATAAGAATTTATATAATGTTCTGAAATACAAAATTTACATTATTTAGAGCAAAGGCAAGGACCTGTTCACACGAAAAATCCATCAAATTTTTGGCGAAATAAGTTAAGAGAAGAAACAAATCATAAACAAACATGCATTCCAGTGGCTATAGCAATATAAAACAAAAGTGTTTGTTACACATTAATTAGTTTGGACTATAAATATAAATTACTTTTGGTCATACCATCCAAATTATGGCGACACATGTATAAAAAAATTTTTTTAAAAAAAGGTAATATTTAGTTCTTGTGTATAATATGCACCTCAAGATTTTAGGCTTAAAAATCTGGGGAGAAAAAAGTGTGTGTTAAGCACGAATAATTACAGTAATTGAGAGATTCATTTAGTTTATATAATTTTCACAATTTAGTAATATTACTTACAAAGTTTTACAGCATAAAAATAAAACATTTCCCCCATTCTAAAATGTTAAATGTTTTAAGTGAATTTACATTTCAGGCAAACTTTAAATTAATTCTAAGAACTTATATAACAATTAAAACTGTAAAATTACACTAGGTGTATATATGCGGAAAAAAAAGAAACAAATCTATGGGAGGTAATTATTGATAACAGAATAACATCCCTTGCATCTTTCGTTAGGTACTTGAAATATCAAGGGAAGATACTCTGTAAGTTTATATCAATATCTATACATACCTGTATAACTGATGCAAATCGTACTCAAAAAACCTTGATATAAGGTTTGCATTAGTTATACAGGTAAGTAATGATGTCTCATTAACAGGGGGTTTTAGTTTAAAAACCCTCAAACAGAATTAAATAACATTTTAAAGACTTATGTTCGCTTGTAAGAATTACCTCCCATAGATTGTTACTGGACACCATTCTTCAATAAATAAATAAATAAAAATAAGTTGTTTTGTTTTTATTTCTCAATAGTTGGCTCTTGATATAAGATTATTTTAATTTAAACATTATCTAAAAGTTTAAAATTGTCATCCTCTTTATTATAAAACCAAAATAACTTATTATATCTATTGATGCGCTCGTGTGTAATGGTTATTGTTGTAGGAAATGGACTTGGCAAATCAGAATTCAAATCCTTGAGGAGTCTGTATTTCACATAATGCTAATACCCTTGAGAAAGGTATGAATCCAGCTATTCTCCCTCCAGCTATGGGTGAATAGTAGGCTAGACTGAGCTCTTAAATCTTGGTTATGCAACCAGTCTAAGAGAACAAAAACTGAATTCGAATCTGTTAAATTCCGCTTAAAAAATTGACCATGTGTCACACCCTACTCATGTAGAGGTGTTGGTAAATATATATATATATATATTATATATATATATATATATAATAGGTAGGTTAATAAGTTTGTATAAAAAAGGCATTTACTTTTATTGTTAAACATAATATCCTTCCTTGTTAATGTAAAGTCAGTAGAGTGGCCTGTTGTCAGTATCAGTCGGACAGCAAGAGAGTCTATCCCCTTTTCACTAGCACTAGACCAAGGAGGATTGTCTATGTACTTAAACCTAACATTTCTCTATTGATTGCATTAATTAAAGGTTAGAGAAAAATTCAGCTAAATGCATCAGGCTATGGATTACTGATCTACTTCTGTACATTCTACAAAAATTAAAAGATTAATCATCTGAATTAAATCATATTAATTAAAATAATTAAGTTTTAAAGCTTATTAGGTAAAAAGGAGAAAAAAAGTTAATCTTGGATTTAATATTTTAAACTGAAGAGAATGGATTTTATAAAACTAATGAATTTTTTTACACCTCATTAAGTTAGTCTTTTACTAGAGTTATATTTAATAAGCATGTCTTAATGAGTATTGAAATATACTTTACAATACAATAACTCAAAGTGGTTAATATTATGGGTTACCAACTAAAATAACAATAATAAAAATAAGTCAAGTATAAAGTGTCATTGTAATAATAATAATAGTAGTGATAATATAAATAACAAAAAAAACATAAAACTTATCAGTATCCCTCTTTATATATATATATATATATATATATATATATATATATATACACACACACACACACACACACACACACACACACACATACACAACTTATTCTACTACTTCTTTCCCAATTTAAAAATTCTTAATTACACTTCACTTCTAATAAAATAATATTTAAGCGTAAATTCATATTTTCAGTGAGAGGTCACTGTGCAACAAAGTGGTAGTAGTACTGAAACAATAGACAACAAAATATGTTGTTTTTTTTAATCAATTCTACTTCAATACTAGAGTACTATATAAATCAAATCCAAAATAAATAGTTTTGATAGTGTCTATAACAGAGAACAAGTAATGGATTTATAGTTGAAGATTTTTCTAAATCTGTTATAACACTTTAAAAAGAAAGAAATGGTTTTACTTTCAGTGTCATTCTTTTTATTAAAACATCAAAATATTATTTTATTATTTTTAAGCAAAAAAATAAAAACATGGTTAGTTATGTATTTTTAAAGTTTGCCTCTTCAAACTTTCTCAAATTTTTCTTCTTTTTTTCCTCTTAAATTTTTCTATTCACAAATTAAGGTTTGTATATTTCCAAACCAAAAACACTGCTAAAATCTTTGTTAAAAAAACTTTTTAAAATAATAACTCTTTAATTTAACATCCTATGAAAAACAAATATATTTAATCCTCTGTGAATTTAAATAGTAACTAAATCACCATGTGCAGTGTCTTGTTTCATGTATTTATTTATTCCCATTTCTCCAATTCCACAGTTGATGAAAAACACATTGCCAATGACCTTATCTTGGGTTACCTCAAAAAAAGTTAATTTTTTTTTAAATATATAAAATCATGGTATGTTTGTAAGTATTTAAACAGAAAGATGTCTGCCATGTGGCTAAGATAGTTGTATATTTCCCTCCATCATTACCAAGGGTAACTGTTTGGACACAAATAGGATTTTGAATCCAGATTTTCAAAGCAAGCAGGCATGAAAGATTGGTACAATAAAATCTTTTTACCTCCATGTCATA
The DNA here is from genome assembly GCA_023376005.1 of Doryteuthis pealeii. Taxonomy (NCBI): domain Eukaryota; kingdom Metazoa; phylum Mollusca; class Cephalopoda; order Myopsida; family Loliginidae; genus Doryteuthis; species Doryteuthis pealeii. Next base: position 73,019,241 of record CM042140.1, on the reverse strand, counting down.
CTAGGTTTGGTTTGGTTTATTTGTTTAATGGCATATCAACCTTCATGGGTTATTTAATGCCAAGGCTATCCTTGTATGTATTTAAAACTTCCACACAAGCAGGATGCGACACAAGGTCAATTTTAAGTGGAGTTTAACAGGTTTCAATTAAAAGTTTTCCTTCCTAGACTGGTTGCTACGCTGAGGTTAAAGAGCCCCATCTGCCCTATTTACCCATAGCTGAAGGGGAAAATAGTTGGATGCATACCTTTCCCAAGGGTATTAGCACTATGAGAAATGTAATGAGCCTCATCAAAGATTTTTGTGTAACCGTGTCCATTTTCTACAATGATAACCATTACACCAAGACTGCCTCCAAAAGCCGGATTTGTAGAACAGTAATGGTACTATTTAACTTATAGCTTGGGAGGGAATGAAGGGGTTCATACCTTTCCCAAGGATATTAGTTCAAAAGTAAACATAAAAGCATGACTGGAGTTCAAACACGCTTACTACAATGTTGCAGTCCAGCATATTATCCATTATGTCATGGGAACCCCCCCCCCATGTCATACCAAGTTAAGTTCGAGACAGAAAGAGAAATGATGAATGAAAATTTTTTTTAATAGATTTTGTTCAAAAATCTAAATGCGATAATTATTAATTACAACTCAATATTTTCTATGTATAAATGTTAATCTATGTAATTTTACCAAAGAAAAAAAAATGCCTTGTCAGATGGGGTAAAAAAATAACACAGACTGCACCTCAGCAGAGGGGTAAAAAATCCCCCCCCCCATGAGGCCACCTGTTGGCCATGAGTAGTGACCCATGATGCTTAAGGATGGAACCCTGGTGACTGAGCAGTCCATGACATGCAACACTCTACTAGACAGGCAAGTTGGAGAGGCCCTCTGATCAATCGGCTGGTCACATCAAGCCCTAGCACCTATATGATAGTCCCAACCTTATTATCTTATGTCATGCCCCAACCCTTTTTATCATATATGCTAGAAAGCAGTGACTGAGGGTCTTAGTGTCCTGGGTATGATGTAAAACTGCATCTAATGGTGAAGTTCCAGTTTTGGAGCTCTCGGGAGTGTAGAGAGATTACCTCTTCATCGCCATTACTCCCAGGTCCACTCGGAGGTGGAGTGGTAGTATCTTTTAGGGTCCCATCTATGGGTTAAGTAGGAAAAAATGATTTGTATTTTTTTTTAATTGAATACCCATCAAGCATGAATAGAGCAAAACGTCTTTGGTATAAAATAACTCAATAAGGGTTGACATGCCATAAAATCTGGCAAACCAAACCAAACCTAAGAAAAAAAAGGACTGCTAAAGAAAGAAGATGATAATGCAATTTTAGTGTTTGATCATTTATTCTAGTCATTCTAAAAGTTTTTAGTTAACTGTCAATGTAGTGACCAGACAGCATAAGTCAATATATATATATATCAGCATTAGACTTTTACCCAGATGTTACAACCTATGTTGTACTATATGCAGTTTGGGAGGCATGTTTAGCATAACTTAACATAATGGGAAATGGAATCAACAACTAGAAATAAAAATTTTGCACAAGGCTGTTTATATTTCAAGGTATGAAACCGGGTTCTACCCCATCATCCCTAGCTATAGGTAAATAGTAGGGCAGACTGGATTCTTTAGCCTTGATATGGCAACTAGTCTAAGAGAAGGAAAACTTTAAATTCAAACCCGCTGTATTCTGTTTAAAAATTGTTTTTATTTTATCACACCCTGCCCATGGTGGGTAAATATATATGATAAGCAGTTTTATCTGCAAAATTCAGAATAAATACAAAATTTTACATTGCTAATTTATTGCAATTGAAAATTGAGGTTGATTTTCCACATTAAATTCTACAGATTCTTTTAAGGAAAAAATATCTCTTTGCATGGTACAACCTAAAAAGAAATGAAAGAATTCTTCGTCATTTGTGTTTTTAATGAAAGGTGCATTTAATAATACACTAATAATTAGCACTAATTTTAAGTTTAAAGCAGGTTATTGTTTCTGTTTTTATCTACTGTTTGCTTATTTTTTAAAGTAAAAACTAAGGATCAAGATTTTAATTAGAAAAGAAATCCACTTCAAAAAATTATAAAATATATGCAGATGCAAATAAGTTTATGAAAATATTTCAATACAGAAATCATGTAGATTTAAAGACAGTCAAAATATGGCCAACAGGACCAAAGATAGCAGACAAAAGTCAAGAAAATTGCTAAAGAGAAGAAATAATTCAAATCTCTAAGACATTCAAAATGTTGTGAGCACGAATGTAAGAATTTTTGTTCTACAGGGTGGCCCATAAAAAAAATGTAATTATTTAGTCTTTTGAGTCATAAAATATAGTCCAGGGAAATATAATTCTAGTTATTTGTGAAAATTGATATGTTGTAGATTGCCTTCATTTTCACGGATACAAAGTTGCATCTTAATTCAAGTACTTTGTAAGACTTTGTCCAAGTTTTCTGGGGTCAGTCCTATTATCTCAGTATGAATATTATTCTTGAGCTGTAGCAATGTCGTAAGCTTATTCAAATACAAACACACTCCTTTGAATAACCCCACAAAAAGAAGTCAGTCAGACAAAGCAGATGAATAGGGAGTTCATTTGAATTCTGAATTTCTTGAAAATTTTTTTGGCTAAAACTCAGTTGAATAGTAAAATTCTATTAATTTGTTTTTTCTCATTGTAATTTGACATTTTCAATTTGCTAGGGTTACTTATATAGCGTAATTACTAGGGTCTACCAGAATTTGAGATTAAAAATAAAGCTGTGTTTGGATTTCTAGAGAAAGAGAGGAAGAAGAAATAAGAGCAAACAAAGGTTAAAATTTGGAAGAGTAAACACACAACGGGGTGCCAGTAACTTGACCGAGGAATGACCCCAGAAGGGGATTTGAAAGTAAAAACGGAAGTTCCCGGTATTGACTGGAAGTAGAAGTTACGTAGGGACGAGTAACAGAAGAAAAAGAAAACTGTTCGCTTTTGCTTTCGGCCATAGCAGGAGTCAGACCTGCCTCATGGGTCCCCGGACGGGTCTGACATAGCAGTAGTGGATATGATTTACAACAGAGGAATATAACCGTACCCTCTGTCTTTCCTTCTCTCTGAAAAAGAGCCCACGAGCCTGGAAATAAATACTAAGCCCCTTGTAACTATACAACTTGCATGTATGTTAATAACGACAACTACCACTAAAACTTGAGTTGGCCCATACAACATATATCGTTCTGGAGGTTGCCACAAATACACTTTGGTACTGTGACCATACCATTATACTACAGTTATAATACCTGAAAAATAATATGAAAATTAATTTTTTTTTTTTTTAAGTTATGAATTTTTTTTTAAATTAATCGGTATTTTGAGGGCCATTCTGTATTTAATTATAAAGTTGAAAAAACATTTACTGACTTAATATCATCAAAACACTGTAGAGAGGACAGCATATAAGCTATTTCTACAAACTAAATGTCAAGCAGTTTCACTATTTGCTTAAATGTCATTTCCGTTTTGTTTTTGTTTTTCTTTTCTCAATGAATTTGGCTTGGTTTGTGGAAATAGAATTGTTACTTTTTTATTTCTCTTACATTAAATCTTACTTTAACTATGGTACTCTTCTAAATAAGATCAGAAAACAGTTCTGTATGGATCTGAGTTATAGAGTGTGATTGATAGCATTACCAACAAGCTCCAAAACTTTGCAAACAGATGCCTATATATGTAGATCAGTTGACCTGAAAAATATTTCTGATACAAACATGTGGGAGAGAATTATATCTTCACTAACCAGGATATGAAGATGTGTGTTGGGGGTGGGGTGGGTTCAATGCACCTTATGTAAACCAGCTGGTAGTGTCACAAGGCAAGCACTGAACTGAAATCCAGAGTGGGAGAGAAGAATTGGTAGGCCAGAGGAGACTGGTAGAAGATTTGAAGAGTGAGGCAAAGGCAGCTAGAAAGATAAGGGGGTCATTAGTTGCCAATAACTGGTATGGTGTTGTATCCTTATGCTTCATAAGTAGCCAACAGCAATAGGCTAAACTGAAACATGGTCTTTTGTTGGCTGCAAAGGTGGCCCTCAAAATACTGAAACATTGTAAAAATTCATAGGTTTCTTGTTTTAATTTAATTTTTATATCATTTTTCAGATATTATAAGTAACCTAAGCAAATTGAAAATGTCAAATTAAAATGTGAAAAATTAAATAGAATTTTATTACTCAACCGAGAGGTTTTAGAATTTCAACAAAATGAAATTTTGGGTGGCTGAATAATTTCAAGAAATTCAGAATTCAAATGGCCTCCCCATTCACCTGCTTTGTCTGCCTGACTTCTTTTTGTAGGATTATTTGAAAGGAGTGTATATATTTGAATAAGCTTAAGACATTGCTACACCTCAAAAATAATATTCGTGCAAAGAAAAGAGAACTGACTCCAGAAACCTTGAGAAAAGTCTTACAAAGTGCTCAAATTAAGGTGCAACTTCGTATCTGTGAAAATGAAGGCAATATACAAGATCATTTTTCACAAAAAACTAAAATCAAACATACATACAATCAATCTTATATATATATATATATATATATATATATATATATATGGTGGTGATTGCCACTTCTTCACAAAAGAAGGCCATTTCTACAAAGTTCAGCTGTGAGCACACAAGTGGCTCAGAAGTTCAGCTTTGCTTTTACACATCCTATACACACACAAAAAAGAATGAAGAAGTAAGAAGATAAAATATAATCTAATACCTATAGGATAAACTTCCTTTTGGTCAGAACCATTTTTTTAAATATAAATATACATTAGGAAGGTGTCCTTGCTTGAAAGAACAGGCTTAACCTTAGAGATAATAAAGTAGCTTCAGGCTTCAAAGTGAGGAAACAAACAAATCAAGACTGTATGTATTTACCAACCCCTCCGCACAAGCAGGATGTGACACAAGGTCAATTTTTTAAGTGGAATTTAACAGGTTTTAATTCAGAGTTTTTCTTCTAGACCGGTTGCTATACCAAGATTAAAGAGCCCAGTCTACCCTACTATTTTGCCCAAAGTTGGAAGGAGAATAGTTGGATGCATACCCTTCCCAAGGGTATTAGTGCTATGTGTAATGCTACCAGGATTAAACTTGTGTCACTGTGTCCATTTCCTATGACAATAACCATTACATCACAGGCACCTCCACAAAAAAAAAAAAAAAAAGCTGTAGCCAAAACTAAAAACAATTTTTTTTATGTCTGAAACAAATCTTAGAACATTGTAGAAATTTAGTAAATAGATAATTTAGTATGACTATTCAATTTGGTATTATCAAATAGAAAAAAGATCTTGGATGTGTGTTTCAGTTGAATAAAGAAGAGCTTTAAAGATATTTGATTAATAGAGAGAGAAATAAATAAAAGAAATAAGATCTTTAAGCAAAGAGAACATCTGGTTCTTTTCATAGGTAAGGATTAAAAAGATTGTAAAATGTCCATTTAAAAAAAAAAAATGTGTGTGTGTGTGTTATAGCAATTTGAGTTGAGTGTTCTGTGATCAAAACATCTGCTGCTGCTGGCTCTGCTACTAACCTGTAATACACATCCACACAGAAGAAAAATCAATAATGAGCTTCTTCTGGAAAGGAAATGTCAATTGTTCTGTCAAAATCTATACAAGCTCATCAGAAGGAAGAAAAATAACTAGCAAATATTTGACCGGCCAGATTGTTTTGTAATGAGTTTTTACACGTGATTATCAAGAGAAGAACCATTAGTAAACTAGAGCAATGTAATTAAAACGAGCATGATTAGAGGAGAGTAAAGACGTCTTTTTTGGAATGGAATACTAAAAATGGAAAACTAAGTCAGATTTCTCAGAGTGATGATAACTGATGTAATCAAGAACCCGGTGAAATTATCTTTCCTCACAAAACCAATCAAAAAATCTTTAAAGATAAATGGATAATTTACAATTTATTAAGCAAATCACCTACATTTTTATGGGTGATGGCAACTGATGTTCAGTGTAAACAATTGAGAATCGATTTCAGGTTTTCACGTTTGAATTTACATAAACTACTATTCTTAGATTTTTAAAAAAAAGAAAAAATGAAAAAAAAAAAAAAAAAAAGGATTTTTCTGATGTTGTTCCCCAAATTTAGAAAAAAGGAAAAAAAAAAAAAAAAAAAAAAAAGACATTATGTCTCTCAAAAAAAGATGCATTCAGACCGATTAATTTTAATGGCATGTCAACCCATCTAGGATTATTTTATGCCTAGAGGTTAGAGAATCGCATTCATTACATATTTATACAATATCAAGTATTCCCATCTAATACAAATAATTTAATCATAGTTGTTTGGTTTCACATAACCATTTCTTAATCTTATCTAATACTAATAATAATATGGTTTCAAGTAATTATTTCTAGTTAATAGTCATTTGTTTGCACACTGTTATATGGTTTAAATAACTAATAATAATCCTTACTAAACAATTATAGGTTCAACAAACTATTCTTAATACAAATAATTGCAGTTGTATGGCAACAAATATCCCTATCGAAGACATAATTTTTAAACAAATTTATTTGACACATAGATGGGATCCTAACTATTGTCAAAGTTTAAGCACCAGAAATGTATGCCTTAAAGGAGTGGGGGTGTTAAGGAAAAATTGTGATATTGTAAAATGTACCTGGTACCTCTAAAGGTCGAAGATCATTCCTAAAATGAGGTAACTAAGTGAGTACCCAATACTATTAGTATTTCTGTAATTTAACCATTGTAGTTCTTTAAGACAATAACAAAATAAAATCATTCTAATATATATAACTCCATTGCAATCTATTTGATTTCCATGTCACAGTTGAATGAGCTATCTTTATTAAATTCTAAAATAAATTGATCAGTTAAAGGTTAAAGTTAATAGAAAAAATGACATGATGACATGCATTTTTTGAAATTGAAATAATTTATTATAAATTATTTCAATTCAGTATATATATATCTACACCTGGATAATAAGTGTTATGCTTAAGTAATAGGTACCAGGTAATTTTTATAATATCACAATTTTTTCTTAAGGGACCACTCCTTTTCAGCATACATGTCTGTAACCTAAACTTTGACTTCACACTGCTCTAACAGATACTACAGAGTGGGCCTGGGAGTAATGGCAATAAAGGAATACTTCACACTCTCCAGAGCTTCAGAACTGAAACCTTACCACCAGATGCAGTTTAGTACCATACCCATGTCACCACTTGGTGGAGGGAGAGGTCTTACCACTCTGCAGAGAATACAGTTAACCTATTCTAAGCCCTACCAATCAAGGCAGTTTTGGCTTAAAACAGTTGGAAACAAATGTCCCAATATGCAATCATTTTTAATTTTTTTAATTGAAGGAATATGAATAATTATGTAATTGTCAACTTAAAATGTTATTTCCAATGATTAAAAAAAAAAAAAGAAAGAGACTGAAACTAGAATAGGGATTATAATAAGGTTTAAGTAGTTTAGTTACTATGGAGTCAATATACCATTCACTGTATTTATATGAACCTATTACAAAAGACAGGGAAATAAGATTAAGATACAATTCAATTTATCCTTATATATAATACTAACACACACCACATTTTTAATTAGCTATTTTGTTTAATGGTATATCAACTCTTGTGGATTATTGAATGCTAAATCTTGTTTTTGTATATATGATTTGTAAGAAAGTAGTTTTTAGATAAATATTTTCATTTCGTTTGGTTTTATACACTGGAAGAAACAATTTGTATTAACTTCTTGTGTATTAATAAACTGCTGGTTGACCCTCAGCCACTGCCTTCTAGCACCTATAAGATAAAAAGGGAAGGGTTTTTGTTTACCATAAGAGTAATTTGAAGAATACAGTTGGAAATTAATCATATAGGTGCTAGGGCTTGGCATGACAAACCAATTGATCAGACTGGGCTTCCCCAACCAACCATCTAGCCCAAGTAAAGACTGAAGTGGAGTGTTGCATGGGACCACTTAGTACCCGGGACACAGACCCCTCACCCACCAACGGCCACAGCCAACAGGGCAATCAATGGAAGGGACACAACCAAATAACAAGAGTTGATTGACGAATGTTGGTGATATAACCCCTCTGCACAAACAATTGAAGGGGGTGGGTAACAATTTTACTTTTTTCTAGATGATTTGACATGGAATTATCCTGGTATTTTTTCTGTGACCATGTGTCTGACTTTTTTCTTTTTCCTAATGTGAACTTGTCGTCATTTCTTCATCTAGTCTTTGTCAACTTTTATTGATTCCCTGCAATCCCACACTCAACTTAATTGTTTGCATTTTATTTTATACCCCTCCATATGAGTAGGATGTGACACAAGGTCAATTTTTAAGTGGAATTTAATAAGTTTAAATTCAGAGTTTTCCTTCTCCTAGACCAGTTGCTTAATCAAGGTTAAAGACCCATTTACCCATAGCAGGAGGGAGATGAGTTGGATGCATACCTTTCCCAAGGGTATTAGCACTATGAAATGCAACCAGCTTTGTCCAGGATTTGAACTCTGGTCGTCATGTCCATTTCTTATGGTGATAATCACAGCACCTCATTATAGGTCAAGTTTTTAAATATCTATTTTGGGAAACTGATAACAGAAAGCTATAAAATGTATAAAAAATGTGCATAGAATGAAGCTTAGCATTGCAAATATTTATATACACTGAGCATATAAACATACACAAATCTATACAAACCAAATAGTGGTAACTGTACGACATTCAGCTCATAAGATATTTAAAAGCACATTCTGAATTGGATGTTTATAAACAGGCTATTTGGAATTAGGTTAAATTCCTGGTCAATTCAGAGATTTATTTATTTTGTGGTATAATTCAATAAGCTATTTGATAACCCAACTAGCTTCTCATTTTATCTCAAAAGATAATTTCTTCCAGATATTTCAAAAACTTACCAATAGATTAAAAAAATAGTCACAGAAGAAATTAATACATTGATAATGCAAAATAACACATTTCTGTATGTATATATAATTTGGTGGGTCCCAACTAAAGTTACTTAATAAATTATAGTTTTTATCTATGAACAACTAAAGCTGTCTAACCCCTACCTTGTACCCCATACAGTGTAATTCATTTCCAAGAAAATATTGAAATGTATTAACAGTTAGCTGGAAATGGTGGGGGAAGAAAAAAAAAACACTGGGATGCATGGATCGGATTTTTCTGCATCCTTTTAGATTTTTGTATGCCAGGGACACAGGATGCGTACCTATCAGCATCTCTGTATATATAAAGTAAAGTAAAGTAAGTAAAATGGCCTATTGTCAGTATCAATCAGACAGCAAGGGAGTCTATCCCTTTTCATTAGCACTAAGCCAGGGAGTTTGTTTTTGCATCAGGGGTGGAGCATCACATCTACCGTCAGCTCCCTACTTTACTACACAGATCCAAGCAATGCTACTTGTGTGATGAGTCAGTGATGGCTGAATCTGGAACATAGTGATTCCTAGGCAGATGTTCTGACTGAGCTAAACCTGTGCACGCGTTTACTCAACCCCTCTGCAGAGTACAGCTGGTTTGAATTCAGAGTTTTCTTCATTCTAGACTGGTTGCCATACTAAAGTTTAAGAGCCCAGTCAACCCTACTATTTACCTATAGCTGGGCAAGAATAGGTGAATTCAAACATTTCCCAAGGGTATAGCACTATTGATATTGTAACTAAGCATTATTTGCTTAAATAGGAATACTTAAAACCATATAATTGCGTACAAATTATTTATATTAGATAAGAATAATTACACAAAGCCATATAAAGGCTTGTAAATTATTAGTAGTAGATTAGAATATTTAATTGAAGATGAATATCTGTTTGCAAATTATTATTAGATAAGTAATAACTGTGTGCAAATTATTTGTACTAAGAATAGTTACTTGAAGCTATAATTGTCTATATATTATTATTATTATCACTATTATTATTAATAGGAATAGTTACTTGAAACCATATAGACAAGACATATCCCATAACTTAGTTTGGTTGTGGTATCACTTCTCATGTAGCATGTCTTGGGCAGGAACAACCTGGTGGAGGTGATACCTCATCAGGTCTACAACTGGTTTGAATTCAGTTTTCCTTCTAGACTGGTTGACATACCATGATTATAGAACCCAGTCTGCCCTACTATTTATCCATAGCTGGAGGGAGCATATTTGGATTCATACCTTTCCCAAGGTTATTAGTACTATGTGAAATACTTCCTATGATAACCATCCCACCATGAGTGCTTCCTCAAAACAATATAATTGACTGAAAATAAAAAAAAAAAAAAATAAAAATAAAAAAAAAATCTGATTTCAGCATTAAGGTTGACATGCAGAAAAACCAACCAACCAACTGTACATGTAACAGCCTATGTGTGGTGACACTTTAGTCCAATTTTATCAATAGTTCAAATTCTTTAATTGATTTGTTTATGCTTCACACCAACATTAACATTTTTTGCAAAGATTGAACATAAGCAAAAAAAAAAAAAAAAAAAAAAATTTTTTTAAATAAAGTTTTTAAAAATAGAGATTACATATCAGTTTGACCCCATCATTTTAGTCTAAACAAAAAAGAAATGTTAAACCACTCAGTTTTCAGTATATTAGATACAATTTGTGTGGTGTGTGTGTGGGGGGGGGGTGATACAGACGGATTTATTGTGAAAATATTAGAGTATCACAGAGTTTGATTTTCTCCAAGAAAAGATTGTTAAACAACCATTACTAAAATTACTTTAAAAAGAAAAAACAATTTGTAAGCAAAATTAGATACAGAGGCAGAAATGAAAAACAAAAAATCTAAAGACAAAAATAAACTGACTGCAACACAACTAATCTGCGTCTTCAGAAAACAATTTTCTGGTTTTTCAAGCAGAGAAATGAGAAATGGCCACGAGTGAAATGCTAGTTTCATGAATAATTAAAAAGGTGTCTAAGTATTTTGGAGTTAAAAAAAAGAAAAGAAAAAGAAAAAAAAAGCAGACAAATATAAAATTTAGACTTTTTAAGAAAAGGTTCAAAGCAAAATGAATAAGATATTCACATGAATTAAATGATCAGCAAAACTTATTTTAAAGTTCCCTTTTTTCTTTTGCTACGACTCCAAACTAAAATAGTAATGATCTTCCCTATCCAAAAGGTGTTAAACCAAATTTTTTTATATCAGTAAAATAACCAGCATACTAACCTACTAACCCAGCAGGAAAGAAAGAAATATTCTAAATACAAAATCTAGGACAAACCTAAGGAAAAAGGAAGCAACAGCTCAAGAGAAAATTTCATCTGATCCATAGAAGATGTTTTATTTAAATCCTTATTTTTTTAAGGGGCCAGTTCAGCTCAGTTAGTAGAGCATCCGCCAAGGAATCGCAAGGATCCAGACTCGATACCAGCCCTCGTCAACTCAGCGAGTAAGTAGCACAGCTTCGGTAATCTGATCTGTGCAGTAAAGTATCTGGGAGCTGACGATAGGTGTAGCACTTCACCTCAGCAAAACCAAGCTCCCTTTGCCTAGCACTAGTGAAAAGGGAATAGACTCCCTCACTGTTCAGCTGATACTGACAATAGGCCATTCTGCAGATTTTACTATTTTATTTCACCTTTTATTTTGAGAAATACTAGACAAATGTTAAAGTTAAGAGAAAAGGAAAAGCTTCTGATTTAACCTTTGCTGCCTTCAGTTGCCTAATTAAAAAACTAGATATTAGTTTGAAACAATTAAAAGCTTGAATCAGTTATTGTCGCAGCCTAGCTCCATTTACCATGACAATAGACATACTTCAAGCACTTCCTAAAAATGCATTAATATATATTCTAATAAACCCTGCCCTATCCCTTTTAGGTGACGGGACAAGTGCTGCTTAGAGGGATTAGCCCCCACCCCCACCCAAGACAACACCAAAAGTCGAGGCTCCTAACCCAGCTTATTGCCGAGCCACACCAGAAAGGGAATGCTATTGGTTCCATGTATTTTTTGTATTGAGCTTCAGTTTGTGTGTGGCTCCCCACATTAAAAAGACCTTGTGTTAATCCAGCCTGGTGAGAAATCAGGAAAATGATTTTATATATATATATATATATATATTCTAATGCAAGATGTTGCATTAATATACATATATATTGCAACATTAATATTATATATATATATATATATATATATTAATGCAACAGGCTAATTTCTCACTTACCTCCATGTAGTATTATCACTATATGCACTTGTGTTACATAAATCTAGAGAATCATTCAAAATATTAATGCCCTAGCAGATTTCACCTACACATACACATTATTGTACCTTAATATGTGCATCTAGGGGCAGAAGAGCTTATAGAGTCACAGCCTGACAATACAAACATTTGTATATCCTAAAGTGTGCAGTTCAAGTGCAATACAGTTTAGTATAATCAATTAGAAATAGCCTATAAATTACTGAATAAAACTAAAAACAGTAGAGAAATAATAATCAGATTGGACTGCACAATGATATATGCTAATTGGAGAACATTATTATAAATTACCAAGCAACTTGATTGCTTTCTTTTGTATATAATACAGATTGGATAATTTAGACAGCAGGGCAACTTCTCTATATTCTCTAGGACAGATATTTTCATTATGTACACATGAAATCGAAACTACTCATATAAAAGTGAGGAAATAAAAAAATCCAGCAAGCTGTTACATGCACCTAATCAGACAGACATGAACAAATACTACTTGGTATGAATAAGAAAAAAAAAAGGGATAATGTAACATAGAAATGGATTTTAAATCAATATAGAAAATATAATACAAGTGATATATAAAGATAGAATAATCTTTACATGTGCAGGTGAGGGACCCAGTTATGAAAAGTTTGTTAAACAAGTTTTTTTTTTTTTTCAAGAAAAAACTATTTCAATCATAATAGGAAAATACTTTTTCTCATTTAGCTCATAATTGGTTTAGTTTGGTTTCTTTGTTTAATGGCATATCAACCTTCAAGGGTTACTTAATGCCAAAGCCATCCTTGTTGAAGAACAGTAGTGGTACTATCTAACCCATAGCTAGGGGATAAGGGGTTTATAAGATTGTTTTCCATGAGATTTGCACCTAGGTGTCTTAATATATTTATATATTATTAAAATCATCAGCCTTCATGGGTTATTTAATACCAAAGCCATCTTTGTAGAAGAACCGTAGGGTACTATTTAACCCATAGCTGGGATCTCACACTTGTAATCATATTGCAAGCTAAAAAATTTTCTAAGGGTTAAATTTTGTGAAAACGAGGATTTTTAGTGCATTTTAGTAGATGATCTTTGATGCTATTTCCTCAAACAATGCTGCAAGTAAAAGATATAATTTTTGGTATCAGTATTCAGTATACTAACACACAACTTTCTCATAGATGGACAATTTGATATTTTTTTAAAGTGAAAAAAATCGACCTACCCTACGGTAAACCAACATATCATGTCATTTTAGAATCAGGCCAACTCTGTGAGCACCTTAAAACATTCCGGGCCAAATCCAGAAATTTTGGATTCCCAATTTTTAATTACTGCAATTGTTTAAGGCGATTTTTTACAGCAAATTTTTAAATAAAATTTAATATGTATCTAATGTATGAAGTGTTCTTGTTAGGCCAAAGTCCCAATCAAGAGCCCTCCATAGGAGATAACTTAATTGCTACTCAATAGGGCTGCTTTTAAGCTAGTGTATAGATATTTTCTTAAGCTAGAGTATAGATATATTTTACTACTTAGGTCAGAAATATTGAACAAAAAGAGGTTCTTTATATTAAAAAAAAAAAAAAAATTATGAATGAAAACATAAAATTTATTTGAAAGATAGGAATTCAAAGAGTGAATCAATTTATTTCTGTAACGTTCATTTTCAAAAAATAATGTGCAGTAAATTATTTAAAATGGCAACATTTGCATTCACCATCAATCATGATGATTGATTATAAGTTTACCAATAAATATCAATCGAGATATGAATTACATTCTAAACATCTTAAGTACTGAATAACAAATACATTATCTAGATTTTATAGTAACAAAAAATAAAAACTATTAAAAGAACTATGAAAATAAACATTAAAATATAAGAATTTGAGCATTCCATTATTACTATTTGTTTGGCCCCTTGAGCATCTTCCCTTTTTACTATCTTCTCACATCAACTTTAAAAAGGGAAGAGAATCTTTGCACAGAATATAGATAATATTATTATAATTTAAAAATTGTAAATTGTCACTTATTTTAAATTTTTCTTTAAAAACAGAGCCTAAACTTACATATAAAAAATTTTTCTATGAATTTCTTAATTATAACAATGAAGAGAGAAAAAAATAGCAAAATGTACCATTTTGACAACTACAGATTTAATTTATAAAATTCACTCGTTTTAAAGACAAAAAAAAAAAAATTTTTACATGTGATTTTTTAAAATCTTTCCGCTTCATAAATACAGCAAAAATTATGTTAAGTTCCATTCATTTTCTTCAGAGTTTTGTTGAATTTTAATTCATTGGGGGGTTAAAAAAAAAGAAATTTTGTCCATACAAACAGTTAAGTAATTCATCCGACAGTTCCAAAAAATGCCCTCTTAATTTCTTTTTCTTACCATTATTTCTGAATCCTCCAATTTAATTTTTTTTTTTTTAATTTACGCTATTGCTGTTTTTGAAATGATTAGGCAATTTGTTCCAAAATTGTTACTCAATTAGCAAAAAATTCCAATTGGTTAATTGACTTAGTTATCATTATTACTTATGCAAGACTAATATCAGTTTAGTAAATACTAACACCAAATACAGAAATATGTTGAAACAATTTAAAAGACCCAACCAGGAATAACATGAAGGTTTTTTAGTTACTACATTTTAAAGAGTAGAATTTAATCAATTTACAGAAGAAAATTCTTTGTCTCAAGTTTGATTGGACTTATACTGAAATAGTTGACATCTAATCTTTAGTACCATATATATTCATGGATACGTCACATTTTATTGAACCAAAAATTTGGCCAAAATCAGTGGTGCAACCTATCCATTAGACATACATTTAAAACTGCACTGCTTTAATTTTTATTTATCATTAAGTAGCAACAATCAGCGATTGCAATGATGCAAAATGCATACAATATGCATTTGAAAGCTTTTGAAGCCTTTCATAAACACAAAATATCAAAGATTCGTACACCAACTCATTGCTTTAAACTCACTTGATGCTGCTGACTGTTATGCTTTTTTACTCAGGCTCATTTATGAAAAGCAACCCTTATTTTGCAACGATCAGCAATGACGCAAAATGCGTACAATATGCTTTTGTGAAGCATTCGAAGCTTTTTGTATACACAAAATATATATATATATATAAAAGTTTCCAATCGACTCATTGGCTTTAAACTGACTTGATGCTGCTGACTGTTAAACTTTTTTACCCAGGCTCATTTATGATCATAGTACTAAGAAACAACTCTTATTTCTAGATGTTTGCATTATACATCACAGTCTATGGCAAAGATGTTCTAGATCTAATACTTGTAAGCAAAGTCTTGAAACGAAGGTGAATATTTGATAAGTTTTATGTTAGAATAGGTTGTGTAACTAGTCAGATTATAAAGCAAACTATCTGCAGGTCAACCGCAAATACCCACTTTGCAACCTATCTGCAAAATATATACAGTAACTTAAAAACCTGGTTGGGTCTATCTTAAAATCATTTGAATATTTCTATACTTTACAGATAATAATGTCCTGTCGACAGAATATGCTGACCATGGACCCTGCAGAGGAGTAAGACTTCACTCCCAAAGATAGATGGTTGGTTGGTTGATTTTAACAGCATATCAACCTGTCTGGGGTTATGTCATGCCTAGAGATTAGAAAGTAATATATGTTGTGAATCTATATTTACACTTTTGTAGTAACTGGTTTTAACAATGTTTTGGCATCATGTATGGTATTAATTAAGTTCATGTCTATATTCTATGATATAATTTTATTTCCTTCAAAAAGGACAGAATGTCTTCTATGTTGACTTTTTCAAATAGATCTTTCATATTGTTTGCATTAAAATAACAGTTTCTGATGTAAGCAAAAAAACTCTTCATTCTATGAATAAGTATTTGACATGTTTCACACTGTGGTTCTTGTTCGAGTATATAGGAGTGCGTTAGTCTTGTGTGACCAATGACTTGTTCCTTTCTAGATTTCCTTAAGGCTGGTTTCCAGTCTCCCAGAGTAGGTTTAATTAGGGAGAGTTTATTGTGGATGTTGTTATTCCAGCGTTGTTGCCATTTTGTATGAAGGAAACTATTAATTTTAGGTTTTAAGTCAGTATGAACTTGTTGGGGATCAAATCTAAAGCCGATTTAGCAGCAGAGTTAGCTCTTTCATTCCCCCAAAGATAGAGTGGCCTGGATATTACATTAATCTTCATCTAATGGTGAGGCTCCAGTTCTGTAGTATTGGGGATTGAAGAGCACCCTTTCATTGACATTATTCTCAGGTCCACTCTGACCTGGAGTCGTAATACCTGTGAGGGTCTCATCTATGTGTCAAATAGATCTGTTTGCAAATTATTTGCATTAGATATGAATACCTGGATGTGCTCATGGTATAAAAGGTTATTGTCGTAGGAAATTTACACAGGGCTGTTTGCATTTCACACAGTGCTAATACCCTTGGGAAAGGTATGCATCCAACTATTCTCTCTCCAGCTATAGGTAAATAATAAAGTAGACTTGGCTCTTTAGCCTTGGTATGGCAACCAGTCCATGAGAAGGAAAACTTTAAATTCAAACCAGCTATAGGCTTGGAGAGGGATAAATGTAAATATAACCATACAATTACCTAATCTCTTAGCATAAAATAACCCCAGATGAGTTGACATCTCGTTAAAATCAATCAACTAATCAATCTACAGATAATATTACAATCAAAAATGTTGAGAGTTAAAAAGAAGTGGAGGTAGAATTCTACAAGCAATAAAAAAAGAAAAATCAATATGATACATCATCTCACTAATGTAAACAGAGTCCAATCAATAGATTAAAATGTTGATTAAGATAGACCAATTTAGCAGTTTAATTTAAATTGGGGAGACAAGATTAAAAATAGACAATGCTACAAATAAGACACTTACCATTCTCTTCATCTAACCAAAATTTATACATACAGATTTTATAACTAATTTTCTTCTAATTAAATGGAATAATATTGTTTGAAAGTCAATTTGTTAGTTTGAATTTCATCAGTAAGAAAATTGATGCTTTTTTTTATATATGTTCAGAGATGCTGATAAGTACGTGTCCTGCATCCCTGATGCACAAAAATCTAAAAGGACACATTAAAATCATATCCATGCATCCCATTGTTTTCTTTTTTCTTCCCTCACCATTTCAAGCTAACTGTAAATATATTTCAATAGTTTCTTAGAAATGAATTATGCAGGATAGGTTACAAGGTAGGAGTTAGACAGCTTTAGTTGTTTCCCCAAGTCATAAATAAAAACCCTACAATCTATTAAGAAACTTTAGTTGGGAGCCATTAATTTTCCTGGTGACTCATTCAAAGTTAATATGTGCATCCGAGGATGCACTAAAATAAAAAAAATCTATCAGCATCACTGTATGTTCAACAATTTAGAGAAAAACATTTATAGAATAAAAATACTGAATTTGTCCAGTAAGTTTTTTTTTTTAAATCCCGATGTAATTTGATTGATTTTAATGGCATGTCAACCCATCTAGGGTTATTTTATGCTTAGAGGTTAGGGAATTGTGAACACTGAATGCAACAGGATCCAAGAACTACTACACCGATGGAAGAAGTGTGCGGACTGCAAGGGGATTACATTACATGAGAGTATCTTGGTCAGCCTCTGAACTTTTCAGCCAACACTTGTACATTCATATTTAAATTTTTTTATGTAGTTATTTCTTCAGGTTTTTTTGGGGTTTTTTTTGTAAACGGTCCTATGATATACAAATAATTTTTAAACAGATCTATTTGACCAATAGATGGACCCTAACAAGTACTATTACTTGGGGTCAAAGTGGACTTGAGAGTAATAGCAATAAAGGATTATACACTCTCCAGATCTGGAGCCTCACCATCAGATGCAGTTCCATGTCCTACCCAGGACAGCTATTTTTTTTTTCTAATGGGGGTCTAACTTCTGTTCAGGAGGTACAGTCTGCATACAGTCAAAGCCCCACCAATAGAGCAATCAATACCAAGGAATTAATACTAGGGAGATTAAAAAATTTCCCGCACCTTTGTTTTATAGGAGCCAAGCTCATTATGGATGATTTGATAACTTGTTCTTTGCAGATTAGCCTAACTCATTGATGATAACTCACAGGTTCACCATTACCATCTTTTGAGCTTGCTGAATCTTTATATATTGGTATATCCTGCTAGTGGAGAGGCCATGTTTACACTTTAAAGACAGCAAGCAAAATGGCACAATCAGACTCAAACACTGATCATGTGACAACAACAGTGCCAACTATAAGCACATTTTCAGAATGCAGTGTGACAATAATGAAGATATTTTATGGCGAAAGTGCGGATAATTTTTGACTCTCCCTCATACATCAGATCATGAAGTCTTCCAAATAACAATCAACCACTACATGCTTAAAAATAATCATTAAAAAAAAATCTATAAAAAAAAGAAATTAAAAAAATAAAATTTTTTTAGCAAGTTTTAATACAAATTCAAATTTTTTGAAATCCAAGTATTAAGCATCATTCTTTTCCTCCAATAACATTGTCACCAAAAACATTGGTCCAAAAGAATCATTGTACTAGAGATATTTATCAAGTTTAGCTTGGTTTGGCACAAGATCACAAGCGTTGAGCACTCAATGAGTATCACACTTGTACATACAGGGATCCTTCATGGTGCAATGCTTAACAAGCTAGTCTGACAGATCCATTACTACTGAATAGCAAATTCCATCCTCACAGGATGTCCCATACTTGCAACCTTGTGTTACATCCTACCTGTGGCGAAGGACTTGGGTAAAAAGGGCATTTACTCATGGTGGTGTAGTGGTTAGCAAGATAGTCTTGCAGATCAATTACTGAATAGCAAGTTCAATGCTCACAGAATGCTCCATACTTGCGACCTTGTGTCACATCCTAGTCAGGGTGAACAGGTTAGGTAGATACCTATGGGCATCCATCGTGGTGTAATGGTTAGCAAGCTAGTCTCGCAGATCCATTACTACTGAATAGGGAGTTTGATCCTAGCTGGATGCCCTGTACTAGTGACCTATACTAACAAATCTCTGAGCAACAAGCTTGGTAAGACCTGGAAACTATTCAAGTATTCAGAACAAGTCATCTATATAAAGAGTGAGAGATACCTTAGCAGAAAACAGGTATAGACATGTTAAATAAATTAAGATTGTAATAGAATAGGAAAATAATGAACTTGGAAATTTTTTTATATAAAGAGGATATATATATATATACACACACACACACAAACACACACGTGTGTATGTATGTATATGTGTGTGTATGTATATATATATATATATATATATATATATATATATATATATATGTACACACACACACACACACACGTGTGTATGTGTGAATGATATCAAGTATTTCTGTGATAAGGAAAACTCTGAATTCAAAACTGGAAAACTATTTAAAAATTGACTTAGTGTCACATCCTGCTCATATAGAGGGGTATAAAATAAAATGCAAACTTTAAGTTGAGGTGGGATTGCAGGGTATCAATAAAAGTTGCCAGAGACAAAGACCAGATGAAGACATGACAACAAGTTCACATTAGGAAAAAGAAAAAAGTCAGACACATGGTCACAGAAAAAATATCAGTCACTTTATTAATATATTTAAATATCTCTTTAGGCTGATCTCAAATCAAGAAGACATGAAGTGGCATTTTTGAGTGAATGTAAGAATTGCTAAATCATAGCCCACATCCAATGGTAGAGGCCTTTTAGCTCGCCCACAAGTTCAGGGGTCTTTACTTGTCCTCTACTGGCTGATGGACACTTTTCAAAAAATCTTGCAGATTACCATTTTTTGCATCCACCACATGAATTCCCATAATTAACCCTTTGTTGCTGGTCACACAACTGGGCATCAGGTTCACTGGTGGTAGGAGGCAGCTACTACATTATATGGAGTAAATAACTAGCAAAATAAAACAAGACTGTTTGAATGGTGAGTGAGTAAGATTAACAGATTCAATCCTCACTAGGTGCTCCATATTTTTGGCCATGTGCAAAACTAAACTAAATTTGCATTCTGATTTATGCATTTAAAATCATCACAGAATTTTTGTTACCTTTAATAAAATTTCTGGAAAGTAAACTTTACAGTTATCTTTTCACTCAGCCCAAGTAAATTCATTCTACCATTAATACTTATTCTAGATAAAATTCTTTTTGCTATTAGTCATCTGCCTTTGTTCTCACCAGATATTTTATTAAATCCGACGTTAAATAAAAAAATAAAAAAAGAAAGACAATTATAGTGTGGATACAAAAAAAAATGTGGAAATAAAATACATGAAAAGAAACATAAAACATAAATCAATAATGTTGAAAAGACAAAACAGATAACACACAGACAATATAGACATTGCAAATCCTGGCGGGTGGGGTCTGCTTCATGATTGAAAGTTGCAGATTTTTCATCAGTACTGAAGGTCGGTATTCGTCACAAGGTAACAGCAACTGGGATGCGCACGTGACAGAGATAGTTAGCATTGTAGGAAATGGACTTGGTGAGCCAAGTTCAAATCCTGGATACAGCTGTTTTGCATTTCACTTTGCGCTTTAAGCTTTTGGGAACAGCATGAATCCATCTCTTTCTTCCTTCCTTCCTCAAGCTAGGGCTAAAATAATCAGGCAGAATGGGTTCTTTAGCCTCGTAAGTAAGAAAACTAGTCTAGAAAAAAAAAAAAAAAAAAAAAATTCAAACTCCTTATCAATGTATTGGTCTGGTAGTGTAACTTGTTGCATTGAGCCAGTTTAGGGATCCAGATCAGAGATGGTTCCTTGCAAATCGTACCATGTAACCCAGTACATTCTGTCACATGCTACTTAGAGAAACAGACACTGTCAAGTAACTTTGTCATTAACCTGAGATTATATAAAAGGGAATTGCTCAGCATAAAAACATAAAACCTGAAAAAAGGTCACTGTCGGCTGGGGCGTTAGAATGCACCGACTCTACTTCTGCAGAGGGGTAAGACTCCCCCAATGGGGCCACCTGTTGGCAGTGGGTGGCAACCTGTGATGCTTAAGGATAGAACCCAGGTGGCTGAGCAGACCATGACTTGCAATATTCCACTTTAGGCTTTTCTTGGGCTAGACAGGTGGGCGGAGAGGCCCCCTCCGATCAATCAGCTGGCCACGTCAAGCCCTAGCACCTATATGATTTTGCCAACCCTATTGCCCTTATGGCAACCCCAATCCTTCTTATCATATGGGTGCTAGAAGGCAGTGACTGAGGGTCTATATGTCCTGGGAATGATGTTAAACTCTATCTGATGGTGAGGTTCCAGTTCTGGAGGTTTGGGGAATGTGGAGCACCCCTTCATCACCATTGCCCTCTGGTCCACTCTGACCCGTAGTGGTAGTATTTGTTAGGGTCCCATCTATGGGTTGAATAGAAAAACATGAGTTTATAAACAAAATTGTATTATGCATTAAGAATGAATTTATTTCACAACTTTGTCGGCATTAAATGACCCACCGAGGTTGATATGCCGTAAAACCAAACCTGAAAAAAGGTTACAGGCCTATAACAGCAACTGCTGATTTTCAAGATAGGACTGCCCTGTTGGTTGGAGCTGTAGAATACACAGACTACACTTCTACAGACAGATAAGAACCCTGCCAATAAGTCCACCTGTTGGCTGTGGGGGCAACCTATAAAGCCTGAGAACAGGATTGTGGTGGCTGAGCAGTCCATTACCCAGATATTAAGTAAACCCATGACATGCAACACTCTACTTCGGCCCTTACTTGGATTAGATCAGAGTTTTTCAACCGGTGCGCCACGGCACACTAGTGTACCGTGAAGCTTCCATGGGTGTGCCGTGAGTGATAAGGGCGGTTGATCATCCTCTTATATTTTTATTCTATTACTTTAATATTTTTTGTTGTAATTATGCTACACTTGTAGCACATTTTCACTATTCCTTTTCTTTTAAAATTTAAATGATAAAATAATTATGTTTATATACTGATGGTGTACTTTGATCAATTTATTGCCCAGCTCACTGTGCCATGAGATGGAAAAGGTTGAAAAAGTCTGGATTAGATGGATGATTGGAGAGGCCCCATCCAATCAATCAGCTGGCCACTGTTGTTCTAGTACCTGTATGATTTTCAACCATATTCTTGAAATTTTTCTTATAGGTAACACGCAACCCTTTTTATCATATGGGTGCTAGAAGGCGGTGGCTGAGGGTCAACCACCAGTTTATCAATTTATCACATATGAAGTTAATGAAAATTATTTCTACCAGTTTATAAAATCAAACCAATATTTACCAACTATTTGCTTAAAAATTATATATACAAAATAACCAACCAACTAGCCAAGATAGGAAGGGCTTCTCCTGTAAGAAAAATAGTGCAATACAGATTTTCTACTCTACATTTTATCTTGTACCATAGATAATTCATTTAGTAAATATCAAGATGCTGGATTTATAAAAGGTACTAGACAAGATGTGACCTGTTGGGTCACCCATTGAGCTCTCAGTACATAATTGGGATTTGGGAAAATAGAGTTTGCAAAGTGAATTAAATTTTTAAAAAAGAAAAATAATACGACCAGAGAGTTAAAAAAAAACATTAAAAAGATTTCTAAGAAAGGAAATGTTTGATCTAATTTAAAGTGAAATGGATCATGGAATTTTATTAATCTACAGGTCTGTAGCTGAATCTTAACATACAAATAAAGTGAGTAGTTAAATGCCCATCACAATCACTTCCCCATCTCTCTCTTACTCACTGAGAGAAACTAACATATATAATTATGAGGTAATCAAGATATACAGAGAGAGGGTGAAAGTGATAGGCAGAATGTGAGTGAGGGACGGGTCAGTTTTTTACTTAATTGCAAATTACGACTAATTAGAACCAATTAAAATGGAATTTTTTTTAAATAACTCAATCCTAAAAGCAAGGAATATTTTAGTATAAATGTTGTGTCATTAAACTAAATGGGGAAAAAGCCTTTAGGAAACAAAAATTGATTCACTCAGCTTTGGTATAATAATAGATATATACTCTGAGAACAAGAAGTATAAAAAGTTTTATCAATGTTATACATGGATACACTTTATCATTAAGAAGTTCATACATGAAATTAAAAGATAAAATATTTCAAATTGTCATTTTTCTGAAGATAAAACTGTCAAATACAAATTATAAAAGTCTTTATGATCATGTATTCTAATGAAAAATTCCTTAAACTTTAACAGCACAGGAAAAATAAAATAAAATAAATTTTCTACACATTTTTTTATTAACTAGCAGGGCCTGTGGATATAGCATAGAATGATAATTCAATCATTAAAAACATTTGATATGTTTACTTAAGAGTTATTGCCAAATAGTTCAATATGTAAAAAGTATAATAATCTCGATTTAACTCTCGCTCTTTTTTATCTTTCTTTCCTTCATTTCATTAGGTTCGATTGAATCAAGATTAGTATTATATCTTCCCTACTGTTTCTTATATTTTTTCTGTATAGCATGTCTTTTTTCTTCCTTTTCTTTAATAATAATCAGTAAATTATCCTTTGGTATTATAAAATATAAGATCCTATATCAATGTCATTTACCCTCACAGGGTTTTGGTGTCCGCTTGCGTACTTCATTTTGCCATGACTCTCCATCTTTGAATGGATAGAGCTGGCCCAACCCACCCCAGGTGAATGCTGCCCCAACAATATAAGTAAATAAACTTTTGTACTATTTAGATTTTTCGGACTTTTGTCCTCATCTTTATTGTTATATACACAACATTTTGGCCAATGTGCCATTCCCCCGACCTTCTTCAGGTGTTTCTCGCAATCAGAAGCCTTCACAGAACTTCAAACAGAACCCTTTATTTAATCCACTGGGGTAAATTGTTCTCACTCCATTAACCATGCCCGAGTACAAGTGTTAAGCTATGTTAAGTAACCTATGTTATTACCTGTAGTCAAGTTGAACTTGAAACCTACAGATGATTGTCACTTAGAACTGTTTTAACTCAATCCATTGTGCAACTGAACAATACAAATAATACAAATCATCAAACCTTATCTTAACATTTCAGACAAATAAATAAACTTTCTACAATATTTAATTTAACAGTGTAGCATAAATAATAATAGAACAAAAATACAAAACCTGAAAATGAATGAATACCATAAAAAAAAATAAAAGCAATAATATGTATGTATTTACTAAACCCTTTGCAAGAGTTGGATGTGATACAGGCTCACTTTCTTAAGCAGAATTTAACAGGCTTGAATTCAGAGTTTTCCTTCTCCTAGACTGGTTGTCTAATCAATATTAAAGAACCCAGTCTGTTCTGCTATTCCCCATAGCTGGAGGGAGAATGTTGGATGCATATCTTTTCCAAAAGGTATTTGCACTATATGAAATGCAAACAGCTTTGTCTAGGATTTGAACTCCTATCACAGAGTCCATTTCTTTAGTGCTTCCACATAATAAAACAATAAGGATAGATTTAGTCTTCTCAAAGATATGGGAGGATTGTCTAATAGAACCATGTCTATATTCCACTTAAACCGAGTGGGGAAAATGTGGGTTTAAATTTTCAGTAAAACAAACTCCAAAAGACTCCATGTTAAATATTAATTCTTATGTCTATTTATCTTAATGGATTAACTTTTAATCTATATCATTTTTATGAGATAAAATAGAGATATATATATATATATATATATATATATATATATATTTATATTAATTCAAAGCTCCACCTTGTTAGCAGGTCTTAAAATATGCTGACTGTATCCCCTGCAGAGGGTTAAGATTTTTTTTTTTTTTTAAAGGTGTCCCGGGTATGATACTAAACTGATGGTGAGGTTCCACTTCTGGAGATCTGGGAGGTAGAATCTGTTAGAGTCTTATCTAGGAGTCAAATAGATCTGTTTAAAAAATTGTATTAAATAGGACTACATTTAAAAATAAAAAAAACTTTTATTTAAATATGAATCTACGAGATTTGGTTGAAAAGTTCATAGGCTGACCAAGATAGTCTCATGCAATGTGCCCCCTTTGCAGTCCACACAATTCTTCTATCAGTGTTGCAGTGCTTGAATCCCATTGAACTTTTCAGCCCACCCACATACAATGAATGCAATTCCCTAACGTCTAGGTATAAAATAACCAAAGATGGCTTGATATATTGTTAAGATTAATCACTCAATCAATTCAAAGCAGAATTATTAAAGTTAATATAGAAAATGTTTTTAGGTAAAAACTAATTATTTTGATTTTAAAATATTTTTATGATTTATATACACAATATTAACTTCTATATCACTTTTGAATAGTATCGGCCTATGATCACATAAGTTATGTGCTTTTGTGCTTTCCTAACTAGGTTTACCAGAATTTGAAACTAAACAAAAACAAAAGAAAAATAATTTAATGCCAGAGCATTTTAATCTACTCAAAAAAAAATGTTAAATAGTTCTATTTCATTAAAATTAATTTATTGAAATTTAAGTACTGTCACTCTTATAAATATCTTAAGACAAAGGAATCTTCACTCTCAGTTGCAGTAATCTATAGATATCAATTAGAGTTATTTTGGTGAATGTTTACTGTTATTATTGACTACCTGCAGCTAGCACACTTTAAAAGAATACTAGTGGTGTCTCAGTGACACTCAAATCTGTCTCGGTATCAAGTTCCTAATTAAAAAGCTAACTTCAAAGCAAAGCAGCTATCAATAGACATATCAGCAACCTGCCCTGCTCACAGTGCTTTCATTTTTCAATGATTATTCTAAAGAAGCTAAGAAAAATATAAAAAAAAACATTCTTAACACTATGACTGACTTTAAAATAATCAGCTTTTTTTTTTTTTAATTTTTTTTTTTATTTAATATTGAAACAATTGGAAAAAATAGTTGTTTAATAAAAAAAACAACTTAATAGCTAAAACGAAAAATGATCTTAAAATGTAAACAATTTTAAATTTGCATAACTGTCCCTTCATTCCCATTGGGACAACAGTGTCCCAGTCAAATTTCATTTTCATTTTAAACCTTTAGATGTCATACTCAAAAGATAATTTTGCATATCCAAAACTTGATAGTGAAAAGGTTGTTGAGTTGTAAATGATTATTGGTATCATGTCCTCAAATGGTATAAGCATATAAGAATAAAATCACAATGAAAGTGATAACAGGGATACTTTATTACATAAGCAAACTTAATAGAAGTAGAATACAAAACAGGATAGCTGATACAAAGAATAGGTCATACAGAGTTGTATAAAGAGGAATGTCTTGTAGGCAAATAGCCTTTGAGTAATCAAAGTCTCAAGGCTGCTGATAATAGAATCAAGTATAATACTGTTTGAAAAGGCTCTCATGTACCATGTATACAGAATGCCTACAGAGGGCAAAGACCCCTATCCTGTAGACAAAAAACACAATTCATGCGTGTTACCTCAACGAATGTAGAGGGTAAAAATACTCTCATGTACCATGCACATGGAATGCAGAGGGGAAGGGCCGAACCCCTCTTGTTCTATGGACAGGAGACACAACTGGTGTGGCTTACCTCTGAAGGCTGGGGGGTCTTAGAAGATTTGACTTTAACATTTCTGCTTTTTATGCTACTGGCTGCCATGCCACCTAGTGCCTAATGGAAGAACTGTGGCAAGTAAGGAATATAGTCTTTACAGGGTTAAGATATACAATATCTTCTTCAGCTGGATCTACTAGATCTGAAAACTGGTCATCATTGTTGTCACTTGTATTTTCTATATATCTTGAAGTGTATTTCTATTATGTTATAATTATCCCATACTTTATCCAAACAAGATTTAAAAGAGTTTAATGCACTTAGCACGGCTGATGGTATTTTAGTATTATCTGTATTATTCGGACTATTATCCTCATTTTCATTGTTATCTGTACAACGTTTCGGCCGATGCGCCCTCCGGCTGTCTATTGTTTTGCAGTATCTTTTCAAAAGTTCAGTTTCCCTAGTAATACTTCCTTGATTAATGGGTAGGAGGTTGGAATTTACCTTGTGTATATTTATAGACCTACAGAGATGCTGATAGGTACGTGTCCTGCGTCCCTGATGCATAAAAATCTAAAAAGATGCAGAAAGATTGTATCCATGCGTCCCAGTGTTTTTTTCTTCCCCCACCATTTCAAGCTAACTGTAAATACATTTCAATACTTTCTTGGGAATGAATTACACTGTATGGGGTACAAGGTAGTGGTTTACAGCTTTAGTTGTTCGTAAATAAAAACTCTGCAATTTATTAAGAAACTTTGGTTGGGACCCATCAAATTCCCCGGGGACTCATTCAAATCAAATCCGTGCATCTCAGGATGCACTAAATTAAAAAGTTATCAGCATCACTGGACCTATATCATATCTCCACAGGCTCAAAAATAATACAAAAGAGACAACTTGATTCTCCTCATTCTCTCTTCATATGGTATGTTCCATAATTCAGGTATCAATTTAGTGGCTCATTTTTGTATGCACCAAGCAATTAAAAATTGAATTTAAGTTTTTGTCATATATACAAAAAAGTTTGTGAAAAAAAAAATGTTTCAAAACACTCAAGTTTAGGAATACAATTTAAAAAAATGATATTTTAAATGTAAACAAAAAGAAAAATATTTCCTAAAATAAACAAACATTGTACTATAAGAATTATAGGTGATTTTTAAAATTTGATAAATCATGTTCTCTCTCTTACTCCACTCCCGTTTTCTCTCTCTCACTCCCTCTCTGGTGTTCCTAATTTTTTTATAGTCCCGTCATGGACTGAGTACTTTTGCTAATATATATATATATATATAAGGTTCTTGATTTTTAGAAATAGTGTTATACATGTTTACCTTAATTTTTTTTATATACTTAAGAAATTAACAACTGTACATTTCTTACTGAAAATGACTGGGATTTTTGTTATTCTATGCAAAAAAAAACTTTATTGTTTTGAAAATAATCCTTAAAGAGACTAGGGGACTAAACAATTCTGAAAGTTTTGTTTTGCTTTCTAAATCTAAGCTGATGTTTGTTGGGGGTCAGGAAATATATTCTTAATTTTTTGTGATAAGTTGGGGTTGGGGGTCATTTAAATAATACCATAATATATTATGAAAATAAAATCATTTTTTTCCCACATTAATGAAAATTAATTACTCTTTAATAGTGTAAAATCAACATTACTCAAAATAGGTAACTATTTAGTAACAGTAAATACTGTAAGCAACCTTATTGATTAATTTTAAGGGTATGTCAAACCATCCACAGTTATTTTATGTCTAGAGGTTAAGGAATTGCGTTCACTGTACATTTATATTTTTTGTGTAGTTGTTTCTTAAATGATTTTTTTTGCACACAATATGATATCAAGTATTCCTTACTGATACAAATAATTTGTACACAGTTGTATGATTTCAAGTAATTGTTTATATTTAATAAATCATTTTTTGCACAGAGTCATATGGTCTCAAGTAACTAATTATAATCGTTAGTAAACAATGATAGCTTCAAGAAACTATTCTTAATACAAATAATTTACAGTTACATAGCATCAAGTATCCTTATTGAATATAAATAATTTTCAAACAGATCTATTTGAACCATAGATAGAACCTTAACAGGTACTACCACTCTAGCTCAGAGTGGAACTGGGAGTAATAGCAATGAAGGGTTACCCACACTCCTGGAGCCTCATCATCAGATGCAGTTTAGTGTAATGCCTAGGAGACATTCTTTTTTAAGAGGAGGAGGTCTTACCCCTCTGTAGGTATATGGTCAGCATAGTAAGCCTTGCTGACAGGACGCTATAAACAACCTGAAGCCTGTATAAGGCTTAGCAAAGCTTAGTAAACAAAAATAAATAGAAATAAGACTGTTTGGGATATTTTTTTAATTCATTTTTAACAATATAATGATAAAAATAGTAAAATGCACATAACTGGATTTTTATTTTATTTTAAATGAAAAATAATTTCTTTTTTTAATATTCTATGTAATTATTTTTCTTAAAAAAAAAATATTATTGACTAGAAGCTGCTACCCAGCGTCGACTGGGTAGAAAAGGGAGGCAAAAAACCCTGGTGTATTGATTTGTTTACTTTTGAGATTTACAAACACTGGACATTTTTAAGTAGAATTTCCATGCTATTTCTATGTATATTTTGATTTCTAAAAATCTTCATAATTTTTGCACAAAAAGCAAGCTCTAGTGAGTCTATGTGTATATTTACAAATGCTGGGCATTTTTAATTAGAATTTCAATGCTATTTCTATGTATATTTTAATTTCTAAATATCTTCGAATATAAATCAAATCTTCATAATTTTTACACAAAAAGCAAGCTCGAGTGATAGTGAATGTGTATATATATTTACTTTGTCGTTAATTGTATTATTTTCGTAGTTTCATCTGGACATACATACATAACTGCTCTTTATAAAAATGTATGGATAAAAGTTAAAACAAACAGTTGATTTTTTTTATCTTCTTCAACAAATCCACTACAAGAAAGTCAAGTTAAGCTATAAAAATTGAAAGGTCAATTATGAAAACTACCAAACCGGTTCGAGAAGAACGATTATCTTTCATCTTAGAATTAATAGCATTTTTCGTAAGAGACTCCAACTATTTACACTCAACAAATTAAAGTATTTAACTGGTGATAAGTGTATTGATTAAAACCTTTATGTGATTTGTTACCTACTTAAAATAAATCACAATAAATAGGACATTGCTGGGAGAGGTTACTGATCCAGTAATAAAAATCCGCGAGGTAAGTATAGATAAATATTATTTTAAAAGAATACGCCTTTACTTATGTCATTCATTCTAAAATAGAATTTTCGATTAAATTTCATTTTCAATAAAAAATGTAAAATTTAAATTTAGAGATTGAGAACCTTTATTTAATACTAAAAATCGAAATATTTGTACAATTTTTTTTTTTTTTCGTGGCATCCACTCATTAATGTCGTATTAAACTGAACCAAAGCACTAATATATATATATATATATATATATATATATATATAATCACACGCACACGTTTAAAATAAATAAACTAAACATAAACAAACAATCCGAAGGTGCTCAACAAGAAATGACAAAAAATACTGCTTTGTATTCCAGCACTTAAAATAGAATTTACAAATAAATTAAATCTCACAAGGAATTTAAAAAAATTACTACTAGTCCACTTAATCGTAGAAGTCAATCTTATTTTACAAAGAAAGCGAATTTAATTGTTACGTTCTAATGAAGTTTGCTCTTCCCACTACTACATTGATTTGTAACATCAAAGGGGAAAACAGTTTAGTCAGTAAACTCAAGGAACACCCTTTTTCCAGAGTTCACATAACCAAGATTACCAACTATGGAATACTCGTCATGCTACAAAATATTCTTCAGCCTCGCCTCTTGTTCATTTTCATAAAATTATTTTAAATCGCTAATTATAAAAAATGTTAATTAGTACTTTGCCCTTTTTATTATGTACAAGTCAGATTTAAGATTTATGTGTATGTATGACCTGAATCCCTTAAAGCTTTTTTTTTTTTTTTCTGTTTACAAACTATATCAAACATAATCGTTTCCTGTTTATATAAGAACCTGAAAAGCAGTAATTAAGTAAAGAAAATATATATTTTTGATTAATGCTTTGAGGATTGTTTTCATTTTATTTTACTTTTTTTTTTCTCAAATAATGAAACCGGGAAAACTTATTTTTGTTACATTATCGCGTTCCATAGTAAAAATCAACACCCATCAGTTAACCTGTTTCTGTTATGGTACATTCGTTCAAATTCGAGTATACATCTTACTTGAATCTATATAAATAAAAACGATAGCGTGTCAAATATTAATAATGACAAATCTTTTACCAAAATAATAGAAATTTTTTTTTTTTTCAAATAGTACAAACAACTTCTTACTTTTAATGTAAGAAAGAGGGCAGAGTTTTTAAGATTAACTCAACTCTTCCTTTTTAAGTACATTTTATATTTAACAATTAAAACGTTTACCTGGGCTTCGCATACTGTACTGATGCTGCATGTTGACGGCTGTACAAACTGGCACGTCTTTAAAAGGTGAAGGAAGGAAAGACTAGGACCATTTATCATCACTCTACGATAGCCGTAGACATGACATTACGTGGCGATAACGTGGACATAATACGTACACCACTACAACAATACAAACGCTATACTATGATAAAGTACCAATCAGAATCGTTGGTATAAATGCAATGGCAGCAGCGACCAATGAAAATGAATGATACATTTATTTGACGGAAGTCACCTTAATCTTTTATTAATTTTGTTAATATTTTGGTTGATATGATTTTAATTTGGATCCAAGACGAGTTGTGTGTTTTTGTACTACTATAAATGTTTATAAATGTTTTACCCCTGTTAAAAATTGATCTTGTCACATTCTGCTCGTGTTTGAAGGGTTTGCTGTATAAATACTTCTATAATTTTTATCTTTTTCTATGAAATCTGTTTTCTTTATTTAAAAAAATAGATTTTACTAATTATATTATAACTATTAATTACTACCTGAACAGTATTTTTGAATGTCCTTTTTGGGTTTTTGTTTTTTTAAACAAGTCTGAATAAATTCAAACTATTTTGTTATATTTAATTAATTTATGTAAAGAAAGGATCAATTTATTTAACTTTGTGTCCAATGTTCTTTCTCAAAAGTAGTTACTTGTCAGAAGTATTTTAGTATCTAATTTCATAAAAACATTATGACTTAAATCTAATTTTCACAATGTTCAATAACCAACTTAAATAAAACATATATTTTATACTGAATTTAAAACAATGGGATACTTAGTTTATAATTCTAGTGTAGAGCTATTATTGAAATTTATCTTATGCTTGTGGAATGGTCAAATTGTCCACTCACGGCCCTCCTAGAGGTCACATGAAACCCTGTATATAACTGACAGATCTCCTAAATTCTTCCTCTTTTTTTTCTTTCCAGCGTCCAACACCAGACCATGAACAATAGGAGATTGTTTGTGTTACAATGAGCCTGTAATGATATGATAAGAAGTGAACTAGAAGTTAACGCTTCAAAAGCAGAAATAAAATGATGAAAGTAAGCAATCTGCGCATAGGATCAGTACAGGTATAAAGCAAAAATATGAATTATAAAAATTATAATTTTGGACCGATCAAAGGCCTTCACGCCTAAAAAGAAGTTTTTAAAAAAGACCGTATCTGGAGCCTAGGTTGGACTTATAAAAGGAATGATTTTGAGTAGAAGTTCAGAGAGACTGATACATGCTGGACTAATCCACGTGGCTTAACTTAAAACTATTTGCCAGCCACTGAAGCTACAATGTTTATCTTTCCCTCTCAACAAATTACTTTACTGCTAATATATAGAACTTTACCCTTTCTTCCACTACGTTACTGAACTTTTAAAAAAGCATATTTTGATGAACTTTGAACACTACATTTTGACTTCTCTTATTACTGTAACTTTAATGTTTTAATACAAGAATGATTTGTTTTCCCTTTAATTATTTCTATAACCTTATAGTGAGTTTGTTGTAATTACCAATATATATTTATCTATATATAAAAAGATATAAAAAAAAGTGTTGTTCTGGTTCCAACGGGAGAAAATTCAATATTTTATAAAAAAGGAAGGTCCGCAAAATGTATTTTGTTCTCAGAAAAATTTTTTAATTCTTTTTGTTTTACATGTGCAACACGTGTTTCAGATCTTCTGGTATCTTCTTCAGGCTTTGATTGATAATATGAAAATGAATTCTTACATGCATGTGTATATATATACATACACATGAGTATTTCACTCCTCTTTCTCTTTTTATGGGAGTGGAATGGAATTTCATTTTTAACATTAGTCTTTTAAACAGGTGTTTTTGTTTTTTGGGTGGTTTACCAATAAAGTCATTAGCTGAATTTTTATAGCTTTTATATTTTTTTTATATATATATAAAAAGATATATATATATATACAATACTTCACCCAAAACAACCACCATGAATTGACAACCACTATAAAATGGTTACCCAACAAACCACTATAAGACCAAGACAGCATGGAAACAGTAGCTCCCACTTTCATTTAGCCACACTGCTACCCTAAAGGTACTGAACCAACAAGCTCTAAGAACAATGCAACTACCATTAAGCTATCCATATGCTGTCCAGTTTTTAGAATATGTGGGGTGATAAGGCAATTAATGTTTTAGGTTTAAAAGGTAGTTGGTTAGTCTTGGTGCATGTTCCTAGGGTTTGCTTTAATCCCATCCTATTTGGTGGTCGCACTGAAAAGGAAAGAAAGGAAGAGACAAAGACAAAAGGTAGTTTTGGGGGTTAGGCTTTATTCATGAGTCATAGCTAAATATTATGGAAGAAATATCTTCCTGGCCAGTAGTAGTGTCTTGTCCCAGTTAAAGCCTAAGCTAGAATGTGAGAGATTATCTTGGGGGCTGGAAGTGGGTCTTTTTCTGCACATGCTCGGAGAGTTCTTCTGGTATGAAGGCTCATGGGAGGTTTTTTTAATCCCCACAGATAAAACACCTTTAAAGTTAAGTCCAACAGAAACATATAATCTACAAAACATTTCCTTGATTCTCTTTTTCTTTCTTTTGTACAATAAATTTATGGTACTATCAATTGTTTGTTGTGTTTTCCTTTCTTCAAAAGCTATTGACTCTATTTGTCTTGCACACTTAACTACTGTTTATAAATGTTAAAATTCTGGTCGCTATGTTAGGCGTTTAGTTCTGTTGGTAAATCCAAGTTGGTATTGAATTTGGGTTTAACTGTTTAATCCTTAGAATTCTAGTCTGTTATGTTCCTTGAATTCCTAGGTATAAAACAGTGTAGTATCAGTATATCTCCTATAATCTTAGTGTGTAGTATTGCTTCTGGCAGAAAGTCCAATTAGCAATTGATTCAGGGAAAGCTGGCGACAATCTTAAATGCTTTTCTGTGCTTGTTTCTGATTGGCCAATTTTTACCAGGTGTTCCTACTGTTGTTGGGAAAGTTCATAAATAGGAGTGGTGATTTGTCATACATCTTATACCCCCAAGATAATCTAACAATACCCTTAAAAACTTTGGGTTTAACCAGTATTACTTTCAGGGATAAAATCCCCTACACTATTTTCGGAACAAATTTCATTTAGATAGGTACTTTAATATGTGACACATTAGGATCTGAATCTTGGATTTTCTTTCCAAGTATTATGATGATTGTGGAATCTACATTCAAAGATAAGTGTGGGGTAGCAAGAGCTTTAATGTTTTAGGTTTAAAAGGTAGCTTGTTATTCTTGGTGTGTGTTCTAGGGTTTGCTTTTTTTACCCCATCTTATTTGGTGGTCTCACTGAAAAGAAGGAATTCAAGGAAAGAAAAAGAGGCAAAGACGAAAGGTAGTTTTATGATTTAGGCTTTATTCATGGGTCATAGCCACCACATGGCCAGGAAAATTTTCCCTGGCCAGTAGTAGTGTCTTACCCCAGTTAAGACCTAAACTTGAATGGCCAAGAGATTCTCTTGGGGATCAGAAGTGGGTCCTTTTTCCCACGCATGCTCAGAGGGTTCTTCTGGTAAAGGCTCATGACAGTTTGTTATATTTTTTATTTGAATTTATTTGAATTTTATATTAATCCCCACATAAGACAACAAATGCAAAAGATATGACAAATTGTTCAACATTTATTATAAATATTGAAAGGTATAATATATTGTGGTGAGAATGCAAGAAAATTCCTTTTTTATTATGGCTGTTGTTGGTGTCTCCTGTCTAGCTGTCCTTCACTTGATTTCCTACTCCCAAATATTTAGCATATCCAAACTTCTCAGCCTGCAACCCTGTTGCAGGTCATAAAGATATTGATTCAAAATAGCTGTGGGCTCCGACATATTAGAGCTCTACATGTGAGAGGGTCAGAGAGTGCTATCTCTGACCATTCCTGTTCATTAGAGTTTGGCCCCTCAATAAAATCTACAGCCAATGATCACTGAAAATACCAACAACACAGTTACCTTTTTAGTTGAGTCCACCTGCACTTGCAAATATGAAAGGCTTGCTGTTGACAGTCTGAGACCACCAGAACTATCCTATAACAAAGAAAATTTGATGGGAGTAAGGACTTGTTTATCTTTACTTCTTCATTGAGAAAGAGAGAGAAAAATGGAGATATAGATAGGATGATAGATGAATAGGTAGATTGATTTTCATTTTACTTGTGTTCCATCATCATCATCATGTCGTGCTTTCAGCGTGGATATCTATGACAATCTCTCTCCATCTGTCCCTATCGCTCATCATTCTCAGGAGGTCCTCTATGCAGCATCCTGCATCCGCACAGAGCTGATCAATGTACATTTTTGCTGGTCGGCCCACACTGGCTTGTCCATGTGCTGGTTTCCACAGGAGGACCTCGCTTATGAGTTCGTCCTTGCTTCTCCAGCAGTGTCCCGTTTTTATTTTATTCATTTATTTTTACCATATATTAAGGTATTCAGAAAGTAATTACATTCTATCAGAAAGGATATAAAAACATAGGTAAGTTAAATTTATTCAAATACTATCAACTACAATTTAATAATATGCATTTTAATGACCGCAACATACTGCCAAAGACATTTTGTTTTATTCATTCTTGTTGGGTATTCAATTTTTTTTGAAACTCAGTTTTTTTCAAACACATTTTTCTAATGCTCATTTTCTTATCTATTTAATCTTAGAAGAGACCCTAACAGGTACTACCACTCCAGGTCAGAGTGGACTTGGGAGTAATGGCGATAAAGGGGTACTCCATATTCACCAGAGTTCTAGAATTGGAACTTCACTACTAGATGCAGTTTAACGTCATACCCAAGACACTAAGACCCTCAGCCTCTGCCTTCTAGCACATATATGATAAAAAGGATTGGGGTTTGCCATAAGGGCAATAGTTGGAATAATCATAGAGGTGCTAGGGCTTGATGTGACCAGAGCAGGGCCTCTCCAGAGAGAGCCTTGTGGGGTTTAAATAAATAAAAAGTTCTGAGCGTCTGGATGCTGGCGTTTAGACTTAACGGGCAGATTAATAAAGTCTTGATCTATACTTAAAAACAGTTATGTCTTGTTATTTCTCTTCATCTCCTCATTTCGTATTCCCTATAGCCTCTCCACCCCACCCACCCCCCGTTTAACTTAAGTAAGGGCCAAAGTGGTGTACTGCATGGGATGAACAGCTCAGCCACCAGGATTCCGTCCTTAAGCATCATGTGTTGACACCCATGGCCAATAGGTGACCCCATTGGGGAGGTTTTATCCCTCTGTAGAGGTGCAGTCGGTGTATTTTACAGCCACAGCTGACAGGGCGAATATTTGTGTGATGGTTGCACCTAAAATATTGTTTTGTTCTTTTATACTTACATAAATCTGTCAGTCAATACATCTTCCAAGATTTTAGATAAGATTAATTTTACGTCTCAAATTAACTGCAGTCTGTTTTGCACTTATCAATCATCAAACTATCATATTCATTCTTTTCAAATATTTAAGACAAGAGGTGTGGCCAATTTCGGGTTTGTTCGGGGCAGTATGCTTAAAGTGTAGAGATTACATTCCTTACTTGTCATAGTTCTCTGGGGTGGCAAGGGGTTTAAATGTTTTAGGTTTAAAAGGTAGCTTGTTATTCTTATTGCATGTTCCTAGGGTTTGCTTTTTTAACCCCATCTTATTTGGTGGTCGCACTGAAAAGGAAAGAAATAGAAGAGACAAAGACAAAAGCTAGTTTTATGATTTAGGCTTTATTCACGGGTCATAGCCACCACGTGGCAAGGAAATTTCTTCCTGGCCAGTAGTAGTGTCTTGTTCGAGTTAAGGCATAAGTTCAAATGGCCAAGAGATTCTCTTGGGGGTCAGAAGTGGGTCATTTTTCCTGCACATGCTCAAAGGGTTCTTCAAGTGTGAGTTTGTTATTTTTTTAAATTTTAATCCCCACAGTTCTATTTTGATGCTAGGGAACATGAAAGGTAATTACCTCCTGTGTCTGCCAAAAGGCACTAGGTGGTATAGTGAGCAGTGTTAACAGCATGTATACTGTCCTCTGCAACCTTGTGTCACATGTGGCGAGAGGTAAAGTGAATTACCTCATGAGGCTACAGAGATTGAACTCACAACCTCTAGGTTGTGAGTGGTGACTCTTGGTAGCCCTCCTATCACCCTTGCTGGTTGGAGTGGTTTAGCCGGTGAGGAGGCATAAAAGTTGAGGCAGTTTCTCTCATAGGATAATTAGTTTTCAACTAGGAGAACTGGTTATCTGGGTTAGCCATGCGATGAGTGATGAAGATTGAAATGATCTTTCCTTTCTAAATTCCACATCAGTACACGAGATCATGTAAGTCTACATTTTCCTTTCTAGTAGCTATTATATCAAGGGCCTCAACACTATTTCTACTAAAAGACTATTTTCTTATTAGGACATTTCCTTCATACAACTCTCTATATTACTCATGTCATTCTTGTATTCTTCTAGGTTTGCTCAGGCAATAGAATTGTTATTGTTAATTCATTGTGAATTCTTTTTGCATGTATATCTAGACAAGGATGTATGATACTCTTCATCGGCATTGCAGTCTGGGAAGACTAAATATTTTTTTGTGCTCCTGAAGTTATAGCACCTTCTGTGACTGTGAAGTCAAAAAACAGCCTTGACCACAGATGTTGCATGTAAAGGCTGTCCCTGAAGATGTTGGTGTGCTGGTGCTCTGTTGCCATCACTTTCTTCTTGACATCTTGACTTCATGGTGTTGCACCAGGGTGATACTATAAACAGGCTTATACTACAAAGTGTCTGGGTTTATTCAATTTCAACTAAAAGTGCTAGCAGTGACCACTGGTTTCCAAAACTACAAATATATGTATATATACAGTTTTTGAGACAATAGCTTATCCGCTATAAAAGCAAAAGGTTCAACAACATATAACAAATAATTTTGAATTCATTATACATTTTATTTTGTATTTGTATTCAAAACGCAAGAAAAATACCGACTGTTACATAATCATAATCAGGTTATGATTTATTTGTTTTGTTTTGTTTTGTTGTACGGCATATCAACCTTTGTGGGTCATTTAATGCCGACAAAGTTGTGAAATGAATTCATTCTTAATGCATAATACAATTTTGTTTATCAACTCATGTTTTTCTATTTAACCCATAGATGGGACCCTAACAGGTACTACCACTCCGGGCCAGAGTGGACCAGGGAGCAATGGTGATGAAGAGGTGCTCCACATTCCCCAAATCTCCAAAACTGGAACCTCAACATCAGATAGAGTTTAACGTCATTCCCAGGGCATGTAGACCACCGCCTTCCAGCACCCATATGAGGAAAAGGGGTTGGAGATTGATATAAGGGCAATAGGGTTGGGGTAATAGGTGCTAGGGCTTGACCTTACCAGCCGATTGATTTATGTATGTACCTGTAGTTAGAACATTTTGAATAAGGTCCGTTAGATTAAAAATGACGGGGTCTGTGGAAAGTTATTATGTCCGATGATTGACAACGGCGACATTCCAACTGACCTTCTGGTACAGGCATGAGAATAAGTTGCCACTCTGAGTCGGTCTCCTCGCAGCGGAATCATGGGCTGGCCTTGCAGAATAAAGCTTTATTATCAAGAAACAACCAAATCTTGTTAAGTAATTTAAAACAAGAGATGACAGCCCAAAGAAATCAACAAAGAAGATCAATCCCCAGCAGTAGCCCAGAGAAAATGGCCAACGTGTAGGCAGCGAGTCAACAAGCAGAATGTAAAATGTAAGAACCATCATCTAATCATCTCGACTCTAATTTACCTGTCTGTCTCTCTCACCGATTATATACACCTGAGTAAAGAGGTATATAACACCGACGAGTTCATCTTGGATGTTTTGATAGGCAGAGAACAAGCTACCTCATCGATGATAACTCACCTGTTTGCCATTACCAACTCAAGCTTGCTGAATCTTCTCATCAGTGGTGGAGGTTGATGGGCATCCTACTCTTCTTTGTGCATCATGCTTGTTTGACCAATTTTAAATTTCTCTATGCACTCATACACACTTCTACACAGTAATGCACTGTTCCCATATTGTGCTAAAAGACCCCAATGAATGTCAGCCCCTGACACTCCCTCCAACCAGAGAAATTGAGTCGCTGCTCTTTGTTCTTCCTTGGTGTATACTGCTAGTGGAGCAGCCATGTTTACACTGAAAAGACAGCAAGCAAAATGGTGCGATCAGGCTCAAACTTCAATCACATGACCCCAATAGTGCTAACTATAAGCACACATGTACAGAATACAGTGTGACAATAATAATGATATGTTATGGCGAAAGTATGAATATTTTTTGACTCTCCGTCATATATATTTACCAACCCCCCTGCATGAGTAGGATGTGACATAAGGTTTATTTCTTAAGCCTTTTGTGATATACTGGTTAGTGAACTAGGTTATTGGATCCTTGCTAGTTAGTGAGCTTGATTCATACTGAGAGCCCCATATTTCTGGCCTTGTGCTAAATTAAGCTAAGTTTAACAAATGACAATTACAACAGCCTCTTATATCTAGGCTTCATTCTTTAAAGTGATTAATTTAGAATTGATCTCATTAAATAATTGTCTTTCAATGGAAAGACTCCATTCTTATTTTCTAAAATAACACATACAGAGAGCAAAAAATGGTATAAATATGAGATTTGTACTTACCTGATAGTCATCTTTAGTTTCATAAAAAGTTTGATTTTTTTAAAAATATATCTTTTGTTACAAGTTCGTTTTTTTTAGAGTCTCTTAACAGTTTTTTTTTTCAAAGTCTATTGTGAATCCTTCTTTCTTTTTTCTACTTTTTCTTATTTTCATTTTTTTTCCAGGAAAGCCAAGGTTTTTTTTTTTTGATTGTTTTTGTTGTTGTTTTAACGTATATCTCTGGCTGTCGTCAAAGTTTTTTCACATTGTTTTTGTTGGTATCAGTTCGTTCTGAATTCATGCAAGAATTTGCCTGCACAAGGACACCAAAAAGGAGCTATATGTAATATGCCCTACTGCAGATGCACTGACCACTGCACTAAGAGGACAGTTCGGACGATGCTGATTTTCAGCAAGTGGACTTGACACGGTTGATGTTTGCTTACCAACACGAATTCCTAGCAGTTTGCATTTGGGGCCTTTCTGCCTCCATAGAGGATATCTAGTTACAGTGGGCAGAGGAGAAGGTGTTAGTGGACACGCGTCATTGTCATGATCAATTAACTTATGTCAACAGATTGCTTTCCTCTGGTTCTCGATTCAGGCTCGGGACTGCTTACTATTTGTTTACACCTAACAGCTGGATCTCCACATTCATTCACAAAGTCTTTTCGTAGTGACAAAGTTTTTAGACAGGAGTTACTTTTCTTTAACCAATTTATTGTCTCAGACAGTGTTTCAGAGAGAGAGAGGAAAATCTCATTGAGTTTTGTTCCCTGTATCTTGCTTAAGTTTGCTTTGTATTCTTCGTTAAGTCCGACTTAACCGATCTGTCTTCAGTTCTTATTAACTTAATTCCGACCCAAGTACCAGCCGTTAAAATCAAAAATACAACTGACCCAACACGTACAAAGACTGGCTTCCAACTGCTGTCTCGCATCTCAGGGTAGTTGTCTTTTATGCCTTTTCGTTCAGAAGTTTCAAGAAGATTCTCAAACATTCTGAAACACGTGTTAAATATCTTGGTCACTCCTAAACTACCTGGTCACCCAGATCAAAGGAAACTAGTCCCTTTTCGGTAGCTATTAAGTCTGATTTTTGGCGAAATTGTTTATACAAGAAAACTTAGGATCTTATTGTTTTAATTTCTAGCTAGTAATGGGAATTTCATTATCTCTCTCAATCAAAAATGTTTTTCTCATTATCATTTCTAACCTACCCTCGGATATCATTTTTTTCAGGCTTTGAAACACCTACCGAGCCAATATCCAATTACATTACAATTGGTCTGTATCTCAAAGTCCTATAGAATTGTATGCATTTCATTCTCAAGGACGGATTCTGGTTTTTGTTTATACCATTTTGATGTATGGTCAACATTTAGTTTCTTGCACAATTCCCAGTGGGTTACTTTTCCACCCCAGTCATATTATTATTATTATTATTATTATTATTATTATGAATTACCATGTTTGTATACAATTATACTAATATTAGTCCTTGACATGTTAGGGTTCAACTAAATATCTTTCTTAGCAAACCAATACTACTTGTTATCCCAGCTACAATTACTATCAACTCAATTTCATAACTTTTTCTTTTGTGTGTATTTGTTTATTTTCCAAACCAGTATTACAGGTATGTCCATCTCTGTCCACATGACTTATATATACATAACCAATTTTTACAATTGGTAGTCTCCTAGTTCACAGAAAATAAAAGTTGACTATTTTTACACCCTACTGGAAAATGTAGTAATCGTGTTTACTCCATAACAGTTAAGTGATAAACAATGATTCACTTTTATTTTAACTGAATGGAGTTTGGGAGTGTATTGATTGTCTGCCCCTGTTTGGTCTAGAGATGTTAGCAACTGAAAACTGGAAGATAAAAATAAAAAACACAAAACATTTTTTCTAACCAATCAGAATGTACTATTTCTAAATTCAGTTTTAAATCCTATTTCTCTGAATTTTTGAGACGAGGCTTGATGATTAGTATTATCTGCATTATTCGGACTATTGTCCTCATCTTCATTGCTATCTGTACAACGTTTTGACCGATGTACCCTCCGGCCTTCTTCAGGTATTTCTTGTTGGACTCGGGAACCTTCTTTAGCAGAATGAGAACTGGATATACCCCCGTGGACTGAATAAAGGGTTAGGTTCAAAGTTCTGTGATGGCTCCCGATTATGACAAGAAGGTTCCCGAGTTCGAAAAGAAGGTTCCCGAGTCCGACAAGAAATACCTGAAGAAGACTGGAGGGTGCATCGTCCGAAACATTGTACAGATAACAATGTAGATGAGGACAATTGTCTAAATAATGCAGATAATAGTTTTAAATCCTTTTCACAGGAACCAATTTGGAGTTCTAAAATACAAACACCAATCAGGGTAAAGCCAGTGATGCACTCAGACTGATGTCAACTGACTGATGTTTCTCAAAGTTAACAATTGAAGAGTACACACTGCATACCCTGCAACCACCACATTGCACCACATCATTTAACTTTGTTGAGACAAATGTAAAAAAAAAATTGTAACATACCCTTGTCAGTGGGGCTTAGAATACATTGCCTGTATCCCTCCCCACCCCAAAAAATAGTGTATTCTGAGTATGACACTAAACTGCATCTAAGGGTTAGGGTCTAGTTCTATCGGAAATTTGATAGAGAATTATCTTCCCCTGCTGCTAGAGGGTGAATCGCCAATACGATGTTGGTGCCAGAATTAAACCCCGCCACTTGTCTGTAGGCCGTTGACCTGGCGTTTTTTAACCAGCATACTTTCTAAGGCTGTCTCATAGCATACTACTGAAGGCAGCATACTTATCAGAAGGCTGAGGACCTAAATAGTCAATTTAAGAAGGGCCCCAACCACCGTCATTTAAAAGAACAGTTACCCAGGCGAGAAGCCTCTAAAAGAGCATCCCCTAATTTTACTTATCGGACGAGAACCAAAAATTTGGACGCCCCTCTACAGAATTCTACTACCACAGCGACCAGAATTCCCTTTCTAGAGCCACTTCTCCAACGAACATTATTTCCCCTCACAGATAAGTCTTGTAGCAAATGCCATCAAAATTTGCAACAACATTTCTGTACTTTTTTGATAATACATGTGTCTGTATTTTATATTCGTGTTTGTTTCCTTCTTTCGTCCGAACAATAACCACTAACGGAGAATAAGGGCTCCAACGAAACGTCGTAAATACTCTTACTTCATTACCCTTACTAACAGGTCCACTCTGACCCGGAGTGGTAGTTCTTGTTAGGATCCCATCTATGGGTCAAATAGATCTGTTTAAAAAATATTCATATTCAATGGGGCCATGTTTGGTTTGATTTCTTTTATTTAAAGACATATCAACCTTTATAGGTTATTTAATGCCAAAGCCATCCTTGTAGAAGAACAGTAATGGTACTATTTAGCCCATAACTGAGGGATGAGGAGTTTCATACTTTTCTCAAGGGTATTAGACTGAGAGAATGTAATAGTGTGAATAGAGTAAATGTCATTTATTACAATGTCATAGTCTAGCATGTTAACCACTACACCATAGGAATCCCCTCCCCCTGGATAGAAACGTGGGCAAAAAAACAAAACACCTCTTAAGAAACAACTAAAGAAAAAATGTAAATATAAATGTACAATGAATGTGATTCCAGTTGGAAGAGAATCAGAATGAGAATGAGACTTAGTTGGAACATATAGAGTGAAGCTTTACCTGAGAGAGAGAGAGAGAGAGAAAGGGGGGGGGGCAAACTGACAGAGACTAGGAGTGCAGGGTGCACAAAACAAGAGAGAGAGAGAGAGAGAGAGAGAGAGAGAGAGAGAGAGAGAGAAGGGAAAATGAGTTCTGTCTGACTTTGTTGGTGAGAGAATTGAAAATCAAGTTTCACTTCGGAAGTGCAGTTTTTATAACAGTCAGAAAGATGTGACATGCAACAAGAGAAGAAACAAGTCTCTCTGTTCTTCTCATGTGCACAATCAGCATCGACTACAGCCAGTTTCAAAAAAATATTTCTATAATCTTCCTAATACAGATAAAAAGCTGAATTCATAGTGATAGGGAGACAGTAGATAATTGTCTCCCTTGGATTTTGTGGGTTTGTCCTTTGGATGTCTCATGGTCACATGAGAATCCCAGAATTTACCTCAGTCTCTTTTGCCCTAGTAGGGAGACCATGAATAATTGTCTCCCTTGGATTTTGTGGGTTTGTCCTTTGGATATCATATGAAAACCCCAGAATT
Organism: Doryteuthis pealeii; assembly: GCA_023376005.1. NCBI lineage: Eukaryota > Metazoa > Mollusca > Cephalopoda > Myopsida > Loliginidae > Doryteuthis > Doryteuthis pealeii. Next base: position 72,974,924 of record CM042140.1, on the reverse strand, counting down.
TACCTCAGTCTCTTTTGCTCCTGTAGGGAGACAATAAATAATTGTCTCCCTTGGATTTTGGGTTTGTTCTTTGGATGTTTCATGGTCACATGAGAATCCAAGAATCCACCTCAGCCTCTTTGCCCCTGTAGGGAGACCATAATAATTGTCTCCCTTGGATTTTGTGGGTTTGTCCTTTGGATGTCTCCTGATCACATGAGAATTCCAGAATTTATCTCAGTCTCTTTCGTCCCTGTAGGGAGACAAAAATAATTGGCTTCTCTTGATTGGTCACATGATAATTCAGCTCCTCCAAAATCTCTCTTTATGCCCCCAGTCTTCGAGGAGATAAGACCTATCTGTTTAAGTCCTTGCTCACAGTGAAAAGAACATGTTTTCCAGTTCAATTCATGGAGCAGAATAGAGACAATTAGTCTCCAGCTTTTTAACCATTTATTACAACTCAGCATGAAAGCCATAGAAGACACAAGTCTTTTCTAAACTTGTAGTGTAATTATTGTGGTTTACGGGGACTGAAAGGAGAAAGAGAAGAAAAAGAAATAAGAACAAACAAAGGTTAAAATTTGGAAGAATAAACACTAAGTGGGGTGCCAGTAACGTGACCGACGAATGACCCTGAAAATAGATTTAAAAATAAAAATGGAAGTTCCGGGTTTTGACCGGAAACAGATGTGGTTCTTCCAGCCCTGGGACGAGAAGAAGAAAATCAGGCTCTTTTTCGGCCAGGCCTCATGGGAAGCAGGTGGGACCTTCACGGTTCCCCCAATGGGTTCAATATAGTAGTAGTAAACATGATTCATGACAGATTAATTTGACCGTACCCCCTCTCTCTTTCTCTCTATCTTTCCTTCTCTCTGAAAAAGAACCCACGTGCGTCAAAGAAATAAACATCCCCTGTGACTATACAATCTGCATGTGTTATTTCTGAACTAACGAACTATTACTACAACTAACGACGACTACTACTACTAAAGACGACAACTACCACAACTTGAGTTTGGCCTATGCAACATATACCGTTCTGGTAGATATATCGTTCTGGAGCTATGCTACAAACTGTAGACGAGAATGTGAATGTATTTACCAACCCCTTGGCATGAACAGGATATGACACAAAGTCAAGTTTTATCAATGTTTAATAGGTCTGAATTTAGATTATCCTTCTCCTAGACTAGTTGCCTAATGAAGGTTAAAGACCCCAGCCTGCCCTATTATTTACCTATAGCTGGAGGGAGAATAATTGGATTCTTACCTTTCTCAAGTGTATCAGCACTACGTTAAATTCAACTAGCCTCATTCAGGATTTGAACTTGTGTCTCCGATAACCATTACACCACATAGATTCTCCTGTGGATATATGGGGTAGGATGAGGTTTTGGGGGTTTTAAGGTTTAAATGTAGCTGGATATTCTGGTTGTGAGTTCTTTGGGTTTTTTGCTTTGTACTTCATCTCATTTGGTGGTCGGGCTGAAAAGGAAAGAATTTAAGGAACGAAAAGGGAAAGAGACAAAGGCAAAAGGTGGCTTTATGACTTAGACTTTATTGGCCGGGTCATAGTCGTCTGTGGCAAGGGGATATCCCCCTGGCCTAGGAAGCGACTACACTCAGTTAAGGCCTCAACTTGAAATGGCCGAGAGATTCTTTTGGGCGTCGGGAGTCAGTCCTTTTTGTGTGGAGGGTTCTTCCGGTGAAGGCCCATGGAAGTTTTTTTTTTTTAAATTTAAATTTTATTTTAGTTTTATTTAATCCCCACAGATACCTATAAAGGGACACACCAGAGTGGGCAGATCAACAAATATCTATATTTATCAGCTCTGTGCAGATACTGGATGTCGGCAAGAGGACTTTAGAAGAGATATGATTGATAGGGATGGGTGGCAGAAAAGAGTCATAGGAATTGATGCTGTAAGCATGAGATGATGATGATGATGAATTCAACCAAACTCTTCAATTCTAATTTTGTGACACTGAGGGTATAAACTTCATATTTTGTACTTGTAAATAAACAAATTTCTTGTCTGTTTCAATTTGCACCCAAGTTTTAGTTTGGTATTTTTTAATTATAAATAATTATTCCACTCTATAATTCTGCATATATTTTCTTTACTCGAGTATAGTTTTATATTAAATATATTATATTTCCCACACCTGCAGAACTGGAACCTCACCATCGGATAGAGTTTAACGTCATTCCCAGGACATGTAGACCCTCAGTCACTGCCTTCTAGCACTCATATGATAAAAAGGGTTGGAGCTTGCTATAAGGAGAATATTAATGTTGCAGAATTCATAGGCAGCTTATGAATTATGTATGTACTGCAGTTAGATGTTTTGAAACAGAGTTCGTTAGATTCAAGATCCGAGGGAGTTAAGTGGAAATTTCCATAATTGTTACGGTTATGATTGATAAGTAATGACCTCGAATTACCCCCCCTCCCCCGGAAGCACGCGATTGGAGACGTGAGATAGTTTAGTTTAAGTGGTGACGACAGAGGATGTCTCCCGAGATGTCGCATAGCACCGCTGGTAGTACCTGTTAGGGTCCCATATATGGCTTAAATATATATGGAAGCGTGTGGTGTAATGGTTAAAGTCATGGGAAATGGACTCGTCGCCCCGATTCAACTCCTGGACGTGGGGATTAAAACAAAATTAAAATAAAAAATAACAAAAATAACAAACTCCCATGAGCCTTCACACTGGAAGAACCCTCTGAGTATGTACGGGGGAAAAGGACCCACTTCCAACCCCCAAGATAATCTCTCAGCCATTTGGACTTAGGGCTTATCTAGGGCGAGACACGACTACTAGTCAGGAAGGAATTTCCTTACCATGTAGTGGCTATGACCCGCGAATAAAGCCTAAATCATAAGACTACCTTTTGCCTTTGTCACTTCCTTTTTCTTCCCTTGAATTCCTTTTTCAGTGTGACCACCAAATAAGATGGGGTTAAAAGCAAACCCTAGGAACACGCACCAGGAATAACAAGCCACCTCACAATATACAGTAATATTTTTTTTATAATTGTGCAAACAAATGATTATCATTAAATAGTATTAATTACTTGAAACCATGAATAAATCATTAATATCAGAAATGAATACATTATGGGCCACCAATTGATCAGTTTAGGCCATCTTGAATAAAACGGAAATAAATATTTCCGAACTTTGTTTATCAAAAATCTCGTAAAAAACAATTAAAAATCCTACAGGGTTGTTACAAAGAAAAACAGTTAATTCAAAGATCAAATTATCTGATTGGGAAAAATTACATTGTTATCTTAAAAAATAAACAAACCCATCCGTATTACATGCGAAAGGGTAATTTTCAGGCTGTAATTTAGACAAAAAAACCCATATTATTACCCTCTTACGGTTATGCATCTAAGTACGGTTGGGTGTAACGGATATACTTTTTTAGCCAAAATTTACTATTAAAATGAATAAAATCTTTAAAAACTTTAATATCAAAATTTACTATTAAAATGAATAAAAACTTGAAAAAATTTAATATTAAAATTTTGCAGTGAAATTGACATTAAAAAAATGCCTTTGTTTTAGTATTGATCTTTAAAATCGAAAATAAAATGAAAATTTGAATATTTTTTTCTAAGAGAAAAACTGATAAAATAATCAATATATACTTACTTTTTATTCTAATTGGTCGAAAAAGTTAAATAAAATAATTTTTTTACGCTAAGCAAAACAAACTTTGGTTACTGAGAAGCGTCTCGTCTCTTCGTATAAAAACAAAACAAATATGTCAGTTTTGCTCTTCCTTATATTATATTCTAAGAAACACACATTACTATTCAACAATAAAAATTACAAATTCTTTTAAAAATATTAATCGAGCTCGGATCGGATCAATTTTTAGTTCACCTGAATTCTAAAATTCATATATTTAAATATCCGTAAAAATTCGATTTTTTGACGCAGAAAAAAAAAAAAAAATTAAATTTATTTCAGAAAATAAAAATATTTAAGCACACAAAAAATTGAAAATCTCTTAAAAATTAATTTCTTAAAAATTTTTTTTTTTGTTGACAATTTAATAGAATATAGTACATACCAATTACAAAAGCAAAAAAAAAGGTTTCAAATATTAATATTATGACATTTTTTTGCACTTTTTTCCTAAAAAAACTACAGCTCGGTAAGTTATAGAATTTCATTGATATAGTTATTCAGACTCTTATCTTTATAGAAAAAAAAGTACAAAATTTTTCTGACGTATCATTTTTTTTTATCTCATAAAATAAAATAGGGGGGGGGATGATAGACCTCGTAAACAAATATTTCCACTAATATATTTTAGAAAAAAACTATTTCAGATGTATTTACATCCAATGGTAAACATTTATGGAAATTTTCGAGAAAATCAGTCAATTGATTGATTTTTCATAGAATTAAAAAAAAAAAAAACTCTTATCGTAACTTGTTTTTAGCTACGTTAAATTTCAGTTGATTTAACAGTGCAAAAATGAAAACATTGTTTTTCAATCATAATTTTCATTATTTTCCTAAGGTAAAAATTTTAAAAAAAAATCATCAGGGGTTTATTTAATGTTTTTTCTTTCGAATGGAAAAATTTTTTTAAAGAAAATATTAATTTTTCTGCAAGTTTCATTGTGTTAAATATGGGGGGGGGGGAGGTAAGTTTCACAGGGTAAAATTGGTGGTACCTAGAATACTTTATTACATACATCTGTGTGCAAATTGTTTGTATTAGATAGGAATACTTGATATCATATGTATGCAAAACTCTTAAGAAACAAATATAAAAAATGTAAATTTTTAACATAAATGTACGAGATTCCCTCGCCTCTAGGTATAGAATAACCCTAGACGGATTGACATGCCGTTAAAATCAATAAAATATTTTTCCTTAATTTCTATTTAAGATAGATTTTACTGTTTCCTATTTTTCCATTTTTTAGAATAACATTTTCGAATTCAGTATATATTCTAAAATCAACTTTTATTTTTTTTTAAATTAAAAGTTAATATAATGTTGATATGTACACATATAAATTTGATTGTTATAACTTATTACTATTAAATATGAATTATCATTTTTTATTTCAAAATAATGATATTTTATTCTAGTTAAGAATTTTAGCCAATAAAAATATAAAACGTCTATAACTGCGGAGGGGAAAATATTTACTTCCGGTAAACCGGCATGGTCTTACGTCCTTGAAGATTTGTTATTTATTGTATGTATCAAAATGTCGCTTCTCGTTCTCGAAGTTGCATTTCACACAAAATCACCGTTTTTTTCACACCCAGAAGGTTCCGATATAAGAAGAAATGGGTACATATTTAATAATTTATACTTTCCACATTAAATGAAAATAATTGCTTATTCTTTTTATTTAAGAAATAAGCAATTATTTCCATTTTTTTTATGTTGACTTGACTGACTTGGATTTTTAAAAAGTTAGTTTTTTTATTTTCAGTATCCTATAAAAATGAATTCTATTTGTTATTATTTATTTTATTTGTTAAAAAATGATTTAAAATAATTTAAGATTCCTTCAGTTGTCTCTATTTTTTTGTTTTTTTTTTGCGGTTAAAGAAGTGCAATGCCCTAAGTTGAAATATAGTAAGTTTACCCTCTACTTGAATAAAAGAAACAAAAATTCCAAGATGTTTACTGATTTTTGTTGATGGGCCGAAAAGATTATTAGTAATTTAATTACAGTCAATTACTTTCTTAAAATAATTATAAAACAGGAGCTTTAAAAAAACAACAACAACTAATATTTAAAACAAACAAACAAAAACTAAAATCACGAATTAATAATTGTTTACTTCAATCTTGAAGTTTACACTTCTCTGTTTTTGTTTTATTTTTTACTCGCATTTAAAAAAGAAAAGAAAAACATAAATAAATACTGAATTGGGTCAATATTATCGTCTACCGATTTTCTTCTTCCTCTAACCAAACTAAACAGTTTCTCTGCCCGTTGTAGTCACCCCACGGTTCGAATGTTGTTCAAGGTTGCAAGTATTGGGACTTCCATCGAGGATCGAACATGCTATTCAGTAGTAATAAATCTGCGAGTTTCTACCCGCTGTATATTTTTTTATTTATTTTTTGAGATTCATTGATGTGTGAATGAAAAACAAAAAAACACCGACTGTGAAAAAAAAAAAAAAAAAAAAAAAAAAAAAATCTGCGAGTTTCTACCCGCTGTATATTTTTTATTAATTTTTTGAGATTCATTGATGTGTGAATGAAAATCAAACAAACAAAAAAACACCGCCTGTGAAAAAAAGAAAAAAAAGAATTGTAATAATAATTCTGTCTAATATTTATTTTGGAAAATGACTATCTTCAATATACGCACTCCCGATTTTTTCAGCATTTTTTAAGGAAAGCTCTAGGTACCACCAAACCGTTTAGGCCATCTTGAATAAAACGGAAATAGATATTACCGAACTTTGTTTATAAAAAATCTCGTAAAAAAAAGATCGTACAGGGTTGTTACAAAGAAAAATAGTTAATTCAATAGGTACCACCAATTTGACCCTGTGCAATTTACCCCCCCCCCCTACATTTAACACAATGAAACTTGCAGAAAAAATAATATTTTCTTGAAAATTTTTTTCCATTCGAAGGAAAAAACATTAAACAAACTCCTAATGATTTTTTAAATTTTTTATCAGCTTATGAAAATTATGATTGAAAAACAATGTTTTCATTTTTTCAAATTATCCGATTGGGAAAAATTACATCGTTATCTTAAAAAATAAACAAACCTGCCCGTATTACATGCGAAAGGGTAATTTTCAGACCGTAATATAGACAGAAAAGTTACAAATTATTTCCCTTTTACGATTAACCCGTAAAAGTATGGAATGAAAATTTGAATATTTTTTCTAAGAGAAAAACTGATAAAATAATCTATTATACTTACTTTTTATTTTAATTATTGAAAAAAGTTAAATAAAATAATTTTTTTCACGTTAACACTGTCAGCCTAAAAGGAACACACTTCGGTTACTTAGAAGCGCCTCGTCTCTTTGTAAAACAAATATGTCAGCAATGCTCTTCCGTACATTCTAAGGATCACACATTACTATTCAACAATAAAAATTACAAATTCTTTTTAAAATATTAATCGAGCTCGTATCGGACCAATGTTTAGTGCACCTGAATTATAAAATTCATATTTTTAAATATCCGTGAAAAATTCGATTTTTTGACGCAGGAAAAAAAAAAAATTAATTTATTTCACGCAGAAAATAAAAATATTTAATCACACAAAAGATTGAAAATCTCTTAAAAATTAATTTCTTAAAAAAAAAAATTTTTTGTTGACAATTTAATAGAATATAGTACATACCAATTATAAAAGCAAAAAAAAGTTTTGAAATATTAATATTATGACATTTTTTTGCACTTTTTATTTCCGATTTCATTAATTTTTCCTCAAAAAACTACACCTCGTACATTCATACAATTTCATTGATATAGTTATTCAGACTCTTATCTTTATAGAAAAAAAATTTTTCTGACACGTCATTTTTTATTTTATTTCATAAAATAAAATAGGGAGGGGGGGATAGACCTCGTAAAAAAATATTTCCCCTAATATATTTTAGAAAAAAACTATTTCAGATGTATTTACATCCAATGGTAAACGTTTATGGAAATTTTCGTGAAAATCAGATTATTAATTGATTTTTCATAGAATTTTTTAAAAATCCTCTTATCGTAACTTGTTTTTAGCTACATTAAATTTCAGTTGATTTAACAGTGCAAAAATGAAAACATTGTTTTTCAATCATAATTTTCATTATTTCCGTATGCTGAAAAAATTTTTAAAAAATCATCAGGAGTTTATTTAATGTTTTTTCTTTAGAATGGAAAAAAAATTTTCAAGAAAATATTAAATTTTCTGCAAGTTTCATTGTGTTAAATATAGGGGGGGGGGTTAAATTTCACAGGGTCAAATTGGTGGTACCTAGAAAGCTCCTTTCAAATTCGCGGCAGTAGCCCGTGTAGTACACTCTTTTGATTTTTTCCGGGGAAAATAAACTTGTTTTTCATCTGAATTCCTAAACCTTTGTTTTAAAATAAATTATTTTGGACATTTTTCAATATATATGTCTCAATTAACTTTTTTAAAACAATGAATTAACTTTCTTCTTTTTTTTTTTTTTCAATAATAAAACTAGAGAACTATTTATTTTAACAATGAATTGAAACAACTCAAAAATCATTTAACAATTCAAATGAAAAACAAGTTTGTCCCCCCCCCCCAATAAAAAAAGCAGATCAAAAAGATCTTACAGAGCTGGCCCCTGCTGCTAATTTGGAGGGAACTGTCCTTAAAAGAAAAAAAAAAAAAAGAAAAAATTTTGGGAGTCCGCATCTTGAAGATAAACTGGAAATTATTTAACAAATTAAATTTATTACAGAATAATTGTTTTTTGCTTCGTTGTAGTTTTTATGGAAACAACAAAAAAAATTTCCGTTATTTCTGTTGTCTGCAGTAATGTTGAAAAATTATTCTTATATTCATCATACAGATAATTTATCTGAGATAAAAAAAAATTCTTACTAAGCATTTATGGATAAATGTCCAAAATTACATTTCTGCAATCTGCCATAAGTCAACACTTTCTTAGTAGTTGGTAGGGAGAATGACCAAAGAAATATGATAGATGGGTGAATTATAGATAGTTGAATATGTAAATTTGGGATTTAATTGTTTTGTTAAAAATAATGAAGCAAAGGACTAAAACTTAATGCTATTTACATGGTGAATGTATATATTACACACACATATGATGATCATCAGGTTGCACTGACAGTATGGATACCAATGACTCTTTCTTGCCAACTGTTCCTATCTGTCATTGCCCTAGCAGGTCCTCCACACAGCAACCAAAATCCACACAGAGTTGATTGATGGTTTTTGCTGGTTGGCTTACACTGGTATCCATGAGAAAATGTCACTTATGAGTTTTTCCTTGCAGTGTCCAGCAAGCAACCCCCCCCCCAAGAACGCAGCTGTATGACCACTTACCCCCTATCACACACACTTGTCTTTGAAGCATGGAAAATGTATATTGATGAATAAAAGACAAATATTGTGTTCTTAATCTTATTTTTCTTATATTTTAGGGTACTTCCCCCTTTGTCAAAGGTTTCTTTTAAGAAGCATACATGAACTTATAACAGCAGAATTAATGAAAATTTTCGGAGATATGACCTTTAGGCACCCCTTTTTGATCTTGATTAAGAAAGGACATGTTTTGATCTTGATTAAGAAAGGACATGTTTTTTCATTTACACGGTTGTTTTAACAGACGATTTTTAGATTTTTTAATTATAAAACTAACCCCTAACCCACAACCGGATATTGACGGTGTAAATGATGAAAAACATGTCCTTTCTTAATCAAGATCAAAAAAGGGTGCCTAAAGGTAATAGGTCCAAATTTTCTATGTTCTGCTATTCTTTACAAGCATCAATTTTTAAAATTTCTTTTATAAAGACAGAAATTTATTTAAGGCAGCTATGTATCAAATTTCTAATCTAAAAAAAAATGATAAAAGAAAAATAGTCATATGACATAAGAAATATATGGGCAGTTTTCTTATTGCTATTACTTACCTTTTTCTTATTGCTATTACTTACCTTTTTCTTATTACTATTACTATACTTACCTTTTTCTTATTACTTACCTTTCCCCAAGTGATCAGCGGTTGATTGTGTTTTCAAGTTTCTTCAGCTAGTTGAACTTTCCAGCATTGAAAATCAATATTCAAACCTCCAGGCACTGGTGAGGAAATATTCAATCATCTCAGCCAAATGCTTTTTATTTTAGAGTTGCCTCTCATAATTACACTGCCTTGTCAGTAGAGTTAGAATATGCTGTACTAAACTGTTGAGGTACCCTTTGTTGCCATTACTCCCAGGTCCACTCTGACCTGGAGTGGTAGTACCTGTTAGGGCTACATCTATATATCAATCTTAGATTTTTAGTTGGGTAAGGGATCAAGTATGACTAAAAAAAGTGTAGAGAACTTTTATTGTGCTGGTTGAGTCTAGCCCTTTATTTACCACTGCCATCTACAGTATCCATTGAATTTTCTACAAAAGCTAAGTAAATAATGTAATTAATCAAAAGTTGTCTCTTTTGAAGTAGATTTTTTTTTTTTAATAAGGTAGGATGATAATTTACAAAGATGCTTTGATACTTTTATTGTTTTTCAGGCGGTTCGGCATTTTGATTGCCTGGTGGTCTGGGGCACTCTAGTAGGGTTAAGAAATTTTTCATTAGAATAACTGAACTTGTAATATGTATTTGACAGTTTTATCTCCAGAAAAATGACGATTGGGAATATTTTTTCTTTTAATTCCATGTGTGAAATAATTAAGTGCAAATTTACTAATGGCATCTATGACTAATGTTCAATCACTTAAGTTACAAGTATGTTTTGATTATACAGAGTGTAGTAGAAATACCTCCCACATTTTAAACTGTCACCTATGAACTTAGGCAAGTGATAATTATAGCTCCATCTAGCTAATGTCTTATTATTCTTTTTTCCCATATAATCAGTTATGATCATAGCTTGGACCTGTGCACACTGCGTTTGCTGTTAAAACGTGTTTTAACACTGGTGAATCTGTATTGCTACACAGAGTTTTGTGCTCATTTCATGTTATGTTGGAATGATGCTGTTCTGTATAGAATATTAAGTAATCTGAACATTAGCTACATAAATGAGAGTAACTGAGTAACTGAGTAACTGATAAATGAGTTTATTTCACTTTGAGGAAGCCATATGTTTTGGTTGGCTATTTTCATTTCACTGTAAATCTACACTGAAAATACGAATTTGTTCAAATTAATACAACTGCATGTCTTAACATGAAAATATCATAAAATCATAAAATGTTTCTTAATTGTGCTTGCGCATTATTTGAAATGAACTTAATTGTTATTAAGAACACATTTTATGATATTTTCGTGTTAAAACCTGCAGTTGTATTGATTCCGATGAAATGAAAATGGCCGACCAAAACATGGTTTCCTCAAAGTAAAATAAACAAAGGGAGGTTACTCTCATTTATGTAGCTAATGTTCAGATTACCGAATATTAATACTACTGTGGGTTAAAAAAGTTAGAACCACAGCATCATTTTGATGTAATATGAAATGAGTGTGAAAACCTTTCTGTATAGCAATTACATATTCACCAGTCTTAAAAATGTTTCAACAGCAAATGCACCGTATGCACCGGTTCATGCCTTTATCGTATCTGAAAAAAAAAAGAAGAAAGATATTAGCAAGATGATTCTGCCATTGCCACTTTCCTAAGTTCACTTTGCATCACAAAGGTGACAATTTAAAATGTTGAAGGTTTTTCTGCTGTATATCATATTCAAATTCCTTTCTTCTGATATATATATATTTTTTATTCTTTTTCTTTAGGCCACAAATTACAAAGAAAAATCAGCCACAGACCATGCACTTGAATATTTTGACGTTTACCACAGGCCATTCTATGGCAAACTCTGGCCCTCAATTCGTATATCTCTGCTTTCTCAACAGAAATATGGTGCCCTTGTTAATAACATTTCTATGGATGAAGGTATTGTCGATAACCTCAGGAAAATTGGGACTTTTGATATCATACAGCAAGCAAGGGACACAGAACCACTTATTGACGAGAATGAACCCCCCCTGATGGGTGAAATTGATAAAGACGAGGAATTATTTGAATCTGAAGAAACAGCAGAGACAGATTCTAAGAATTTGCACAGTTTTATTCCTGTAAAAAAAGTATATTCAAAGAAGCAGTTGCTTAGGCAAGAAGAGGAAGAACAGAGTATCTACTTGCCTAAAGATGTTGTGAAAACAGTCCCCTGTTCATCGACCCGTCTCCCAGAAAATCTGAAGCTGTATACATATGATTTGGGAAATATAAGTAGCTTCCCAAATCCAAGACTTGCCAAAACTGATCTTTTAGGTAAGCTTATATGTTGTTTAAAAAATTTGGATGTTATTTTATTTCAATATAATTATAGGTTTATCAGATCAGGTTTCCAATAAACACCCTAGCTTCTCAAGTTAATGAAAGGTTCACATTTTAACTAGTCACTAGTAAGTTTCACTTCAAACATTTATACACAAACAAGCTTTTTGCACTTATATTGTATCTGCAAAAAAAATGAATTTTACAAATTGTGTGATACTATTTCTGAACAACATCCTTTTATTTTGCATTAGTACCAGTTTTTGATTTTAATTAAAAAATCTATTTGGTACTACCAATAAATTAATATTGTTATTGTTCTTTTTTTAATCAATATATTCACTATATACTTTTTTTAATTTTTAAAAAATATTGATTTTGATCACATGATTGGTACACGTAATCAAATTAAAATTCAATAATAAAAATCTTTTTTTAAATAAACACTTTTTAATCAAAAGTTTATAAATAAAAAAAATTAAAAAATGAAAGACGTTTTTATACTAAAATAGTTTTTATTTAATCAGAAGAGAAATGTTTTTATTTACAAAATATTTTTTATGTTTATTTAAATAAAATGATGTTGTTCAGAATTAATATCACATGATTTTGTAAGATTTGTTTGTGTCAGAAGTGCAAAAAATCGTCTGTTGGTATGTTTAAAAATGTTTGTAGCTAAACTTACCGGTGACTAGTTAAAATATGAACCTTTCACTAGCTTGAGAAGCTAGGGTGCTTATTGGAGACCTGCTTTATCTTTAGATTTTGTGTGTCCTGGGCATAATACTAAATTGAATCTGGTGGTGAGGCTCCAGTTCTGAAGATCTAGTGAGTTTGGAGTACTCCTTTATTGCTCCGTCCTGTCGGCTGGGGCGTTAGAATGCACCGACTGCACCTCTGCAGAGAGGTAAAACTCCCCCAATGGGGCCACCTGTTGGCCGTGGGTGGCGACCCGTAATGCTTAAGGATAGAGCCCAGGTGGATGAGCAGTTCATGACATGCAATACTCCACTTCGGCCCTATCTTGGGCTAGACGGGCGGTCGGAGAGGCCCCCTCCGATCAATCGGCTGGTCACGTCAAGCCCTAGCACCTATATGATTTTCCCAACCCTATTGCTTTTATGGCAAGCCCCGACCCTTTTTATCATATGGGTGCTAGAAGGCGATGGCTGCGGGTCTACATGTCCTGGGAATGACGTTAAACTCTATCTGATGGTGAGGTTCCAGTTTTGGAGGTTTGGGGAATGTGGAGCACCCCTTCATCCCCATTACTCCCTGGTCCACTCTGACCCGGAGTGGTAGTATGTGTTAGGGTCCAATCTATGGGTTAAATAGAAAAATGTATTTATAAAAAAATTGTATTATCCATTAAGAATTGATTTATTTCAAAACTTTATTGGCATTAAATGACCCACTGAGGTTGATATGCCGTAAAACAAAACAAACCCACAAACCCTTTATTGCTCATAAGTTCACTCTGACCCACAGTGGTAGTACCTGTTAGGGTTATCATGGCACGACAAGTGTATGTATAGGCAAACTTGACTATAGGAAAGAAACCTATATGAATGTATATATGTATATATGCATGCATGTGTATGTAAATGCAAAGATTAAAAACCTCAAGTGATTTGACGCATTTCCAAACTGGTGCTGTGACCAGGATATTGAACTTGAAATGGAGTTGCCAAATTGTATTTGTAATTTGGGTTTTTAGTAGAGTTGGGCGGTTTTGCTATTTATATTTTGGTTCGCTTTTTCATTACTTTTGCTTTCTAAGGAAACCATCCATTTTCTTATGTAATGATAGCATTTCCTATCAATATCTGATTTCGGTTGAGATTGACAAAATTACAACTTAGTCAGCTCAACTCGCAATTTCTCATGTATTTTTGGTCCAATCTTAAAAAAATATTTATATGGTTGGAAAGAAAATAATCTTTCTAAATATGTAATTTGGGCTTTTATCCATTAAGTTATTTTTTATAAAGTACGCAAAAAAAAGAGCAACGTCTCAGTAATAGAAGATAGTATCTTCTATTAATGAGACATTGCTCTTTTTTGCGTACTTTATAATTTTTGAAGGAATTTGCTTCCACAGGTGGGAGAAGAAATGAACATCTTTTTGGTTGTAGTTTGTCTTCTAATTGAGTGTACAATTTCAAGAATATTGATAAAGATTGGTCACTTTGATTTATCGAAACTAGATATTGTGTAAAATTTACCCTCGGAGAAAAAATAAATAAAAAATAAAAATGAAAAATGAAGAAAAAAATATATCACATTTTTGGCTGTTCAAAGCAAAATATTGTTTTAACTTGCTGTAAAAAATAATAGCAAAACCGCCCAACTCTAGTTTTAGATTCAAATAAAAAAAATGCTAGAGAAAATTTTGTTTATATGAAAACATCCAAGTATAAATGGATGTTTATAAATTAATACTTTGGAATGAAAACATCCGAGTATGAATGGATGTTTATAAATTAATACTTTGAAATGAAAACATCCGATTATAAATGGTTGTTTATAAATCAATACTTTGGAATGAAAACATCCAAGTATAAATGGTTGTTTATGAATTAAAAATGCTAGAGAAATACTTTGGAATGAAATCATCTGTGTAATAAATGGATTGTTTAGACATTGCATAAATTTTCAAAAGGTCAATAAAGAATCAGCTAATGTTTGTGGGTTGGTAGTGATGTGGACAGGTCGATTTGGGAAAATGATTTGTTAATTAAAAAATCTTCAGGTATATATAAGAGTTCTGAGAGAGAGTAAAAGAGAGAACTAACACACGTGGAGCCAGTGAACAGGTCAGCCAATTTATTGTCTGCCTCTTTCTTTCTCCTATTCACGTAAACAGTGTCACTAACTAAGCATTGTTTTTTGCTTTGATCTTTCTTTCTATCTCCCTCTGTTTAGCAGACTACTAGAGTGATCTATGGTGAGAATAAATGTTATACTGGCAAAAGAATAAGTGTTGGTGTTCGACTATTTTGATACAAGTTACTACAGACAACAAAAAAAGAGTAGAAGAACGAAAAGCGCTTATCAAGGGGTAACATTACAACACTAGTCTAAGTACACCAGTACCCATGCAACACTCCACTTTGGCCCTTACTTAGGCTAAATGGGCGGTCGGAGAGGCCTCCTCCAATAAATCGGCTGATCATGTAAAGCCCTAGCACCTATATGATTGCCCGACCCTACTGTCCTTATGGCAAGCTACAACCCTTTTTATCATATGGGTACTAGAAGGCAGTGGCTAAGGGTCTTCATGTCCTGGGAATGACGTTAAACTCTATCTGATGGTGAGGTTCCAGTTCTGGAGGTTTGGGGAATGTAGAGCACCCCTTCATCACCATTGCTCCCAGGTCCACTCTGACCCGGTGTGCTAGTACCTGTTAGGGTCCCATCTATGGGTTGAATAGAAAAATGTGTTTATAAAGAACAATTGAGTATCCATTAAGAATTAATTTTTTTCAAAACTTGACCCACTGAGATTGATATGCCATAAAACAAACCAAACCAGTATGCAGCTACATTGGACACTAGTTTAAGTACAGCTATTCTTATCTTATTAATGACACCAATGACAGGTTTATTTATGTATTGATTGACATTTTCTCTTCTTTATATTTTTGACACAATGGGATCAATAATACATTGAAAGTTAGAAAAATAGAATTGTTACTAGTTCAAAGTTAATGTAAGCATTTAGGACAGAACTGAACTCTTATGTACATTTATGTTTTTGGTGAAACACAGGTTTTGCATAAGTGCAGCACACTCCATACTGATCAGACTCTCAGCTTTGTGTGACTTTTTCTTGTTTTTTTCAATTGAAATTTTGTATCTCATGGATATGATTTGACAATGTTAAAATAAGTGCAACAGCTCAGTTTCACACTATATCAAAAATGGAATTCCAGAGGTACTTTGACTAATAGTAAACTTAATTGGACAAGTGTTTGGAATGTCAAGGGGACTATTTTGAAGAAAATTAATGTTTCATTCATTGTTTATTCCTGTGTTGGTAAATACAGCTTCAGTCTCCTTTTTGAATATACCTTGACTGAATAAGTGTTTTGAATGTCAAGGGGACTATTTTGAAGAAAATTAATGTTTCATTCATTGTTTACTTCTATGTTGGTAAATACAGATTACTATTTACTTGAGGCCGCCTCAGTTTTACCTGTGATTGCCCTTGACCTTGTTCCTAACGATCATCTCCTTGGCCTTTGTGCTGCTCCTGGTAGTAAAACTCTGGCCATTTTACAAACACTCCTTTTTTAATATACAGGGTTCCTGGAAAACCTTGAAAACCTGGAAAAAAAAAAATTTGTTTTCCGGTACTGGAAAACCTTGAAAAGATAGGGGTATTTTTTCAAAATCCTGGAAAATTTTCCTTTTTTTGTCCTGGAAAAACGCCTTCAATTGACAAATTATTTTTTCATATACAGCAGGCACCACTTCAGCTAGGGACTTCATTCATAGGTGGGTTTGTTTTTTCACCTATCACCGCCTAGCGTTTTTTTAAGGCAGGAGGCTGGGACGGAACTCTGCGAATAGTACTATTGGTCATTTTAACGTTTTGTTATCCAGGATTCCTGCCCTAATTTACGCTGTTTTTAATTGCTGGCATAAGACATAATTCTAGCCAAATATCTATATTTTCCGAGTCATGTTTTTCACATTTTATCAGCAAATTAATGGAGATATTTTACAATGCCCCACCCCAACCCCCCTTTTCATCGCCAAATCAATTTAGATATTTTACCCACTCCCCAGGTTTAATTTTTTTTTACCATGAATTTTTACAAAACAAATTCAAATTTCAAATATGTATGTGCTGTATTTTTCACTTTTTATCAGGAAATATATGTAGATATTCTACAATTATGCCCCCCACCAGCTTTATGTTGGCACATCAATTTAGATATTTTATAACCCGCTCTTAGCCCTGTCGTCTGGGTCTTTAGAATACACCGACTGCAATTGGGCCACCTGTTGGCCATAGTGTGGTGACCCATGATGCTTAAGGATGGAATCTTTGTGGATGAGCAGTCCATGACATGCAACACTCTGCTTAGACTAAGGATACCTATTTTTTTGTCTACTTTTCATTTTAAAAACTAATTAAAATTAAATTGATTATTTATGGTCAAATTTTTGTCTCAGTCGAAAAGTAGTAACATAATGAGCATCAGTACAAAAAGCAAAATAATATTACACATGTAATTTATTTTTAATACATTTAAAACTATTTTTTCGGTCAATTTTTATCAAATATGACTTAATATGGCCACTAGAGTTGCCGTATAATCCGTGTTTATAAAATGAATTTAACACTAGATTGAAAAAAAAAAAATTACCAAAAATCTGGGAATTATCTGATTTTAATGAAATTTTCAGTATTGATTTATCAATGAATTGATTTTATAATGCATCAGTTATTTTATTTTAAAACTTTCTGATTTAATTAGGTATTAATAATTATCGAAATGAGTAAAAAAAAAAAATTGAAAAAATATCTAAAAATTATTTTTTAGTTTTTATTTTGATTTGATTTTCTGATTTTCGATACTTATTTTCTACCTGAGTAGCATCCTTATTTTTTGGAAATGGGGGGGAAGATATATTTGTATTGTAAAAACATGGACTTTTAACAAATTGGGTATACCTAGCTTAGACCATTACTTAGTTTAGATGGGCGGTCGGAGAGAGCCCCTCCGATCAATCCATGATCAACCCTTCTTATAATATGTGCTAGGTGGTGGTGGCTGAAGGTCCCATCTGATGGTGAGGTTCCAGTTCTGGAGGTCTGGGGAATGTGGAGCACCCCTTCATCACCATTGCTTCCTGGTCCACTCTTTACCGGAGTGGTAGTACCTGTTATGGTCCCATTTATAGGTTGAATAGAAAAATGTATATATAAAAAAAATTGATTATCCATTAAGAATTACTTTATTTCAAAAATTTGTCAGCATTAAATGACCCACTGAAGTTGATATGCTGTGAAACCAAACAAGATCAAACAACCCGTTCTGTTTAAAACATTTTGTTTTTATGAATTTGTACAAAACACAATCCTCTCCCCCATCTGCCTAATATGACAACATAAATAAACATGAACTATATTTTTGAGATGAGGTTTGATAGGAATAATTTTGATTTTTCGGATTGTTGTCCTCATCTTTATTGTATGTATATACATATGTTTCACCTGTTATATCCTCCAGCCTTCCTCGGGTGTTCTCTTTGTATCCAAGTATAGTAATGATCCAACCTGGGAAATTATTTTTAACAGTTTGACAGTTGATCAAACAGGCGTTGAAGAACCTTCAAAAATCTCATTCAAAAACAATGACCATTGTTTTTGCATGCCTATCATTCTGACATGTGTCACAAGAAGAATCATGATCATTTAGAAAAAGTTTATTGGCGTTTCCTGTGCAACTTAAGGCATAAAATTTGCCATCAGTCTTTTTCGATATTTTTATTTTCAAAGTAATTAACTTTAAAACAATTTGATTTAGTCTTTTTAATAATTGGTTCCCATATTGTGTTCATCTCTATACTAGGTCACTACAGTCAAACATATGCTTCTTTGAGATGTTTTCTTTTCCAATGTACTTCACTATCTAATATTTTAACTTTGAAATATAACTTTAATATATAATAGTATGTAAAATATAGTATAGATATAAAGTGAAGGGGCATTGGGAAATATCTCCATATATTTGTCGATAAAAAGTGAGAAACACAGTACAGTAAATATTTGAAATTTGAGTTTATTGAAATTTGTACAAATTCAATAAAAAAAAAATTATTCTAAACATGGAGGGAGAGGGGCAAAATATCTAAATTGATTTACCAATTTAAAAACAGCAATGGTGATCATGGCTAAGCAAAAACAGGAGGCCTGACAATTTTATAGTACATTTTGTCCATAAAATCTGTTTGCACTTTAATGAATTTATAACTCTAAAGTGCACACTGACTTTATGGACACCCTCTATAATTAATTGATAGATGTAGTCATCATCTATAATGAACTCAAGATACTTCATTAACCCAGCATCATAGAAAAGTAAGAATAAAACTGGCTTAATGTGTCAATATTAGACATAATAGTAAATTATAAAATTGCCGTGAATAAGTGCTGTCCTGGAAATTTTTTTAAATGTCCTGGAAATGTCCTGGAAACGTCCTGGAAAATGGTTTCCTAAAATGAGTGGGAACCCTGATATACCTTGACTGAATAAGTGTTTTGAATGTCAAGAGGACTATTTTGAAGAAAATTAATGTTTCATTCATTGTTTGTTTCTGTGTTGGTAAATACAGCTTCAATCTCCTTTTGAATATACTTTGACTGAATAAATGTTTTGAATGTCAAAGGGACTATTTTGAAGAAAATTAATGTTTCATTCATTGTTGTTTCTGTGTTGGTAAATACAGCTTCAATCTCCTTTTTGAATATACTTTGACTGAATAAATGTTTTGAATGTCAAAGGGACTATTTTGAAGAAAATTAATGTTTCATTCATTGTTTGTTTCTGTGTTGGTAAATACAGCTTCAATCTCCTTTTTGAATATACTTTGACTGAATAAATGTTTTGAATGTCAAAGGGACTATTTTGAAGAAAATTAATGTTTCATTCATTGTTTGTTTCTGTGTTGGTAAATACAGCTTCAATCTCCTTTTTGAATATACTTTGACTGAATAAATGTTTTGAATGTCAAAGGGACTATTTTGAAGAAAATTAATGTTTCATTCATTGTTTGTTTCTGTGTTGGTAAATACAGCTTCAATCTCCTTTTTGAATATACTTTGACTGAATAAATGTTTTGAATGTCAAAGGGACTATTTTGAAGAAAATTAATGTTTCATTCATTGTTTGTTTCTGTGTTGGTAAATACAGCTTCAATCTCCTTTTTGAATATACTTTGACTGAATAAATGTTTTGAATGTCAAAGGGACTATTTTGAAGAAAATTAATGTTTCATTCATTGTTTGTTTCTGTGTTGGTAAATACAGCTTCAATCTCCTTTTTGAATATACTTTGACTGAATAAATGTTTTGAATGTCAAAGGGACTATTTTGAAGAAAATTAATGTTTCATTCATTGTTTGTTTCTGTGTTGGTAAATACAGCTTCAATCTCCTTTTTGAATATACTTTGACTGAATAAATGTTTTGAATGTCAAAGGGACTATTTTGAAAAAAAAAAAAAAAAAATGAATGTCTATTTTGAATATACCTCATACACTGATCTACATTAACCAAGATGAGAACACTAGTCCAAGTGCAACTGTTTTTTCCTTATTAAAAAAATATTGTTCCTGTAACCAATGACAGGATTATTTATGCATTGATTGACACTTTGTCTTCTTTATATTTTCAACACGATTGGATCAATGATACATTGAAATTTAGAAAGATACAATTGTCCCTAGTTGAAAATTAATGCTAACATGAGCCTGGGTGACCACTCGTGTTCTGTAAATTCATTGCAGGTAAATTGTTCATGGCTAAATTCAGAATTTAATAAAAAGAGCTTAAGGATTAAGGAGTAGGGTAGGTCGATTTTCATACCAACCTTAGTTTCAAACGGAGAAAGTTGCTAATTAACATAAAGAATAATTGTACCAAATATTTTTCTATAAAACTTTACCATTGTTTGAGCAATCGCATTTAAATACACACAAAATCGAATGTTTTGAATTTCGCTCAGGTACCGAAAAATAAGTAGGTCAGATTAAACCGTAGTTTTGAAAACATGTAAAAAATAGTCTTAATAAAAGATTTTATTTCATTCAATAGCATGCAATTCTTGGTAGATGAAATAAAAGTAAATAAAAAGAAAATGCTGCAAAAATATTTAATTTAAGAAAGTTTATTAACCAAATTCGGCCTCGTTTTGAAAAGGAAACTACTGTATCAACACGTTTTGTTGTTTACATTTAAATTTCACTTGATCTGATTTAAAACAGAAAAATAATTAAATCTTTTCCTTTTTTATTTTAACAAACTTAATTATTAAAAAAAGGAAATAAGTAGCTTTATATTCCCTGTGATAAATAATTTTTATTTTATTTTTATTTTTGAAGACATTATTTTTCATTTGCAAGTTTTTTTTGCGTGCTACCTTAATAAGGAGGCCCTATAAGAGCAAATATTCTGATGAATTTTCTGTTAAGCCAGTGATGTTCTTTAGTTTATTGGTTGTTTCAGGTCTTTTCAGCCTCATACCCCCCCTCACCAAAGTAACCCAGCCGAGATTAATCACTAGGGTAGATTAATTTTTCACTTTAAAAAAAATATCAAATTGTCCATCTATGTGAAAATTGTGTGTTAGTATACTGAATACTGATACCAAAAATTAGATCTTTTACATGTTTGAGGTAATCGCATCAAAGATCATCTTTTATAGCTTAATTAATCAGGTAAAAAGCAGCATATCAGAGGTGTCAGTGGTGCTGGGGGGGGGGACACATTTTCAATTTGAATTCTATTTATAATATTTAATTCGTTTCATTTTAATAAAATGAAATAACATTTCTGATTTAGATATCGAAAATGGTAAATTTTCTAACCAATTTCTAGGCTAAATTTTGTGAAAACAAGGATTTTTTGTGCATTTTAGTTGACAATCTTTACAGTATTGAACATATATTTAAATATATATATCAGATATGCATCTCCAATTTTCTTCAGGACAAAATGAATATCGAATAACTGTGCAAACTTCACACTTGGTAGTAGTGTTAATTGGTAGTTCCATCAGAAATGACTGTCAAGCCTAAACTAAGCATGCCAGGCGCAGGCACAACAGAGTTGCCAATAGCCGCACAGTATATATATATATATATATAATATATATATATACAAGGTGTGTCAAAAAAGTATCAAGATTGAAGCTGTATTTACCAAGATAGGAATGAACTATAAATGTAACATTAATTTTTTTCAGATTAGGTGTGTCAAAAAATAGAGATTTTAAAGGTGTATTTACCAAGATAGAGATGAAGAATAAATGGAATGGTAATTTTTCAGAATACAAGGTGTGTCAAAAAGTTCCAAAACTCTTGATACTTTTTTGACACACCTTATATATATATATATATATATATATTTACTGACATGGATTTGTTTACCAGATTGGTTCTACTTTCTGTTTCTTTTACAGATTACTATTTGCTTGATGCTGCTTCAGTTTTACCTGTGATTGCCCTTGACCTTGTTCCTAATGATCATGTCCTTGACCTTTGTGCTGCTCCTGGTGGTAAAACTCTGGCCATTTTACAAACACTCTTAACAGGTTGGTGCCAAAAAAACAAAAAAAAAACACACTATTTTGACTTCTGTTATTTTTTGTTGTTCTCGTTGTTGCTGAAATGGTCACCATAAATTTGCATTTTAAAATTATCCTGCTTCCTCATCATTTTTAGGGTTAAATGTTACTTCCTAAATTATAATATGATTTTCCCAACCCCAAAACTAACTAAGCATTGTTTTTTGCTTTGATCTTTCTTTCTATCTCCCTCTGTTTAGCAGACTACTAGAGTGATCTATAGTGAGAATAAATGTTATACTGGTAAAAGAATAAGTGTTGGTGTTCGACTATTTTGATACAAGTTACTACAGACAACAAAAAAAGAGTAGAAGAACGAAAAGCGCTTATCAAGGGGTAACATTACAACACTAGTCTAAGTACACCAGTACCCATGCAACACTCCACTTTGGCCCTTACTTAGGCTAAATGGGCGGTCGGAGAGGCCTCCTCCAATAAATCGGCTGATCATGTAAAGCCCTAGCACCTATATGAATGCCCCGACCCTACTGTCCTTATGGCAAGCTACAACCCTTTTTATCGTATGGGTGTGAGAAGGCAGTGGCTGCAGATCTACATGTCCTGGGAATGACGTTAAACTCTATCTGATGGTGAGGTTCCAGTTCTGGAGGTTTGGGGAATGTAGAGCACCCCTTCATCACCATTGCTCCCTGGTCCACTCTGACCCGGAGTGGTAGTACCTGTTAGGGTCCCATCTATAGGTTAAATAGAAAAATGTATTTATAAAAAATTGTATTATCCATTAAGAATTGATTTATTTCAAAACTTTATCGGCATTAAATGACCCACTGAGTTGATATGCCGTAAAACAAAACAAACCAAAAAATAAATTATAATAATGCACTTATTAGAGAAATAATTTCAACTTAATCAGGGTTTTGTTTTATTTTTTATTTTTTTTCAGAAAACTTGACCTGCAATGAT
Source organism: Doryteuthis pealeii (assembly GCA_023376005.1). NCBI lineage: Eukaryota > Metazoa > Mollusca > Cephalopoda > Myopsida > Loliginidae > Doryteuthis > Doryteuthis pealeii. The sequence goes on along the minus strand of CM042140.1, from coordinate 72,951,632 downwards.
ATATCTCGAAGTAGATTGCAGCGTTTGATAAATGTTTTGAGGTATTACACAAACAGAGACAGGGAAAATTCTTCTATAAATGTAACTTGCACAGATGGATTAGATTTCACTGAGCCGACATTTGATAAGGTAATTCTTTTTTATTTTTATTTTTCATTATAATTACTAGGGTGAGTCAAAAGTTTTGAAATACTTTGGTAAACTGAGGCGCAATTTGGCAGCTCTAGCTGCTTTTGCCAAGATCATGAAGGTGACTGTGAGATGTCAAGCTCGCCTGATACTCTCTGAGTTTACCTCTATGGCTTTGGAGCATGGTATCAAAATCCACAGTTTTAAGCTGACCTGACCTTGTCTAATTGTCAAGGTTCTTATTTTTTATTATAATTATGAGGCTGAATCATAAGTTTTGCTCCAGCCATCACCAACCCGTCCTTCGGGACAGGGTCCAGTGAGCTTCGGCCTTGGACCGGGAAGGTGTTAAATTAAACTACTTGGATACATAAAAGAAGCACACATCTACAACAAAATCTAAAAATCTTCCAAAAAAAATGAAAACACAAAAATATCTATTAAAAAGAATCATCTAAAACTTTCATTCACAAAAAATATGTCAAAAAAAAACAAAAAAACCTTTAGAAAATTAAACATTATCACCAATTCATTTCAAAAACGTAATCGGCATTAAATGACCCATTGAGGTTGATATGCCGTAAAACAAGATCAAATCAAATCATAAGTTTTGCAATATTTTGGTAACAGTAAGCACAATTTGGCATCTCTGGATACTTTAGCTGGGATTGTGAAGGCGACAAGACACTGGACGGTATGATGCCAAGTTTGCCTGATACTCTCAGAGTTTTTCCATATGGCTTATATTATATACCCGCTTACATCTTACTGGAAATGCTGAATATTTCACCTTCCATATAACCTAATGTTGTAATTCTTTTAACTTGGGAATTATTTTCCTCCTCTAGATCCAGAGAAAAAAAATTGCTAAAACAGGGATAAGACCAATTAACCTTTTCAATATATTTATTTTCACACAGATATATATATATCTTGAATATGTCTCTTTGTTTTTTTGTTTTACTTGAGGTTCTTGTTGATGTCCCTTGCAACTCAGACAGGCATGTTGTCCTTAATGAAGAAAACAACCTTTTCAAACCAGGAAGAATTGAAGATCGAATAAATCTTCCAAAATTACAAACTGATCTTTTACTGTAAGTATATTATCACTTATTTGAAGCTCTGTAGCATAGTTACTGTTAACTGCTATGTTGGTGATGGCTAATTTTTGGATGGCTAGGGAAAAACACAACTTGTTTTAGAATTTGATTGTTTGCTTTTGAAGCATTGTTAAATAAAGTATATTATTATTTATATTTTTGAAGGCAATTATAATGCGCATATTGTATAAAATTCGATAATTATTGAAAATAATCATGACAAGCAAACTCTACCTCTGGGTTACCGGCTCGTTGAAAAAGAAACATGCCAAATTAACCTGTAGAGTCTCTGATTTTACTTGCTGGGTTCTTTGTTTCGATCTCTGTCGGAGGGAGATCGTAGGTATACACCGCTGATGAGACTTAATAAAGTTGAAACAGCTGTACAGTGTTCCATGCATTATTCGCCGAGTTTGCATGTCATGATTATTTTCAATAATTATCAAATTTTATACGATATACGCATTGTAATTGCCTTCAAAAATATAAATAATAATATACAACTTGTTTTAACGTTAGGACCTTTGTTGTTTTATTCTCTCTCTGTTTAGTCTCTGAGGCCATGGAAGCATGAAGTTCTGGGAGAAAAGAAAAAAAGTCGGCCCAAGAACCAACACGCACAGAGCCGGTGGCAATTAGCCAATTCGTCTGATTTTCTGTCTTTCTCGTATTGGCATAAACAGTGGCAATAATTAATTTGTTGTTTTAATCTTTCTATCTGTTCTGTTTCACTGACTACTACTTCTAGTTAGCGATCTATGGCGAAAATAAACTTTATACTGGCAAAAGGAAAAATAGTTGGTGTTTGTCTTTTTGGTTTGAACATGTTACCATGGACAAAAAAAAGAAAAAAAAAGTAGAAGAACCAATATCGGCATTGCAGTGTCGGAAGACTAATAATTCTTGTGCCCCTGAAGTTACAGTGCCTCCTGTGATTGTGAAGTCCAATTTTCAAAAAGCAGCCTTGACCAAATATGTCCCATGTGAAGGCTGTCCCTGAAGATGTTGATGTGCGGGTGCTTTGTTGCTGCCACTTTCTTCTGGACCTCTTGGCTTCATGGTGTTGTGCCAGGGTGGCTTCAGATATGAACAGTCCGCTACGGAGAGCCTGTTGCCACCGTGGGTGGTCCTGAACCAAATTTTCCCAGCTGGAAGGGGTAATGCCAAAGCACCAGAGATCATTCTTGCAGACATCCTTAAAATGCAGCTGAGGGCGACCAATCTGTCTCTTGCCAGACTAAAGCTCTGCACAGAGGATTTCCTTCAGGATTCGTCCATCATCCATCTGCACGGATAAAAGGGTTTATTAAGGGTTAATGTTACACTTTGTGTTTGTTGCTTATTTTTACATGGCCTTTAGAAGATACTAGAAGCCACTACCCGGCGTGGCCTGGGTAGGGGGGGGATTTTTTTAGTTAGTCTCGCGGATCCATTATTACTGAATTGTGAGTTGAATCCTCGCAGGATGTCCTATTAAGATCCTTACGTAAAAAAAAAACCTTGCTTTGATTCAGCCACTCTAAAAAAATAAAATCAGCGTCTCCTATTTAAATATTGAAATTTAAAAAAATCCATGCTGATATCATTTAAATTTTATTTCTTAATTATCTTCACGTATATAAATCAAAACTTCATTATTTTTGCTCAAAAAGCAAGTTCTGGTAATAGTGAATGTGTATGTATATTTTCTTTGTTGTTAATTGTTTTATTTTTGTAGTTTCATCCGGACATACATACACACAACTGCACTTTATTTATGTATAGATAGATAATTTGTATAAGATATGAATAATTCTATCTGATATTTCTTTCTTTCTTTCAGAGCTGGAATTAAAAGTTGTAAACCTGGTGGTTCAATTGTCTACAGCACTTGTACATTGTCATTCTCTCAGAATGATGGAGTCATCCAATCAGCATTTGAAACAATCTGGAAAGAAACTAACATTGATATAGTTGTGGAAAATATCCAACCACTTTTAAGCCGTTTCCGCAACACTTTCACCTTTTATACAAAATGCAGGTTTGGTCAGCTAGTGCTGCCCAACCTCACCTCAAATTTTGGTCCTATGTATATTTGTAAAATAAACCGGTTAAAATAAAGGATTTTTCTTTGTTTCATTTTTAAAAAATGTAGATGTTTAACTCTTTGCCTAATTTAAGCTGCTCACTACCGCTCTCTAATTGAGCAGGACACTGATTACAATTCTGATTATGTAGAGTGACTGGTATGTTTTGGTGACTGTAGTGTGAAAGATTTTCAAAATAAATCTGATGTTATGGTGAAAAGAATATTCTAGTATGTCCCGGGTCAGTAAATAGAATTAGTTAAGTTAAAGATAGGATAGTGAAGACCAACCTCTCTCTCCCTCTATTTTTGAAGCCTTGTGCCAAGTCACACATCTAATATCTCTGGTAAAATAAAAATAGTAATTCTTTCATGCTGTAGCTGTATCAGTATTATTGTATGGTTTGCACCACTTGGACTTTAATGAAATGCCTGGAGAAAAAGCTAAATGTGAACTACAAAAGGTTGCTGCATACTGTTTTAAACAAATTTTAAAAGCAGTAACCCACAAAAAAGCAGCTGTATGGCCACTTATCTCCCATCTCACAAACCATCCAAGTAAGACATGCTGGGCTCTGCTGGAGGAGTACAGATGAACTCGTAAGCAACATTCTCCTATGGACTTCTACACATGAGCACACCATTGTTATATTCATCAAAGCAGACACTTAATGCCATTGAGAGGACTTGCCAAAAGTGATGTCTGATAGGGACAGATGACAAGAAAGAGTTAAGGGAATCTGTACATTTGCATGCCTTGATGATGATGATGATTGATACTGTTATGTTGAAATCTTGTATGTGTGTGTTATATACCCCTTTACTTGGGTGTATATAATTGGTGACAGAGTAGATAGGGGATGAGATGATGGCTCTTGTTAACCGTTGCTTGCTGGTTTTTACTCGGCTGATGCCATGTTCTCTTGTTGGGCTGTTTTCCCTTCAGGGCTTCCTGTCAAGGGTTGGTTCTTCTTTTTTTCCAGGCTGTCATCTCTTGTTTTTAATAATCAATTGACTAGACTTGGTTGTTTTCTGATAAAGCTTTATTACAACAAACCAGCCATGATTCCACTGTGTGGGGCTGAGCAACTCTCTGAGCCAACAATAGCGTATGTGCTCATCGAAGGTCTGTTCACATCTGAAATTAATTCCCATGCATCTGTAATGGCATGCTCTACCAGAAGGTCAGGTGTAATGTCACATTGTCACACATTGGCCATGGTAACTTTCCACTGAAATCCCGTTCTTCTAACGAACGTTATTCAAATGTTCTAAGTATAGGTATGTACATGAATCATAAGCTGCTTATGAATTATGTAACGTGTGTCTGTGTTGTTTTAGGATCATGGTCAAAACAATAAATTGGACACTTAACCTAACTCCTTTATCCATTAGGCTAAGACATTTCTAAGTGACAGTTATCTCTTGACTACAGGTTCAATCCTGTTCGGGGGCAGCAGTAACATAGAATAATAATTAACACAGCTTAACACTTGTATCTCAGCTATGGTTAGCGGAATGAGAACATGATACACCTGTGGACTGAATAAAGGGTTAGGTTCAAAGTTCTGTGATGGCTCCTGATTACAACAAGAAGGTTCCTGAGTTGACAAGAAATACCCGAAGAAGGTGGGAGGTCACATCAGCCGAAATGTTGTACAGATAACAATGAAGATGAGGACAATGGTCTGAATAATACAAATAATACTAAATTTCAGGGACTCAATTACGGACGTAAAAAAAGATGTCGCTCCCTAATTCAGCAGATATAGGAAAATGGCCATCATAAGTACGATAATTTACCATAAACATTGCAAGGACTCAGTTAAGTGTATTCATTATATTTATATAATTGACATTTCCTGCAGACAATACTATCGTTTGCAACAACAATTATTACAAGTGTATTTTCTTGTTTGTTTAAATGTATTAATACAGTGTTATTTGAGATTTCATGTTGTGTTCTTGTATTTCCTGTTTCTACTCCTGTCTATTCAACATTTGTGTGTAAATCAGCACAACATGCCATAATGTTGTATACCCAACATCGGGTATATAAACGAGAGAAGAGACTCAGAGAGAGAGAGAGAGAGAGACAGACAAAGATTGAGACTTATTTGTTACTTCATTTCTTCCTGCTATCTTGTGTGGCTGTTTCCTTTTCTTCTTCTCTGGTCGTCATGTTGTTTAGTCTCTTCTAAGGGCTAGTTTTTAGTCATGCAATTAATCAACTCATAAGACTTATTTTCTTGATCAAGATTTATTTTTCTTGCCCATATTCTTCCGCATGGTGAGATTCAACCTCAGCAGAGAGAGACCGACACTCTCTGCTCCAACGTCTAGTTGAAACTAAACCCAACTAGTTATGTTTTTATCCTGGCGCGCGAGATTCACGCCTCTCTAGGGGTCAGTTGGGGTAATCCAATGGAAATCTACCTGCCTACACTTTTAACTCCAACGAAACTATTTCAAACTAACTACAGAGTCTTGTCAACAATTTATGCTACCACATAAATTATGTAACAATAAAACTTAATCAACCAACCAGAATATATTACCCCTGATATTCGTAGAATACTTTGTGGGATGTGGATTATGAGTGGTTTGATGTTTTAGGTTTTAAAGGTAGTTGTGGTTATTGTGGTTATTCTTGGTGCATATTCCTAGGGTTTGCTTTTTAACCCCATCTTATTTGGTGGTTGTGCTGAAAAGTAATTCAAAGGAAGAAAAAGGACAAGACAAAGACAAAAGGTAGTTTTTTAATTTTGGCTTTTTTGCATTCATATGATATCAAGTATTCCTATCTAATACAAACAATTTGCACACAGATGTATTTAATAAAGTATTCATTTCTGATATTAATGATTTATTCACAATTATATGGTTTCAAGTAATTAATACTATTTAATGATAATCATTTGTTTGCACAATTATAAAAAAAAGATATTACTGTATATTGTGAGGTGGCAAGAGGTTTGATATTTTAGGTTTAAAAGGTTGCTTGTTATTCCTGGTGCGTGTTCCTAGGGTTTGCTTTTAACCCCATCTTATTTGGTGGTCACGCTGAAAAAGGAATTCAAGGGAAGAAAAAGGCAAAAGGTAGTCTTATGATTTAGGCTTTATTTGGGGGTCATAGTCACTATATGGTAAGGAAATTCCTTCCTGACCAGTAGTCGTGTCTCACCCCAGATAAGTCCTAAGTCTGAATGGCCGAGATTCTCTTGGGGATCAGAAGTGGGTTGTTTTTCTTGCACATGCTCAGAGGGTTTGTTATTTTAAAAATGGGAGTTTGTTATTTTCAAAATTTTTAATTTTAATTTTAATTTAATCCCCACTGGGAAAATAATAATTTTTCTTTTTTCAGATGATTGAGTGCAAAATCAATGATGCTCTAAGTTTTTTCTGAGTCTGGTACATAGGCCTCAGATTGCTATTTGTTACCTGCTATTCCTTGTGGGGTGACAAGCATTTTAAGGTTTTGGTTTAATCATTGGTGGTTATTTCTGGTGCTTCTTCCCAGGTTTTTATTTTTACCCCATCATATTTGGTGGTCACACTAAAGGAATTCAAGGGAAGAAAAAGGAAGAGACAAAGACAAAAGGATTCAGGCTTTATTCATGAGTCATAGCCACTACATGGGTAGGAAATTTCTTCCTGTCCAGTAATAATGTCTAGCCCTAGTTTAGGCCCTCATCCGAATGGGCGAGAGATTATCTTGGAGGGTCCTTTTTCCTGCACATGCTCAGAGGGTTCTTCCGCTAAAGTCTCATGGGAAATTGTTATTTTTTAAATTTTAAATTTTATTTTATTTTAATCCCTACATCCTAAGTGGTCACCCATTTAAGTACTGAACAGAATAATTACTGCTTATTTTTGGTGACCAAGTACAAACTGTGTTTACAACCTAACTTAAGCATAAGTGAAATATGTTATACTTTTTTTTTATGTAGTTTAAAAAAAATATCTACATTTATTCAATTTTTCTATATAGATTTTCTTGTTTTTTTATCTAGATTTTCTTGCTTTTTATTGTGTTTTCTTTTTCATCAAAACCTAGAATTTCCTTTTTTAAATCTAGATTTTTCTTCTTTTTTTTTTTTCTTAAATGTGAATTTTTATTGTTTTTATGTAGATTTTTTAAATTTAAGGTTAATTTGATAATTAGAGTTACTTCCTCTTGTAATAGAACTCTCTTACATGCAGAGTCGTGTTTATAGATCGCTGATGGCGATTTGAGTGCCAAAGAAGGCAGTAGTAGCGAAAAAATAAAAAAATATATTTTCATTTCAGAAAACGTGTTCATTATTATAAAAAAAAATTGGACCCCTTTTCAGGGAACAAATCTATTAGTTGGTGCAAAAGACAAAGTATCAGTTGTTCGATTCAGCAACCAGCCATTATTTCAACTTAAAAACACCACCACACTAGAGGGTGAGTCTCATTCAAAAAAAGACTTAAGCCGTCTGCTTCTGTGGTTTCATTGTTTTTATTTCCTGCTATAAAAGACATGGTATTTGGTTTAGGGTTTAGATAAGTCAATTTATCCACTACTATTCACGAATTATATTAGACTTTTTATTCATTTATTTAATGCAGTACTGTGGTGGTGTTAATTACAGTATTCTTTCGCAACTTTTTTCGTCAAAACTAAGAACGTTTTTTGGGCTTCGAAATATTGTGACTTTTTCTCTTCGGTAATGATACCTTTGTTTTTTGAAAGAAAAAAAAGAAAAATTGATTCATAGTTGTTTTTATGAACATAAATTAAAAGAAATAATTTGACTTTGGTAAAATAAAATAACTTCTCGAGAAGAATTCAGAAAAACAAAATAAAACAACCAAAAAAAACTGGAGTTCCCACAAAAAAGGTAACGTATTTTGAGCAGATTTCGAAGTGATATGAAAACTATTAATATTTTATAATAATTTGTTTTTAAGAAAATTATCACTTCCTTAATTTTAAAGAAAAAAAAGAATGAAAATAAATTAATATTGTCTTTTCTGTGTTACGGCAAATAAAAAAAGTTTTGCAAAGATATTTATGTAGGGGCTTTTAAATTAATGAAACTTATTTTGTTTTATTCACACAAACAAAACCTGCTACTAAACTGATATTTAACAGACTTCAACTTTTTCATAGCAGATACTTAAAAACACACACACACACACACACACACACAACACAACATACTGTTAATAACATAAATTAATTTCAATCATTTATCCAATAAGTAAAAAATTAAAAAAAAAAAAAGTACCTTATTGACACGTGCTTTTAAAAGAATTATTTTGATTTTTCAAACTATTTATTTATTTTCTTCATTATTCTAAAATTTAAACCAAGAAGACCTTAAATAAATAAAATAAAAAAATCCTTTTGTAAAACTAATCGTTTGACTCCTCTGTTTTCCTCACCTCACTATTTATTTATTTTTCCTTTTTAAATCAATTTTCTAAATTTATTGTAGTCTTCAAAACTGACCACGTTAACTTTTACCAAAGTGTTCTCTCAAGAAACAGAACCCGAAAATTCCGGATCCGAGTGGATCGGTATAACCATCAACGGCTGTGATAGTCCGGACTTTGACCCGACCGACCAGTTGACCCCTACAACATTATCCGCTATCATCCCACTGACTTCTTCTTCACTCCGTGCTGAAGAAAATAAATTTCCTGCTAACGCCGGCCATTCAGCATCAGCACCATGTCTGTTATTGCCATATTTTATCAACCAGCACCATCTTCATTATCCAACTCAACAAAGCAGCACTCTGCCAATCTTACATATCGGCCCACCTGTTCAAAAAAATACCAGTTCTTCGGGTTTCACTCACAACTCACCAGTATCACAACAACAACAACAACAGACTGCTTTAATTAGCACACCGTTATTTAGTTTTCCTAACAGCGCTGACAAGAACTTTTATTTACCATTTAACCGGGACGATAATACCGAGAGCTGCTGCGCGTGTGGTGGTGACTGTTCTGAGGACCACGTACGACACATCCATAGCTGGGTGTGTCGTGTGATAACAGGGAACCAAGACGAAGAGGGCAAGTGTGATTTGAGCAAAGGCTGCAACCAAGTTAAGCAAGTAAGTTTTCTTTGTTTATTTCTACACTTTATCATCTATACATAAGGGGCAGTTGGTGTGTATGTATGTATGTCCGGAGGAAACTACGAAAATAAAATAATTAATGACAAATACAAATAATGAAATATACACATTCACTATCACCAGATCTTGTTTTCTGAGCAAAAATCATGAACATTTGATTTATATTTGTAAATAGAAACAGCAAGGAATTTTTTTTGCATTAGATATTTTTAATAGGAGACATTAATTTTTTATTTTATTTTTAGTGTGTCTGTGCACTATTTTTTCTGAAGCCTCACCAAGTTGGATCAATGCAAGGTCTTTTGGCTAAACTTGCAAATTAGTCGGAAAATTTAAACGGAAACTTTTTTGGTGGTACCCCATGACAGTTTAACTACAGTGTATGAATGAACTTTTTGCGAATTGGATTACGGTTTAGGGGTTTGAGGATTAAGGTTGTTTTTAATTACATATTGCTTAAAAAAAACAAAAACAAATATTAATACATTTAATTAACCATTGAAATTAATTATTGAACCCAACTGTAGACACATTAGTCTCAGTTGTTTGTGTTAGTATTGCAATGTATAATTTCAATTAAACTTGGTTTAAAAACATATTTTTCAACATTAAATGTATAGTAATTGAAAACAACCTTCATCCCCAAACCCCTAAACCGTAACCCAATTCGCAAAAAGTTCATTCATACACTGTAGTTAAACTGTCATGGGGAACCACAAAAAAAGTTTCCATTTTGATTTTCCGACCAATTTGTAAGTTTAGCCAGTCTTTTTTTTTTTTTAATGGGGCATCCTGTGAGGATCTAACTTCAGTAATAATGGATCTGTGAGACTAAGTTCTCCACCTCTACCCAGGCAACACTGGGTAGTCACTTCTATTTATCTATAATAGAGTAATGGTTAGCAAGCTAGTCTCACAAATCCATTACTACTGAAAAGCGAGTTCAATCCTCGCTGGATGCCTCTAATTCTCATGACCTTGTGTCAAATCCTACCTGTAGGGTAAATAATTTTTTTAATTTATTGTTTGTAAAATCTGAATATTAGGGTTATTCAATAAATAAAGTTAAATTTTTTGTAAAAAAACAAAATAATTCTCTCTTTTATAAATGTAAACTCTGCATTATTTGCAATTGGTTTTTAGCAAAAGTTATTTTAGTCTTGCAAAAATATTTGTTTTGATGCTATTCAAAATGGCGACAAATCAGTTTTTCAGGCTTGAACAGAGGCCTGTCATAAAATATTTGGTGGCTGAGAAGTGCAAACTATGTGAAATTTATGGGCACCTCACATGCAATGGTTAGCAAGCTAGATTCGCAGACCATTGTTAGTGAGTTCGATTCTTACTGGGTGCCCCATTCTTTTGACCTTGTGCCACATCTAAGCTAAGCTTAGTAAATAACTATGTGAAATTTACAGAAGAATTTATGATATGTACAGAGAAGCATGCTTTAGTAAAAATAAGATTTTTCACAAATGGACTATAAACATGGATTTCCCACTACAAGCCTGAGTCGTATTTTTTTTAGCTCAAAACACACTAGGAAATGGATTTTTTGTCCAAAAATCCAGAATTATCACTGCTTCAGCTTTTCTTAATGTTTTATTCCATGTTATTATGCTACTGATGACTGACAAATATAGATGATGCTAATGAATTAAACAAATATATTTTGATATCGGGACGGTCCAAACCCCATTTGGGATGGTCCAAACCCCATTCGGGATGGTTGATATTTTTTGTTCGGGACGGTCATGAAAAAAGTTTGTGTCGGGGCCTGTTCCAGCCACAAATTTATTATCAAAATTCTGTTCTGTGGGTGAGTCTTAGAATACAATGGCTGTATACCCTGCAGTCATTGGTGACCATGTGACACTATATTTATTCTCAGTATAATTAACAATGCTTTCTAAGCTGAAGTGGTTAAGGCAATGTTCTTGAAAGAAAGAATGGGTATTATCACATAAATGTGTCCTGGCCTCCTGCCCTAAAAAACGCTAAGTGGTGACTGCTGAAAAACCGACCCACACTACTGTTTAACTCCCTAGCTGTTTGAAGGCGTTTTTCCCGAAAAATCAATGTGATATTAAAGTAATATTTTACCCCTATTGATTTATTTTATTATTTTATGTGCTAGAAGGTGGTGGCTGAGGATGTTAGTGTCCTGTGTTAGTGTCACTAAACTGCATCTAGTGGCAAGGTTCCAATTCTGGAGCTCTTGGGAGTATAGAGTACTCCTTCATTGCCATTACCACACTGACCTGGAGTGGTAGTACCTGTTAGGGTCTCATCTTTGGGTTAAATAGATCAGGTTGCAACTGCAAAAATAACCTTACTCAACAAAGAACGATTAAAACAAAAACGTCTTCAGCATAAAATAATCCAAGGGTTAACATGCTGTAAAATTCAACCAACCAACCTTGGGAAAGATATGAATCCAACTATTTTCCCTATTGGTAAATAGTATGGCGGACTGGGCTTTTTAACCCTGGTATGACAACTGATAACCATTACCCCGAGTATGCTTCTAATTAGCTTTTATAAGTCAAAGATATAAAATAAAAACCCTTTCTAGATATTTACTAAGCAGCTTTGTATGGCAGGAAATGGAATGGAATGAGGAAAATTGTATTATACACTGACTGCACCTCTGCTGATGGGTAAGACTCCCCAATGAGACCACCTGTTGGCTGTGGATGACGACCGTGATGCTTAAGGATGGCAACCAGGTGGATGAGCAGTACATGACATGCAACACTCCACTTAGACCCTTCCTTAGGCTAGACGGGCGGTCGGAGAGGCCCCCTCCGATCAATTGGCTGGTCCACTCTGACCCAGAGTGGTAATACTTGTTAGGGTCACACCATAGGTCAAATAGATCTAAGAATTATTCATATTTGATAGGAATAATTGAAGAATAGTTACTTCAAGCTATAATTGTTTACTAAGGATTATTATTAGTTATTTGGAACCATATAACAGTGTAAATAACTGACTATAATTAAATAGAAATATTTACTTGAAAGCATATAATTATTTATGTTTGATAGGAATACTTGAAACTATACAATTGTATACAAGTAGAATTACTTGATATCATATAACTGTGTGCAAAAAAAACACTCTTTAAGAAACAACTACACAAAAAATATAAATATAAATGTACAATGAATGCAATTCCCTAACCTCTAGGCATAGAATAATTCTACATGGGTTGTCATGCTGTTCAAATCAATCAATCATTTATGTAAGACTAGCAGAGCTACCTGGTATTGCCTGGGATTTAAAAAGTTAAAAGTAAATCTCTTATCTATATTCTATTATTTATACTAATACAAAATAAAAAACACCGATGTAAAAATAGATTTTTGAAACATATTGCCTGAGGGGTGGGAGTAAAAAATTCAATGTCAGCGAGTTTGTACCCTAAGTAAGTAAAATCATCAAATTCATTAAAGGATTAAAAATTAAAACAATTTGAAATGTAAACTTTAAATATGTATTAAAATAAGACAAACTATATATAGATATATAAATACCAGTCATGTATTTATCAAAACTTGTTTTTAAAAACAATGAGGACTGTCTAATGTTGCATGTTCAAATTTTGAGTGTATTTATTCTATGTTATGACATTTGGGTAATGTGACGTAAGCAGTGACATAATTTTTTTTACAGACAAAAACTGGAAGCGAATCTCTATTATTAATAGATATTCTTGTGTTTAAGTTATTTTTATTATTATTCTTGTTTGTATTTTTTTCTTTTATTTGTCTTTTATTATGTTTTATCCTTTATTAATTTGTTTTATTTTTCAATCATTTTTTAATATATCATTGATTTATACCCTTATTATATTTTTATTTAACTTTTCTAATGGAAGACAAGGGGTAACATTTTTTTAAACTCTCTCATGGAGAAAAATAGGGTGTGGATTTTATTGAACTTTGGTCCTTGTTGGTCTTCACCAATTTTCCTTTATAACTAAAGTGGCTACCCGGCGTCGCCTGGGTAGAGGGGGCTAAAAAGTTAGCCTCGCATATCCATTATCACTGAATCACGAGTTAGATCTTGTAGGACACCCCATTAAAATCCCTATGGAAAAAAGACCTTAAGTTGATCAAGCCTGGTGGGGCATCAGAAAAAAGTACACAGATTCTCAGAAAAGAAAAATCAATATCTCCTATTTAAAATATTAGATGTAAAAAAAATTCCATGCTGTTAGTATTTAAACTTTATTTTTTAATTATTTTCACAAATATAAATCAAATCCACATTATTTTTGCTCAAATAGCAAGATCTGGTGATAGTAAATGTATGTGTGTGTATGTATATATATATATATATATATATATATATATATACTTTGTTGTTAATTGTTTTCTTTTTGTAGTTTCCTCCAGACATACATACACCCGCCCATACATAAAACACAACTGCCCTTTATATTAACTAGCAAATATATGCACCCTCCGGGTGCAAGTATTTAAGTTTTAATGTAATAAAATATTGTATTAAATTAGAAAGGCTAATGAAACTAAATAAGAATACAGATAAAAAGATTTGAAACAGAGGGAGTATAATAAAAGATTTGAAACAAAGGGAGTATAATAAAAAAATGGAACAACTGAAACTTACTCTTCCATCACTCTCGTCTTTCATTGTTATTTTTTCTAATTTGAGTATTTAGTTATAAGAGGAAGTAAAGAATAAAATGACAGTTATTTTATTTGTTAATGGATTTCATTTAAGATTCATTGAAGAGATTTTTGCTTATATTCATTAAAAAAAACCAAACAGTTAGAAATCAATAATACTAAGCACATATTTATTAAATTCGATTTTTTAATATTAATATGCAAATTAGCCTTCCCGTTCACACTGTAATCCGTTATTTTGTTGTATATATAAATATAATTGCATGTTGTCAGTATGTAGACATAGTTAACAGTATTAATAATGTAAGATAATTTTATTAATAATTGAGGTTTAGATAAAAATAAAATCATGAAGAATGTGATGTCAATAACTAAGAGAATTGTGACTTGAGTAGGAATATAGTTTCGGTTACAGACAGAAAAACACACAATCTCCATTATAATAAGATATAGATTTCTATTAATTTAAGTTGATCTTTTAATCTACAACTAAATCATGAAATATCCTGTCTGTATCTTCTGCAGAGGGATAAAACCATCCTCCAGAGGTGTCCTGGTTGGTTTAGTTTCTTTGTTTAATGGCATATCAAACTTCATGGGCTATTTAATGCCCGAGCCATCCTTGTAGAAGAATGGTAGTGGTACTATAGTGTTACTGATGTTCAAACTCACTTACGACCATGTTGCAGTCTAGCATGCTAGCCACTATGCCATGGGTGTCTTGGATATGTCATTAAACTGCATCCAGTGGTGAGGCTCCAGTTCTGGAGCTCTGGGGAGTATGGAGTACCCCTTCATTCCCATTACTCCCAGGTCCACTTTGGCCTGGAGTAGTAGTACCTGTTAGGTTTCCATCCATGGGTCAAAAAGATCTGTTTAAAAATGATTCCTATTTGATAGGAATACTTGATGCCATATAACTGTAAATTATTTATATTAAGAATAGTTATTTGAAGCTAATTGTTTACTAAAGATTATTATTAGTCACTTATAACTGTGCAAACAAATGACTATTGTTGAATAGAAATATTTGCTTGAAAGTATATAATTATTTGTATTAGATAGGAATACTTGATATCTTGAGTAGCACAGATTGGGTAATCTGATCTGTGTAGTAAAGTGGGGGGCTGACGGTAGGTGTGACGCACCACCTCAGCAAAAACAATCTCCCCGGTTTAGATGTTTGTGGTACAATGGTTATTATCATAGGTAATGGACGTGGTGAACTAAGTTCAAATCCTGGACAGAGGTATCTACATTTCCCATAGCACTATTACCCTTGGGAAAAAGCATGAATACAATTATTCCTCCTCCAGCTATGGGTAAATAGTAGGGCAGACTGGGTTCAATTCAAACCTGTTAAACTCCGCTTTAAAAAATATTGACCTTGTATCACATCCTGTTTGAATGAAGGGGTTGGGTAAACACATATTTTTTTAGGTGAAGCCAAGTTTGACACAAGGCTACATTGATAGAGCAATCAATGGTGAATAAACGCAATAAAAATGGCTTTGTGAATATCGCATACTAACTTTTGCTCCACAGTTGATATTTGAGGAATTTTACTCGAGTATAGTTAATGAGTATTAAAGAAAAATTATTGATTTTAATGGCATGTCAATCCATAGGAGGTAATTTTATGCCTAGAGGTTAGCGAATTATGTACATTGTACATTTATATTCACATTTTTGGAGGCGCTTGGCATAATGGTTAGAGTCGTAGGAAATGGAATCGTCGACCCGAGTTCAAATCCTAGACGAAACGGTTTGCATTTCACATAGCGCTAATACCCATGGGAAAGGTATGAATCCTACTCTCCCTCCAGCTATGGATAAACAGTAAGGCAGACTGGGCTCTTTAACCTTGGTTAGGCAACCTGTCTAGGGGAAGGAAAGCTCTGAATTCAAACCTGTTAAACTCCGCCTAAGAAATTGACCTTGTGTCGCATCCTGTTCGTGCGGAGGGGTCGGTAAATATATATATTTACATTTTTTGTGTAGTTGTTACACACAGATAATATCAAGTATTCCTATCTAATATAAATAATTTGCACACAGATCTATTTGACCCATAGATGGGAGCCCTAACAGGTTCAGAGTGGACATGGGAATAATGAAGGGGTACTCCCCACTCCCCAGATTTCCAGATACAATTTTGTATCAGACCTTAACCAGGACATCCTTTTTTGGAGGGGTCTTACCCCTCTGCAGGGATACAATCAGCATATTCCTAAATCCTACTGACAGGGTGAAGACAAATAATAATAAAAAAAAATGAGGTAGATATTATTATGAGCATCGCAGTCTCAGAAGACCATTGTTATTATTAATGTGATTTTGTAATAGGTGACACTGGTTAAAGGTATTTAAGTATATCAGTTCTAGAATCAAAGTTTATTTTATTAAGGTTAAGATTTTTATATCTGATATATAGAGCTTCAAGAATCTTTAGGCTTTGTTTTCTGTTTTGTTGTTCTAATATGGTGGTATTGTCGATAAGTATTTTCCTGTAATTGATTGTAGGACAGGAGTGTTTTTTCAAGTGTTGGGCTATTGAGCTGGTGTCAGAAAGATGCATAGTGAGGTGTCTCGAGTTGTTAAACCTATGTACATATTTTGTTTTTTGGAGATGATTGTACTCCAAAGGGCATTGAAATTTATATATAACATTGTTTTTTGCAAAACTCCAATAAACAAAGGAAGAAATATTGTTAATAACTAACTTGGATGTTTTAAATTTTTATTAGTATATAATGAGTTTTATTTTTTTATTAGGGTCAGTGGGGAGTATATTTTTAAAAAATTAATTTTTTAATATATTTTTATCTATCTTATAGTTTTTGTGTATCTGGTTGTGGTAAAAGAGTTTTATAAATGTGTGTTTAATAGGTGGAGTGCTGCAATTTTGATTTTGTTGATTAGAATTTTTGATAGCATGTTTAATTTGTTTGTCAACTATGTCGTTAGGGAACCCATTGTCAATGAGTGTTTATTTAATGTTTTTTAATTCTTTATAAAATATTATTTTGGAGGAGGAGACTAATTTTACTTGGGATATTAGCTTATTAATGATTGCTTTTTTATATCAGAAGGGCATTCACTTTTAAAGTTGAGGGTACAGGAGTTGTTATTGGTGTTTTTTTTTGTAGATAGAAGTAGTGAAGTTATTATCATTAGTATCAATAAGAACATCTAAAAAGTGGATTTTATTGTTTTTGTTTATTTTTTGGGTAAAGTTAAGGATTGAATTTTTTCGGAATGTGTCCCATTTTTGTATAACTGTCTTCAGTGTTACAAATTAATAATATTTTTTTAAGTATGTTTGGATTGATTTTAAGAAGGGGGAGTGATGGATTATATAGATATTTTCATGATAATGTCAATTGTTTCTTTTACAGGTACATTTGTAAATAAGTTCTTAATATCAAGTTGTTATAGGTGATATAACCTATCTACATAATGGAATGATCCTACTACTACTATAAGTAGCAAAGACAATTGTAGCTTAAAGAACAAGCGACGCGATTCAGTTCTAGACTGTATTGTCGGACATAACTTCACTTTCCTTCTGTAAATTCTACTTTCTTTGTTCAATATAATTGCATCAACTTTTACCAATCGTTTGTCTTTATTTGTGACCCTTAACAACCCCACAACACAAGTGAAGCAATGATTCCATTATTAGTTTTTTTTTGTATGTAGTATTTGTCGCTGTCCATGCTATTACCAACTATAGGCCACCCCGCCAACTTTACTTACATTTAAAGATCTGAATATTGGAATTATAGTTATTATACACTAATGTAGAAATTTACCCAACTTGTTTGCCACGGGTAAGATGTGACACTAGTTCACAAGTATGGGGCATCCAGCGAGGATGGAACTTGCTGTCCTGTATTAATTAATCTTTGAGATTCAATACTTTCAAACTATCTAAGGATTTTTTTTAAAAAACTAATAAATGCTCTTTTATTTTAATTTGATCTACATAGCAGTTAATGTAATAAAAAAATTGAAAAAATTTAAAGTTTACTTTTTTTTATTAATTCAAAAATTTTTGAAATATTTGTTTGGTAACTTCTCTATTCATATCATAAATAGAGAAGTTAGAAAATAAATATCTAAACAAATTTTGAATTACTGAAAAGAAAGAAAAAAACAAAACTTCTAATTGTTTTAATTTTTTATTGCATCAACTGCCGTGTAGATTAAAAAAGAAAAGAAAAAAAAGAAGCATTTATTAGTTTAAAAAAAAGAATCCTTTAAATAGTTCGAAAGTAAAGGAATTTAATTATACAAATTTCCAAATATTTTCTTTTCTATAAAATTATTATTTTTTTATTTTTTATATAGTAATTGATATAGATTCGATATAGTAACTTTTAAGAAATCCATTTTCAAAATATAAATGATTAATTACATAATATCAAACTGATGTTTTTATATTTCATTTTTGTTTGAAAGAAAAACAAAACAAACAACAAAAACTAACAAAAAACCTTTTCATTTCGTTTTCAATGGCCTGTATTAAATTGATTCATACCCAACTATTTGATATAGTCTACTTTTTGCCATTAAAAGAATCAACTAACACAATTAAATACAAAATTATTACTGAAATAATTAGAAATAATAATAATAAAAAAACTATAAAATAGCCTCGTTAGTTTTTTTTTCTTATTTTATTAACAGTGTATGTATGTTAAGAAATTGAGTAGTGACGAATCAGCAGTGGTCCCGTCCACGTGGACTTTTCGCACTTTGTTTACGTGGAGGATTGTGATGTAGATTTCACATTCACAATATTAATAGTTATTGGTTGGTTTGTTTCTGTGTTCCCGCCCGCCATCTAAAGATCGAAGTTTAGATTAATTCCAAAAAAATGTTTACGTTTATTCCGCGGTAAATCTATACTGACAGATTATAATTGTTTCATTTTTATTTAATAATGAGAAATGGGGATATGTTCTGCTAAGTAATTATGTAAGTAAAAATCTAACTTCCAAATTTGATATTCAACATGTTTCTTCTTTGCTGCCTTTTTGTGCAAATGACATCAAGAATTTTCATTGATGTGATTTGTCAGATCGCCCGACAATTTTTATTTACTTTTTCGGGTATGATTTTTTTTTTTTGAAGACTAGTTTTTATTATGTCTATAAAAAGTTTATTTATTTTTATTAATTTGTAAAATTTAATAATGAGAGAAAAGATTATAAACACGTCTAGAGATGAAAAAATAATTTTATTTTGAGAAAAAAAAAAGAAAAAAGTATACTACTGCATTTGTCACCATTAAAAATATTAAAAGGAATGTAAAAATGTTACATGTGCAAAATGCACTTTCTTCCTCTGCATTTAAAAAAAATATTTTTCTAAATTAAAGAATTTACTTCAGTAAAATATCTTTTATGTGTCCATTATTATTCACATTGTCTGAAGTTTTTTTTTTACTTTGACGATTTTTTTTACATTTAGATTATTTAGAATTTATTAATTCGTTTCTGTTCTATATTATTTTGACATTTTAAATTATTAGCATAGTTTTTATTTTTTCAACAAACCATATTTGTTATGATTTATCTTATATCTTTCTTTTAACTTTAAAGAGGGATATAAAATAAATCATAAAAGATATGGTTTAAAGTTTAAAGAAAGAGACAATTATAAAAATAGCTAATCTCGTACGACACATTTTTCGACACCCTTAAATCTGCAAATGACCCATTTTATTGTTTTTCTTCTTCCTACATATTTTCTTCTTTTTGTGGTTACATTTTTTTCTTTTTATATCACACCCAAATTGTGTCAATTGCTCGGCAAAGGTGGATTTTTCACCCATCGTCTTTTTTCTTTCTTTCTTTCTTTTCTTTCTAAGTTAAAAGCCATAGATGTTATTCATTTGGGTCGAATCAGGAAGTGTTCTGGTAAACAACTATAAAACATCAAGTAAAGGTAAATAAAAACAAAAAAGCAAAACAAAACACGGGAGACGATGATGATGATGATAAATAATAATAATAATCTCTAGGTACCACCAATTTTACCCTGTGAAATTTACCCCCCCCCCCTATATTTAACACAATGAAACTTGCAGAAAAATTAATATTTTCTTGAAATTTTTTTTCCATTCGAAAGAAAAAAACATTAAACAAACTCCTGATGATTTAAAAAAAAAATTTTTCAGCTTACGGAAATAATGAAAATTATGATTGAAAAACAATGTTTTCATTTTCGCACTGTTAAATCAACTGAAATTTAATGTAGCTAAAAACAAGTTACGATAAGAGTTTTTAAAAAAAAATTCTATGAAAAATCAATTAATAGTCTGATTTTCACGAAAATTTCCATAAATGTTTACCTTTGGATGTAAATATATCTGAAATAGTTTTTTTCTAAAATATATTAGGGGAAATATTTTTTTACAAGGTCTATCACCCCCCTATTTTATTTTATGAGATTAAAAAAAAATGACGTGTCAGAAAAATTTTGTACTTTTTTCTATAAAGATAAGAGTCTGAATAACTATATCAGTGAAATTGTATAATGTACAACGCTGTAGTTTTTTAGGAAAAATTAATGAAATCGGAAATAAAAAGTACAAAAAAATGTCATAATATTGATATTTGAAAACTTTTTTTTGCTTTTGTAATTGGTATGTGCTATATTCTATTAAATTGTTAACAACAACAAAAAAAAAAAAAATTTTTAAGAAATTAATTTTTAAGAGATTTTCAATCTTTTGAATGCTTAAATATTTTTATTTTCCGCGTGAAATAAATTAAATTTTCTTTTTCTGCGAAAAATATATGAATTTTAGAATTCAGGTGAACTAAAAATTGGTCTGATCCGAGCTAGATTAATATTTTTAAAAGAATTTGTAATTTTTATTGTTGAATAGTAGTGTGTGATTCTCAGAATATAGGGAAGAGCAAAACTGACATATTTGTTTTGTTTTTATACAAAGAGACAAGACACTTCTCAGTAACCAAAGTTTGTTTTTCTTAGTGTAAAAATTATTTTATTTAACTTTTTCAACCAATTAGAATAAAAAGTAAGTATATATTGATTATTTTTATCAGTTTTTCTCATAGAAAAGTTATTCAAATTTTCATTTCATTTTCGATTTTAAAAATTAATACCAAAACCAAAGACATTTTTTTAACGTCAATTTCACTGTGAAATTTTAATATTAAATTTTTTAATAGTAAATTTTAATATTAAAGATTTTAAAGATTTTATTCATTTTAATAGTAAATTTTGGCTAAACTTGCAAATCGTTCGGAAAATTAGAACATATTACAGGGTGACCCAGAAAAAACAGAACCCAAATCATTTATTTAGTTTCCCATTAAACTAGCCCTAAACCCTAACCCTACGATTTAACAGTGCAAAAAAGAAAACATTGTTT
Organism: Doryteuthis pealeii; assembly: GCA_023376005.1. Classification (NCBI taxonomy): domain Eukaryota; kingdom Metazoa; phylum Mollusca; class Cephalopoda; order Myopsida; family Loliginidae; genus Doryteuthis; species Doryteuthis pealeii. The sequence continues at coordinate 72,930,150 of CM042140.1, read as the reverse complement.
TTCGTTCATAATTTTCAGTATTTTCCTAAGCTGAAAATTAAAAAAAAAAAAAAATCAGGATTTTTAAAAATGTTTCTTCTTTCGAATGCACAAAAATTTTTCAAGATGATATAAATATTTCAAGATAAAAAAAAAAAGAATATTTTAAAAATCATTGAAAACAAATAATCGGTTATTGAATATGCACAAAAAAAAATGTCCATCTTGTATTTCCATACTTGTAGTGGTATAATAATAAAAGGGAAATAAAATGTAACTTTTGTCTAAATTGCGGCCTGAAAATTACCCTTTCGCATGTAATACGGATAGGTTTATTTATTTTTTAAGATAACGATGTAATTTGATCTTTGAATTAACTGTTTTTCTTTGTAACAACTCTGTACGATTTTTAATTGTTTTTTTTACGAGATTTTTGATAAACAAAGTTCGGAAATATTTATTTCCGTTTTATTCAAGATGGCCTAAACTGATCACGTAACCGAATTGGTGATCCCTAATAATCTGTTTTCCTTAGTCAATGTTTTTTTTTTGTCAATCTGATTTATTTACTAAATAAATAATTGAAATAAAATGTCATTTATTTTTGCTTTCGATCTCTAAAAGTATGTAAATTAAAAATACAAATTGATATCTTTTTTTTCTATGGTAAGAATTATTGTTATCATTTTAATTATTAAAATGATAACAATAATTCTTACCAGAGAAAAGAAAAGGATATCAATTTGTATTTAATAGAAATAATTGTTATATGCAAAATTTCATGTTTTTTAAAATTCTTTCTCTCCAAATGAATTTAAAAATTATACAAAACGCGAAAAAAATGATTGAAATTTAAAAAAATCCCATGTAAAAATTGTTTTACAGTCTTTAAAAGGAAGAATTTTGTAAATTTAAATGTTTATCTGTCAAAATGGTGCATTTTTGCCGTTTTTTTTCTCTGGAAGATGTTCTCTTTTTACGCGATTTATTTCATTATTATAATTAAGAAATTTATATTTCTTATATGTAACTTTAGGCTCTGTTAAAGAAAAAAAAAATTAAAATAATTAGCAATTTAAAATTTAATTTTGTTTTTTATAAAAGTTTAAGAAAGGGGAAGGTGTTGTTGTACTAATATATATCAAATAAAAATGTAATTTTTTTTTTGAAATCATTGAACTTAATATATTAACAATAGGTATGTGCAAAAAGCAGAGGTAAATGGAGATAAATCATGTTTTTCATTTGAAAAAAACAAAAACAAAGGCTTAAAATTGTGAAAAATTTACGGAGGCCTATATGTGTAAAATTTCATAGAGAACAGTTACACTGCATAGCCAAAAAACGTAAGAAAAAACAAAACAAGGACACTATAAAAACACTTTTGAAGTAAAGAGGTGGGAAAAAGTTTTCTTTAATTACTGTAAGCGAAAAAGAACAATCATTTGTAATAATTTTTAAATATATCAAAATCTCAGAAAATATGTTGTGCAACATTGTGCATTTATAATCATACATTTTTAGATAGATTAAGTAAAACTTTATTCATGACAAAAATATTGTGTACAATATGCTATCTTCCAGACGTTTACATTTTACTATTAAATTCATAAGTGAATAAAAATAGTTCCATTGAATCAGAGTAAATACTTTTTAATTTTTTTTTTTTTCATCAATTCAAAGAAAAATATTGTTTTTAAAAATATGAAAAGCAAAAACATGCTGGAAAAATTATTTTTTGTGTTGAAAAAATTTTTTTAAGAAACATTTTAATGTTTTCTGGTTTTGATCTTTCTAGAAATGTAAAAATTATGGACTGGAAAATTTTTTTATTCAAATGACAAATGATTGACCCCCCCCGCCCAATCTTAATTGATAATATATATATATATGTATATATATATATATATATATATATATATATTTTTTTTTTTTGCTTTTGCTTTTTGAGTTTTTTTACAATTTTGGAGGCTTGTATTTTGAAATTGAGTTTGTTACAAGCTTTGTAAGGTTGTTTTTCTTATCACCATCCTAAAATTTTTTAAAACCATTTCATTTAGAACCAATTTTTTAAAACTTAGTTGCCTTTGAAAAATTAAGTAAAAAAATCTTTAAAAAAAATGCTCTGAGGGTCAATTTTCAAAAGAATTAAAGTTTAAGTAGCTCTTGCTTCATGACCATATGTTAAAAAACATGTAAGAAAATCAAATATTAGAAAACATTGAATATTTTTTCGATTTTTAAATCTCAATAACTCATCACAGAAACATCAAAACCATAGAAAACTATATATATTCTTAAAGTACATCTAGAGATTAAAAAAATAGAATATTTATAGATTGATTTGGGCTACCTGAAAATAGACCAATCTAGAAATTGCAATAATCTCTTAACTTTAAGTTTTCGGATTTCCATGTGCAACAATTTCAAAAACTTTGAAACTTATTGCCTTGATGTGTCACTATGTCCTCCTTTAGCAACCCAACTAAAGTTAATCTTTCTCCCTAGTTTAGCACTATATCTTCCCTAGCAATATATCAAAAGTTTAGTTGTCTCTTGGGAACAGACAAACTCAACCCAATTATTAATAATATAGATTTGGTAGATTTGCTCCTTCATCAAACCTTCTGGATATCTTTAGAGGACACAGACAGACAAACTCTTCCCAATTATTAATATAGATTATATTTCAAAGATCAGATTTGGTAGCTCCTACATGAAACCTTCTAGATGTCTTTAGACAGATAATGAAACCTTCTGGATATATTTAGAGGACAGACAAACAAACTCTTCCCAATTATTAATATAGATTATATTTCAAAGATCAGATTTGGTAGCTCCTACATGAAACCTTCTAGATGTCTTTAGAGGACAGATAATGAAACCTTCTGGATATATTTAGAGACAGACAAACTTCCCAATTATTAATATAGATTTGGCAGTTCTACATCAAACCTTCTGGATATCTTTAGAGGATAGACAGACTCTTCCTTAATTATTTATATAGATTATATTCAAAAGAACAAGACAATAAATTATCGAGACTGTTAAGAATTTTTATGTTACAAATCCATAAAGCCTTCTTTTTTTTTCAGAGAGTTGGACATTTTTAATTCAAAGAAAATTTTCTGTTTGTAATTCTCAAAGTTTAAGACCTCCCCGCCCCAAACAAACTGAAGTATGGTAGTATAGTATTTCTGGATTCATATAAATTTAGTTAATGTTGATATAATCATTACTTGTGTAACTTATCAAGCCGTACCCTTTAACTTGTCTCAGTGTTATGTTTCCTCCCAGATTAATTACCATAACAAAACTTCCAAGTTATATATTTTATATCAACTGAGAATTTCATAAAACAAAGCGATACGTCAATGTCAGTATTGATATTACCCTATGAGCATTTCCAAAGTATAAAGCAATTTTTTCCAAGATCAAATAGAATTCATTTTTATATCATTATCATATTTTTGTTCTATATTTTCATAAAGATTTTTTTCTAAATATGCTAAGGCTAGAGTGGTGTATGTTAGTGTCATTTTGGTTCCCATAACAATTCTTAGTGTTTGAATGTATTTTTTTTTGTGTGTTTACGGATACTTTTCTATTCAAAATGAGATATCCTGTTTTCCCAATTCACACACACACACACACACACACACACACACACACACACACATGCACGCACACACACATATAGTGATGCTGATACCTTTTTATTTTAGTGTATCCTGGGATGCACATATTTGCTTTGAATAAGTCCCAGGGAAAGTTGATGGGTTCCAACTAAAGTTTCTTAATAAATTGTAGGGTTTTTATTTATGATCTGGGGAAACAATTAAAACCATCTAACTCCTACCTTGTATCCTATTCTGTGTAATTCATTTTGAAGAAACTATTGAAATGTATTTACAGTTAGCTTGAAATGGTGGGGGAAGAAAAAAGAAAAATATATGATTTTACTGCGTCCTTTTAGATTTTTGTGCATCAGGGACGTAGGACATATACCTATCAGCATCTGTGTGTGTATATATATATATATAAAGATTCACTGTATTTGTACATACTGGATCATACAATAATAATACAGTGTGTCTTAGAAATCACATATAGAATCATCCCTTACTACCAAGTTTTGGATACCTCACACACACACACACACACACACACACACATATATATATATATATATAAAATGGACTCTCCCGTCGATTTTCGACATATGAGGGTTCATACACACAATGAACTCCCACACAGGGATTTGTTTATAGTGGTGAAGGCTTGTGTTGGACCATCCACACTTTTTGGCACAGTCGATAGGAAAGAATTGGTGCATCAAGGGTTGCCACAAACCCAATCAACGACCGACCTCAGGAATTTTGAATTCAGAGTTATCCCTCTCCTAGACTGGTTACCTACCCAAGGCTGAAGAGCCCAGTCTGCCATACTATTTAACCCATAGCTGGAGGGAGAATATATAGATTCATACCTTTCCCAAGGGTATTAGCGCTATGTGAAATGCCAACAGCTTCGTCTAGGAATTGAACTCGAATCGACGAGTCCATTTTCCATGACTCTAACCACTAGCCCACGCGCATGCATATATATATATATATATATATATATATATATATATATATATATATATATATATATATATATATATATATATATATATCACACAATTAGTATTCAAATTTAATGCAATGTTATCTTTCCCCCCATATTAGTTACCATAACAAAACTTCAAGTCATATCTTTTTATATCATCTGAGAATTTCATAAGACAAAGCAATACATCAATGTCAGTATTAGTGATTAAAAGCAAGGTCTTGGTCACAAAAGATCCAATTGTTTTTTTTTCCTCTCCTTATCATCTAATCTGATCTGATCTGTTCTAAATTTAAAAAAAAAAAGAATTTTCTTTAATGAAATTTAGTTTTTCCTTTTGTTTTATCTTTCAGAACTGGCGGGCAGGATCTCATTCAGACGAGTCTGTAACACATTCCTTTGGCACGATGCCACTTCAGAGAGCAGCCATGCTCCAACTTGGGATGCTGCTTATGGTGGTGCCTCTCCAGTTTATCATCACCAAAATGTCAGCAACCTCAGAATCCCAGAAGGTTGATCAGTTGAGGAGGTACTTTTTCACATTTACCATTTTGTAGCATTTCTCATTGGCACCATGAAATTATTTGCATCGTTAAACTTTCCTCTTTACACTTGATTAAATGTTGTCTTTAGCAGTCTATGTTCAATATGAAGTTGATTCTTATCTTACCATAAGTAAAGTCGTCGGTGCGGCCTAAAGTCGGTATCAGCCAATCAGCGAGGGAGTCTAACCCCTTTTCACTAGCGCTAGACCAAGGAGATTGTTTTTGGCATCTGAGGTGGAGCGCCACACCTACCATCAGCTCCTTACTTTACCGCACAGATCCCTATGCTACTCATATGCTGAGTTGGCGAGGACCGGAATCGAACTAGGAACCATGTGGTTTCTAGCCGAACGCTCTACCGACTGAGCTAACCCGGCCCTATTATAATCCACCTAATATCTTTTTTTTTTTTTTTTTTTTTAAATCTGTCTGTCGTCACATAATGTAAGAATATCTAGAGCTATGGCTACCAAATTTTCTGTGGTTATTAATAGTACTCTGAAGATTTTTTTTAGCATACTATTTTTTGAAAATAACCAGGATAGTGAGTTGTTCAATTTACAATGTAAATATGATGCTAAACTGGACCTTTACTTTGTATCCATACTTACCTGGTTTCTTTGGAAACTGGTGTCCAGTGGCTTCGGCCTCTGGACCGGTAAAGTAATATTAACGGCATGATTCCAAGGAGCCATCCCCCCAGGCAATACCTCCCCTCTTGATTTAAAGGGACAGGGCTGGGTTTATTGCCCAGTGCCTTCAACTTTGCCCTCTCATTTTTTATTTTCACTGGTCCTAGAAACAAAAAAAAGACCCCGTTTGTACTTCCAGGTGTCTTCTAATTGAGTGCAAAATTTCAAGAATATTGATAACGATTAGCCACTTTGATTTTAAAAAAAAAATCAGCGTGTAAAATTTATCCTAAAAAAAAAAACTGTCATATTTTTGTTTTCTGCTGTTCGACCGAAAATACGGATTTAACTCGCTGTAAAAAATTATTCAATTGATGAAAACCGATAAAAATTACATATCTAGAAAGATTATTCAATTCTCTTTCCAACCATATAAATATTTTTACGATTGGTTTAGAAATACCCAAGATATTGCAAATTTAACTGATTAAGGTCGCAAATTTGAAAATGTCAGCGTTTTCCAGCTAAATGCTTGTAATGCTAATATTATAAATGAATTTTATGCTATATGTAAACAAATCTTTTAAAGCTTATAACTTTTTTTACTACTACTTGACATAAAAAAATTATTTTTATGCCAAAATTTAAAAAAAAAAAAATTTCTTTCGAATAAAACCAAGTTTCTTACAGTCAAATTAAAATTGATAGAAATATTTAAGGTTTTTCTACTCTGAGGCATCTCAATAATACTGTTGTATTAAAGTTTCTTTATCTTTTTGACATATATATAATTTGTTTTGTTTGCTTGCTACTTATGAGCTTCTAGGTACCACTGTATTAGGGTGCAAAAAAAGTATTTTCGTTTTTGATCAAATGTATGTTTTTAAACTTGTCACATTCTACATGTAGAACATGTTTTCGGTTTATAGGATTTATATTATAATTACAAATGTTAATTATAACTAACTTTAATTATTATTATGAAAACTAGCAAATATATGCACCCTCCGGGTGCAAGTATTTAAGTTTTAATGTAAAGAAATATCGTATTAAATTAGAAAGTCTAATAAGAATGCAGATAAAAAGATTTGAAACAGAGTGGGGTTATAATAGAAAAATAGAAATGAAACTTACGCTTCCATCACTGCCGTCTTTCATTACTGAATTTTACTTATTTAACTATTTAGTTAAATTAGGAAATAAAGAATAAAATTACACTTATTTTTTCTTGTTAATGGATTTCATTTAAGATTCATTGGAGAGATTTTTGCTTATATTCATTAAAATAAAACCAAACAGTTAGAAATCAATAATACTAAGCACATATTTAATAAAATCACATTTTTAATATCAATATGCAAATTAGCCTTCCCGTTCACACTATTTTTTGTATATATAAATACAATAGCATGTTATTAGTATGTAGATATGGACAACACTAATAAAAAGGTGAAGCAATGTTATTAATAATTGAGGTTTAAATATAAATAAAAATCATGAAGAATGTGATGTAAATAACTATGTTAATTGTGACTCGATTAGTAATATAGTTTCGGTTACAGACAGAAAAACACACAATCTCCATTATAATAAGATATGATCACTCATATACCATGGTAGCTGAGGACACCTCATGTAGCCTAATGATTAACATTGTTAGTAAGTTTGATTCTCACTGGGTGTCCCATTCTTTGGCCTTGTGCCACATCTAAGCTAAGTTTAGTAAATAACTATACCATGGTAGCTGGCAAAAAGTGGAGATAGGTAAAGAGAAATGACTCTGTAATTAGCAATATATTGACTTATCAAAGTCTTCTTTGGACAGACACATTTTTAAAATTATTTTGTACTGTGGTGAACATTCCTTTTCCCCTCTGTCTATCTTAAAATGGACTGTTCTAATTTTTATGAATAAGTCCTCTTTATACTAATAATCATGTGCTGAATAAAGCCTAAATAAGGTTTCTGTTTGGTGTTCTTCATTTCATTACAATTTATTCAACACATCCTCTCTTGAAATATGGACCACTGTATTAGTGTGCAAAAAAAGTATTTTCGTTTTTGATCAGATGTATGTTTTTAAACTTGTCACATTTTACACGTAGAGCATGTTTTCAGTTTATAGGATTTATATTATAATTGCAAATATTAATTATAACTCACTTTAATTATCATTATGAAAACTAGCAAATATATGCACCCTCCGGGTGCAAGTATTTAAGTTTTAATGTAATAAAATATTGTAATAAATTAGAAAGGCTAATGAAACTAAATAAGAATACAGATAAAAAGATTTGAAACAGAGGGAGTATAATAAAAGATTTGAAACAGAGGGAGTATAATAAAAAAATGGAACAACTGAAACTTACTCTTCCATCACTCTCGTCTTTCATTGTTATCTTTTCTAATTTAAGTATTTAGTTATAAGAGGAAGTAAAGAATAAAATGACACTTATTTTATCTTGTTAATGGATTTCATTTAAGATTCATTGAAGAGATTTTTGCTTATATTCATTAAAATAAAACCAAACAGAAATCAATAATACTAAGCACATATTTATTAAATTTGATTTTTTAATATTAATATGCAAATTAGCCTTCCCGTTCACATTGTAAAGCGCTATTTTGTTGTATATATAAATATAATTGCATGTTGTTAGTATGTAGACATAGTTAACAGTATTAATAATGTAAGACAATTTTATTAATAATTGAGGTTTAGATAAAAATAAAATCATGGAGAATGTGATGTCAATAACTAAGAGAATTGTGACTTGAGTAGGAATATAGTTTCAGTTACAGACAGAAAAACACACAATCTCCATTATGATAAGATATGATCACTCATATAGCATGGTAGCTGAGGGCATCTCATGTAGCCTAATGGTTAGCAAGCTAGCTTAGCAGACCTCAGATATTTGCAACTCTCCCCAGTTCGAGTAATGATGTAAAGGATTGGAGACACTGGCTTGCTACTTTTGAGAATTTCAATGTAACTAGGCTTCATTGCTGCATTTAAGTATTTCATTAATATTTAAGTCTACCTTTTAAATGTTCAACAATAATTCTCTTGCTGCCACTTAACCTAAAGACAATTGAATGTACGTAAGTCCTTACTTTCCATAAAAACAATTATTTCTATTTAAAGGGTGACTGTCACTAGATTTCGTAATTAATTTCCCAAATTTATTTCCAAGTTATAAAAATTGTTATTATACAAAAAAAGTTTCTTTAAAAAAAAATCACATAGAAATTGCCAAAAAACAATTGGCATAATTAAAACTTGGAAATCCAAAATTTCAAGATTCTGGGTCCAGATCCACCCGGAATGTTTTTAATTTGCTCACAGATTCAGCCTAATTCCAAAATGGTATGATATGCTGAAAAAATTTGACACACTGATATACACATTTATTATTATAGAGATGAAAAAAAAATCCTACTTATGAAAATGCTACTTTAGTCACCCTTCAAAGTCTATTCCTTAGATCCACTTCAAAGTTCTCCTTATCCCCCTTCAAAGTTCTCCTTATCCCCCTTCAAAGTTCCCTTTAGCCCCCAACACACTTATTCCAGCATACCTATCACTTTTCAAAGCTCACTTTTTAATATCATCATTATCTTAATCCAGTTCATAATTTAAAAATCTTCAGAAGTTTTTGGCAGCCAAATCTGAATTGAGAGGGGTTGTTCTGACATATACAATTTGGTCTTTATATGAACTAGCAAAAATATGCACCCTCTGGGCACAAGTATTCAAGTTTTAATATAATTAAGTATTATGTTAAATTAGAAAGACTAATGAAATTGAATATGAACACAAAAAAGATTACATTTTTACTTTATTCTGATAGATTTCAATATAAAATTATACATAGGATTGCTTTTAATATGTTTGAGAATAAAACAATAATATTAGAAATCATTTATTAAACACGATTTTGTTAAAACCAGTATGCAAAATTATTCACACCATATACTATTCAAACCTTTATTTCTTAACGATTTATAGCACACATTGCAGGATTTTAAACACATTAATAACATGGGCTGTTTTGAAGAAAATCTATCTCAGTTAGACTTTAATAGAGATATTATTAATAAATAAGATTAAATAATAACCATTGAGAATATAATGTAAATAACTGAGGAAATTGTGATGTTGGTGGTGACAGACAGACACATAATGTCCATTGTAATAAGATTCCCCAAAATTTAAGAATTGTGAATTTATTTAATTACAATAATAATTTTATCATTTTTTTTAAAAGTATAATGAAGACAGTGTCTGGATTCAGTAACAAATATTTGTCTTGGGAGTCTTGGCAAAAATGGAGTTCCACCTTCTTCCAAAATGGCATCGCTTCTATGTTCCAAAGTAGAAAATCCAGTGATGAAGAAAATCCACATTCAAAGACGAAGACAAGTCATAAGTATTTTGCAAGTAAGTAAAAAAAAAAAAAAAAAATTTTAATGAATACAGTTAATCATAATTTAAAAAAAAATATGTATATTCTCTATAAATCCATATTCTCAGCACACAGCCTTAAAGCTTTTCTATGTTCTGGGTATGACATTAAACTGCATCTGATTTGAAGTTTCAATTCTGGAACTCTGGGAAATGTGGAGTACCTCTTTATCACCATTATACCCTGGTCCACCCTGGTAGAACCTTTTAGGGTCCCATCTATGGGTTAAATAGATTTAAAAAAAAATGAGTATTAAAAAGATGTTTAAACAAAATTGAGTTTGAAAAAAAATTGAATACCCAACAAAATGTCTTTGGCACAGAATAACCCAACAAGGGTTGTCATGCCATAAAATCCAACCAATCAACTTGAAATTTTTTCCCTGTGTGCATATCCATCAGATATTGTAATTTGGGATGTTTCTTGAATAAGGAGTAAATATTTCTTGTTCACCACCACTTACTGAATTTACAATTGAAAAATATCATCATCAAGGCATGCCAACAGCACAGATTCCCTTGACTCTCTCTTACCATCCATCCCTATTAGTCATCACTCTTGGCAAGTCATCTAGACGGCATCCAATGTCCGCACAGAGCTGATGAATGTAAGATTTTACTGGTTGGCCAACACTGATGTGTTCATGTTTACCAGTGCATGGGAGAACGTTTATCCTTCCTTCTCCAGTAGTACCCATCATGTCTTGCTTGTCTTACTCTGATGGTTTGTGAGATGGAAGGTAAGTGGCAGTACAGCTGCTGTTTTGTAAGGTGCTGCTTCCAGGATTTGTTCAAAACAGCATACAGCATAATTCCCATCTAGCCTTTTCCCTAGGGGTTTTGTTAAAGTCCAAGTGGTGCCATAAAAGATATAAATGAATTATATATTTCAATTTACAAGATTGGGAATAAATTTATATCTTTGAGTTTTTAAGTATTATTTTCTTTGTATTATTTGTATTATTCGGACTGTTGACCTCATCTTCATTGTTATCTGTACAACATTTCGGCCGATGTGCCCTCCGGCCTTCTTCAGATGGACTTGGGAAACATCTCAGACTTGGGAAACTTCTTGTCATAATTGGGAGCCATCACGGAACTTTGAACCTAACCCTTTATTCAGTCCACGGGAGTATCCTGTTCTCATTCTGTTAACCATAGCTGGGGTCAGGAGCAGCAGTAACATAGAATAATAATTAACACAGCTTAACACCTGTACCCCAGTTATGGTTAGCAGAGTGAGAATAGGATACCCCCATGCACTGCATAATGGGTTAGGTTCAAAGTTCTCTGATGGCTCCTGATTACGACAAGAAGGTTCCTGCCCGAGTCCGAGAAGAAATACCTGAAGAAGGCTGGAGGGCACATCGGCCAAAACATTGTACAGATAACAATGAAGATGAGGACAACAATTCGAATAATCCAAATAATACTAATTATCAAGCCTCATCTAAAAAATTCAGAGAAATAGTATTTTCTTTGTATTTAAAAAAAAATACAGAATCAATATGAAATATAGAAGAAATAAAGTTTTAAAATAAAATTTCCAATTTTTCAGATTTTATGATAAAAATTGCAGTAAATATAATAGAATCTAAAAGAGTTTAATAACTTGCTTGAGGCATTGTGTTTATATTGGTTTGGTGGTTGATTTTGAAGGCTATCACAATGCAAGTGTCTGAATGTGTGTGTATGTTTATATATATATATATATATATATATATATATATATATATAGGTAGTTGAATAAACAGATAGTTCTAAAATGTTTTTTTTCTTTTTTTCAAACAGCTTCCAAAGAACCAAGAAGTCCTCGTCCCAGTAATGTGCATTTTCGAGTTGGCCAAGTAATCAAGCATAAAATTTGGGGATATCGAGGAGTGATCATTGGCTGGGATGAAGTAGCAGTGGTAAGTTTGCACTTTTCTTCTGTTCTGTCTGAGTAGAAGTTGTCTAAGGCATTGTGACAGATTTGAATAAGAAAATGAATTTGATATCAGAAGTTTAGCTAGAATTCAGTTTTTAAGTCATGTCTATCTTTCATTGGCTGTTTTTTAACTCCTCAATAACACCATCCTTATAGATGAGTAGTAGTATTTTCCTGACTGAACGGTTTGTTCTGGGCCATTGACCTATGAGTTTCATCTGCCCAGTATCTTGTGAAGCACACTGTTGACCTTTTTTTGGGTTCATCTGCATTGCTTTACATCCACTATGCTGCAATCCATGGTTTCTGGTGCTACATGCTTGTATAGGGAGTATAAAATTCTCCATCTGAATCTGTTAAATTTGCCTTTGGGAGTTTCTAAGTTTTAACTTAGTATAAGTCCACAAGTCCTCTATTTTTTTTCCTTCCTTCCTTTTCTATCTTTTGATAATTGAAATTTTACATATTCTATCAATAATACTTACCTTAGAGGCGGTGTATTTCGTAATGGTTATCGTCACATGAAAAGGAATCAGAGAGAAAGGTATGAATCCAACTATTTTCCCTCCAGCTATGATTAAATAGTTGGACAGACTTGGCTTATTAACCTTGGTTAGGCAACCAGTCTAGGGAAAAGAAAAACTTCAAATTCAGACCTGTTAAACTCTGCTTAAGAAATTGACTCTGTGTTGCATCCTACTCATATGGAGGGGTTGGGTAAATACATAATACTTACGTTAGTTTCTGACCATTGATGGTCTACTTTCTGATTTTCAATACACAACACAGAACGAGTAGAAAAACTTGTCTAAAGAAAATTTAGAAAAATTATCAAAATTTTGGTCTTTAACCTTGATTGTGTAATTAAATAGTGAATTAATTTGTAAGAATTGTCTGAAAATGACATCCTCAAGTTATGTGCACAAATAATAACTAAAAATAATTTTTTGATTCGTATTCACTGTTTATTGTATTCACATACAATCAAATATTTTCATGTCATTGCACAAATAGTCACTAGACTGAACATCTTAATGGAACTATTTTTTTATGCTTTCAAATTTTCAGTCAGAATCAGAATTACCAAAGTACAAATCAAAGAAATCACCTTCCGCCATCTTGTTTTATTGTTGAAAATGAAGTTTCACTTTAATTCTAAATTTAGAAGCTGGTAATGTAACATGCTAATCATATGCGAATCAGTTTTAAACAAATCGTGGAAACAACACCCCATGAGAAAACAGCTGTATGGCCACCTGCACCCTATCACCCAAACCATCCAAATAAGACGGACAAGACACACAGGACACTGCTGGAGAAGCAAGGATGAAATCATAAGTGACGTCCTCCTGTGGAAGCCAGCACATGGGCACGCCAGTGTGGGCCGACCAGCAAAGACATACATTGACCAGCTCTGTGCGGATATTGGATGCTGCGTAGAGGACCTTCCGAGAACAATGAGTGATTGTCATGGATATCTGTGCTAATTGTGAGACATGATGATGATGATTATCCAATAAAAATAATGTCTGTATTATGTCATATAGAATGATTTAAATTGTTTTCAAAGTCGATGATTATATATATATATATAAGTTTATACAGCAGCAGCAGCTATATGATGCTTTCTGAAAATTGTTTGATTTTTGTTTAATTAATGAGAAAAAGAAGGATATTAAGGTGTATGCAAGATTTCAAATCTGAGTGACGTCTCTTTTTTAAGTTATTGGTCAACATGTACATATCAAACTTTCTTTTATTTATATATATATATATATATATATATAGTTGAATGAACAGATAGTTATAAAATGTTTTTCATATATTAATCATATGCAAATCTGTTCTCATAACCTCTTTTTATTAGCCAATAAAAAAATAAGGTGTGTATTATGTCATGCAATATGAAGTATTCCAATAAGTACTTCACTATCACAAACAAGTTAACTCGGTTCCTGTATCTCAAGTGCACATGCACTGAACCAAATATACTTGGTTTCTGCACAATAAGGGTTAATTACCAAATATTTTTCTCCTACTGAGGAAATCCCCATATGAGGCTTGATGACAATGAGTAGAGTTTATTAACATGATTTTGTTAAACTTAAAAGAGGTTGTTTTTGATAAATAATGTAAAATGAACTGAGAAAAAATACATGTTCTAAAAAAATATTGTTTTGGTAATTAGTGAAATAGATCACTAATTAGGACTGAGCCTAATCTACCACCCCAGCGGAGTTTAACAGGTTTGAATTCAGAGTTTTCCTTCTAGACTGATTGCCTAACCAGTCTGCTCTACTATTACCCATAGCTGGAGGGAGAGTAGTTGGATTCATACTTTTCCCAAGGGAATTAGCACTATGTGAACTGTAGCTTCGTCCAGGATTCGAACTCGGGTCGACGAGTCCATTTCCGACGACTCTAACCATTACACCACTGCTCCAACAAACGATTGTAATACAAATAGTTGATTGTTTTTGAGGGTTGAGTGTGCTGATAAAATAAGCCTAGATATTTCAGGACCAGACATTTCACCTTGTCACCTCCCTATTTGGGGGGTGTATATTGGCATATGGCCAAAAACAATGGTAGATAATTTGGTTGCTAATTTACTTTAAGACCTCAGGCCATTGATAAGTTCAGTCTTGGTTGAAAAATAAATTTTCATGATAGAGACAGAACAATAGGAATTTGTTGTTACAAATCCGTGAGATCGATAAAGTGGTGTCTTTTTGGAGATGAAGAATAAAATAATTGCCTAAGTTTTCGAATAAGTCAAAATCATAATACATAGAATTAATCTTATCTATTAATGATCTCTCTATGAAAATATGAGTTAGATTTGCATAAGAACAGTCCATGTTATGATATTTACCACGTACCCCACGTGTATGGGTTAGGCACAACTATTAATGTGGGACCACCCATGAACCGGAGCTCATGGGTGGCAGGTGTAAAAAATGCATAGATCCCATCGGCATTCCCCCTCAAGGGGGCGCCTCAGGCACTGGGCAATAAACCCAGCCCTACCCCTTTAAATCGAGGGGGCAGGTGTTGCCTAGGGGGATGGCCCGCTGGGATCACTCTATTAATTTCATTAATAGGCACAGGCCCCAAAAGGCCCATGTTGTGGTATTAGCTCTCATCCCAATTATGAGGGCGTGACACAAGGACATTTTTATATGGGCCCACCCACAAGCCAAAGCTCATGGGTGATAGGCACAAAAAATGCGTTGATCCCATCGGCATTCCCCCTCAAGGGGTTGCCTCAGGCGCTGGGCAATAAACCCTTTAAATTGAGGAGGTAGGTGTTGCCTGGGGGGATAGCCCCCTGGGATCAACGCTGTTAATTTACATTAACAAACACAGGCCCCGAAAGGCCCGTGTTATTAATATGTTTAAAATCCTGCAATCTGTTTTATATATCACTAAGAAATCACTAATAAATAATTACTTGGGATTATTGATCTCTAATATTATGAAATAAAAGAAGAAATTGGTTTTCATTTGGAATCTTATTCTAATTAAACAAATATTCATCTGTACCAAAAAGGCGTCACCATTTTTGGCTGGCCTTGTTGGCTGGAGCAGCAGAATACACTGACTGCACCTTTGCAGAGGAGTAAAATCCCCCCAATAGGACAACCTGTTGGCTGTGGGTTGTTTTGAAATAAATTCATTGTTAATGGATAATACAATTTTGTGCATCGGGGACGCAGAATGCGTACCTATCAGCATCTCTGTATGTATGTATGTATGTATGTATATATATATATATATATATATATATATATATGGAAATACGATGAGGAAATTAATCTGACAATATGTGAAGAAAATATTTTAAAATATAACAAACACAGGATGTTATGATCGGGAAACAATTTTTAGTGTCAATACTTAAGCATTTCGGTATTTTGTACCATCTTCAGGACACTGTTATGTAATGTTTATGTGAGGAACAAAATGAAAGATGTTAAGTGTATAGTGGTTGTGTGAGTCTGATGTTATTAACCATTAAAATATTTTCTTCATATATTTCTTTTTTTTGTGGAAGTGGTTTTACTTATTTTTGTTGTTTTTGTAGGCACCTGAAGCTTGGATGAACATGAATCATCCCTCTGACAAACCTGTAAGTATATTTTCTATTTATAAAATGATGCATTATTCACATGACATAAAAAAAGTTCTAAGATCTAAATGCTAATGTTCTTGCATGACTATTCTTTGCTGCCTCTCTCACCTTATACACATAAAATATATCCATTTCACTTTCACTTTTGGAAGTCTTTAACTATTATGTATGTAAAGTTGGTTTAGCTCAGTAGGTAGAGCATCTGTATAGGAATTGTAAGGTTCTGGGTTCAATACCGGTCCTCACTAACTCAGTGCATGAGTAGCACAGCTTGGATAATCTGATCTGTGTGGCAAAGCATCTGTGAGCTGATTGTAGGTGTGGCACACCACCTCAGCAAAAACAACCTCCCTTGTCTAGCAATAGCGAAAAGGGGATAGACTCCCTTGCTGTTCAGTTGATGCTGACAATAGATCACTCTGCAGACTTTATTAGTACAATACTCTTTACTTTCAATATAATCTTCCGCCCTGTCAGTGGGGCGTTAGAATGCACCTCTGCAGAGGGGTAAGACTCCCCCAAATGGGGCCACATGTTGGCCATGGATGGCGACCTGTGATGCTTAAGGATGGAGTCTTGGTGGATTAGCAGTCCATGACATGCAACACTCCACTTAGACCCTTACTTACGTTAGACGGGTGGTCGGAGAGGCTCCCTCAAATCAATTGGCTAGTCACATCAAGCCCTAGCATCTATATGATTGCCCCAACTTATTGCCTTTAAGGCAAGCCCCAACTCTTTTTATCATATGGGTGCTAGAAGTCGGTGGCTGAGGGTCTACATGTTCTGGGAATGACGTTAAACTCTATCTGATGGTGAGGTTACAGTTTTGGAGGTTTGGGGAATGTGGAGCACCCGTTCATCATTATTGCTCCCTGGTCCACTCTGAAACGGAGTGGTAGTACCTGTTAGGGTCCCATCTATGGGTTAAATAGAAAAATGTATTTATAAAAAAATTGTATTATCCATTATGAATTGATTTATTTCAAAACTCTATCGGCATTAAATTGACCCAACATGAGAAAAAAAAGGTTCCCACAGACAGAAAAAGATTGAGATAGTCATATTGTGTGCCAACAATAAGCAGCTTGACTGTCTATTGAACACTGCTGAAAGTCAGATGTTTATAAGAAACCGGTGGATCACCAAAGTACCCGAATGTTCTTGACCAGAATTTGGCGTGTATATTTTATCATGCCCTGATTGGTTGAAAAATACAAGATTGTATCTCTTTTTTTGTTTGAATGTGGTATGGCATTGTTTCAATCCTCTTTTTCTAGAATGTTCTGTCATAGATAGGAAATGGCATGATTTCCTATAGTTTGTTGCATCAGTTAATCTATTTCTTCACACAAACTTTCATAAGTGATTATCCCAAATTTCCCACAATGTAGTTTTTTCCTTTGATATCCTATAAGATTTACATAGCAATAAGATGACAAGATAGGGTATTGTTAAAATTCTAGTCACCATTGTAGGGATTCAGTTGGATAATCCTTGTAATCCTAATCTGTAGTGTTCCTTGTAATCCTAGTTTGTAGGTTTCCTCTATGATATCTATAAGTTCAAGCGGTTCAGTTGGTAATCCAAAAGATAAGTTGTTAGGAAGAGTTATCTCCCCCTAACGATTCGAACCGGATTCTCTGAAGAGGAGGGGGAAAAAGGACTGCAGAGCAGATCAGAACCGAGTAGGTGTCACACGTGTATCCTACATCAAGCCAGAACTCTAATCCAAATCCATCCACTGTATTCCCTGTCAGTGAAAAATAAATAGAACAAATATTGTTATTGTTAACATATTCTCTGTTTTATTATCATTTCTGTATATCCTACATCTTGGGATACAACATAAGTCTTGCTGGCAGAAAGTTCAACCAATGATTTGAGATCAGTTGCAAATGTTCTTAAATGCTTTCTGTCCTCGTATCTCATTGGCCAATTACTACCGGAAGTGCCTGTTGTTGTTGAGACAGTTTATAAATAAGAGTGGCGATTTGACATACATCTTATACCAATGAGTTCGATTCTCACTGAGTGCTCCATACTTCTGGCCTTGTGCTGCATCTAAGCTATGCTTAGTAAATAACTATACCAAAGATATTCCAACAGTTTTGCCCTGTTAAAGTATTTTTTCACAAGTAAGATTATTTGTTGCATATCGCCTTCTTTACTGGCACTAAATAGGTATATGTTATATACTGGTCTTTTCACTAAGCCAAATCTATATAACGTTATATACCTTTCTTACTTCTTACTCTGGTCGTCTATTCTTCTGGCCGGCTTTGCTTCTGATCGTCTATCATCTATCTTGGTCTGGTATATCTTCTACAGGTCTGGTCTTTCTATTGAGGATTCCGGGTCTGGTTTCTGTTGGGATTTCTTATCAAAAGCCTTGTGTCATTGTTAGTTTTTAGTAATAAACACAAGACTTCGATTTATGTTGATGTTACTTTATTCCAAATCCCCACCCAGACAATCTGCACAGATGAGGCTTACATGTTGCTAGCTCGGCTTCTAAGTTCTAACTGACTAAGTTACTTACTTAGTATCCTTAAACCGGAAGAGGGCCTTCTATGGGGTTCCAGTTCTCACGATTCTCCCCAGAACGCAAGGTGAGATCGAGGTCAAGCGCTGTCACTCACCCTCAAGGCCATCAGCTATACTAATCGCCATTATGATTTCTACAATACCTTATAAATGTATTAGGGATCCAATAATTATGTAACATATTGACTTAAAAAAGAAAACTTTCCTTTTTCAAGTAATTGTTGAATAAGTTGTATTTGTCTTTTACTTTGTTTTGATTCATTCTGCATTGATTCTGTTGTGTGTGTTTCAGCACTGGCGTACAATGCCTAACTATTCCATTTTAGTGGATACACGTGACCGATTAGCTCCTCAGATCACTTATGTGCCTCAAGAAAACTTAGAAATTGCCACCAAAACTCAGGTAAGATATCTACAAATTGATTCTAAAGTTTTTCTTCTATTTCACTGATGTATTCAAGTCAATTGAAATAGTGGACTCTTTTCATGGTACAAAAATAAACATCTATACATATATAAAGGGCAGTTGTGTGTATGTATGTCTGGAAGAAACCACAAAAATAAAACAATTAGTGACAAAGTAAATATATATATATATATATATATATATATATACACATATTTACTATTACCAGAGCTTGCTTTTTGTGCAAAAATAATGAAGATTTTATTTATATCTGGAAAGATATTTTAAAATTAGGATTTGAATAGTAAGAAAAGAGAAAGTCATTGGTTGCGTTTGTGATTAAAACATAAATCAATTATGGAAGACCAAAATAATCAATGGATCTGAAAGATTAACTTTATATTATTCCCCCCTCTACCCAGGCGATGCCAGGTAGACGATTCAGTAATTTATGAGGAAGTGCGTCCCAGTCTCCTGCCTCAAGAGTTGCTGCCCGGTGACTATTAAAATAACGACCCAGCTCAGTCTATTCAAAACTATCCATCTATCTATCTATCTATCTCAATTTGTTCATATTTATCTATATTACTTTAAATACTAAGATTTTTTTTATTATGTTTGTTTAATGTCTTGTTTTTAGTTTAAATAAACAAAATTACGACAAAAAAAGAGGCGACCCCCCCCCCAAATACATTTACTTGTCGAAAATATCTATCTATCTCCATTTGTTCGTATCTATCTATATTATTTTGTTTGTTTATCTATCTATCTCAGTCTATTCAAAACTATATATCCATCTTCATATCTAAACAAGAATTACGACAAATTACGATAAATAAACAAGAATTACGACAAACTGGGGTTGTTATTTTGGTAGTCACCGGGTAGGTTTTTGAAGCGGAAGACCGGGACGCACTTCCTCATAAATTACCGCCGATTCTAATTGTATATAATCTTAATATACATATATTAAAGGATTACATTGGTGGTAAAGTAGTAATGGCACCCTTAAATTGTAAATCTTTGTATTCCACATGAAAAATCTTTATAAAATCACTATAAACCCATAAAATCCTTTCAAACCCGACATCAAATGAAAGGAAATTGATTTACTATATCTCTGAATTTTTGAGACCACGCTTGTTAATTAGTATTATTTAGATTATTGTTCTCATCTTCATTGTTATCTGTACAACGTTTCGGTCGATGTGCCCTCTGGCCGTCTTCCGGTATTTCTTGTCGGACTCGGAAACCATCTCTGACTTGGAAACCTTCTTTTTGAAGTAATCGGGAGCCATCACGTAACTTTGAACCCAACCCTTTATTCAGTCCACTGGGGTATCCTGTTCTTATTCTGCTAGCTGGGGTACAGGTGTTAAGCTGTGTTAATTATTATTCTATGTTACTGCTGCCTCTGACCAGGATTGATCCTGCAGTCTAGAGATAACTGTCACTTAGAACTGTCTTAACCTAACTCCTTTATCCACTTGGCTATGTGTCCAATTGACAATCCAGTGTTTTTGGGAACTTATAAACCTAATGTCTTGCTTTGCCTAGAATATCTACCTATTCACTTATGTATGATTTTTTACCTAGACTCATATTGTGCGTGTGTTTTTTTTTTTTAAAGAAGGCCGAAGGGCACATTGGCCGAGACGTTGTACAGATAACAATGAAGATGAAGACAATAGTTTGAATAATACAAATAATGGAAATTGATTTATATAAAAGTTTATCAAGTTTGTTTATATGTGATTGGAGAAAAAATGCCAAATATTTGAACACACATTTTTGTTTTGTGTATAATTCACACAAGAGAATGTTAGCACAGTAATATGAATCTGGTCAGATTTGGCTGAAAAAATAGAATGAATAATGTAGTCTATTAGCAGTTTGGATTGGTCAGTTACTTTTGTTGTAAGCCATTCTTAAATTCAATTTCTGTGGCATTGTAACTTTTTGTTAAAATTCTGCTCATTCACAAGTCAGTAAAACTTTTATTAATTTTTCATGTATTTTATTATTAATTTATATCCAGTAGTTTGTTTGTAATCACCATAAAAAAATTATGCATCATCTACACAGATTTACCTTAAAAATCAACAAATTTGGGATTCTGTTATGTCACTACCTGCAGAGAGAGATATTTCTGAATTATAGACATAAGGTTAAATATTTTACTTTGTGAAAGAACTATTGCTTTCTTAATTTTATGGGGATAACTCAAAAAAATACTTTAAAAAAAAAAAAATTTACTAGATTTTACAGCAAATTTTTAGCATATAAAATAAAAGTATATATATTTATTTACATTTTAATCTCATGGACTAGTTGGGAAAATTTTTTATTGAAAATCTCTGTAAAAATTGAAATAAAAGAAAATTAACAGTTAAATAATAAACTCATCATTATCAATGTGACCTAAAGTCGGTATCAGCCAGACAGCGAGGGAGTCTATCCCTTTTCCCTAGCACTAGATCAAGGAGATTGTTTTTAGTATCTGAGGTGGAGCCCCACACCTACCATCAATTCCTCATTTTATCACACAGATGCCTGTGCTACTCATACGCTGAGTTGGCAAGTATTGAACCAAGAACCTTGAGATTCCCAGCCAGACACTCTACCGACTGAGCTAAACCGGCCCTTAAACACCAAAGTTTCTTTGATTCAACTTTTGACGATATTTGATTTATTTTTGAAAAATTTTCAAACATTACATTTTTTTCCTGACTTTTCTTAAAAAAACCCACTGGTTTTCAAAGTTTAAATATAAATGAAAATATACAATTTTACTTTGATGTAAAATCAAATAACATATTATTTTTATTTAAATATATTTTTTCAAGTGCTTAGAGACTGTTTATGATGTCAAAGATTTATTTAACTATTCCCTTAAAATTTATAAAAAGCAATATTTCTTCTACAAAGTAAAAGATTTCACCTTATATTTATAAGTCAGAAATATATCCCTTGTCCCAATGAAAACTATTGGGCATAAATTTATGAAAAATTAAATGTCTATTTCATTGATTTATGATTAAGCAGAATTTTTACAACAACCAATTACTTTTGTCATAAGCTATTCTCAAAGTAACAGACTAATCTAAATTGCAACTAGACTATGTTAAATAATATTCTTTATTCTGACTAGTTTAACCAGATTCACATTACTGTGAGGTTTGGTAAATAAGTGAAGTATACTAACATGTGTGTGGATTATATTTAAAAAAAAATGGAGATGCCTGGTGTAATGGCTAGAGTCATAAGAAATGGACTCGTCGACCTGAGTTCAAACCCTTGTCGAGACTACATTTCACGTAGTGCTAATACCCTTGGGAAAGGTATGCATCCACCTGCTCTCCTCCAGCCATGGGTAAATAGCAGGGCAGACTAGGCTCTTTAATCTTGGTTAGGCAACCAGTCTAGAAGGAAAACTCTGAATTCAAACTGTTAAACTTCACCTAAAAAATATGACTTTGTGTCACATCCTGCTTGTGTGGAGGGGTTGGTAAATATGTATATGAAAAAAAAAGGGTTATTTCCTATAACTCCAACATAAACAAAGGGGAACCACACTTGACTGATAAATTATTTATTTATTTATTGATCTACTAGGAAAAAAGAAGACGGGTTTAGGGTTAGTTTAATGGGAAAATAAATAAATTATCAGTAAAGAGTGGTTCCCCTTTGTTTATGTTGGAGTTATAGGAAATAACCAAAAAAAGGTGTGTTTGAATATTCATCTTTTTCTCCTGTTTTATCAATAAAAAGTATACTCATATAAACAACATTGATAAACTTGTAGATAAATAAATTTCTATTTGATGTATGGTGATTTTATAAGCATTTATTGTTTGAAACTCACTGAAAATACAAATGTCTACAGTATTTTAGGGTGTTGCTACCTGTTACTAGAAATCTGGAATCAATCAATATCTTTTATTAATCTAGAGAGCAGAAAAAAATGTACCTGTAAATCAATAAAAAACAAAATGATTTTAACTACTTAAAAACTTTAGGTAAAAATAATGAATAGACACTCTTTACTAATAAATTATTTATTTATTTTCCCATTAAACTAACCCTAAACCCGTCTTCTTTTTTCCTAGGAGATCAATAAATAAATAAATAATTTATCAGTCAAGAGTGGTTCCCTTTTGTTTATGTTGGAGTGATAGGAAATAACCCCTTTTTTTTTCATATACATATTTACCAACCCCTCCGCACGAGCAGGATGTGACACAAAGTCATGATATTCAAAAGACTTATTCCACAATCTTTTATATAGAATATGAAGAAAATATTATGCTGAGAATTTTAAGACTAATTCAAATCTTACATGGCATTTTTGGATAGATTAACTACTCTAATTGAATGTGCACAATGTATTTTGCAAAAATTACTGATTCAAAGCTGTACAAACTTTAAGATCCTATAACCAAACTCTGGAAGATTCTAAATTCCCATACTCAAGTTACACATTGTGAACAAAAATTCTTAACAATTACAGCTGGATATTAATTTACATTGTTAATAAATAATCAAATTAATCATATGAAGCTAATTATTTATTGAATTTTTATTTAAAAAATAATTCTCCAAGAAAATGAATGTTGTTTACATTTTTTAAAAATAATTTAGGAAGAAAGTGAAGATAAATATAGATGTATACCTTACTTTGGAAAAAATAACAAACTGAAATATTACTCTTCTTTTAGAGTTTTATTTTGTACGTTCTATGAAAAGAATAGCATTAAATTTTCTTATAGTAATTTTTTTACTTACTTAATTAAAAAAAAGTTTAAGAGCTGTTTTAGTGCATTTTTTAAAAATCACTGGCAACACTAATACCTACTATCTCTGTATACTTATTTATTCAAATAATAAAACAATAATTATTATTAACATTTTATGCTACAAAAATTCTTAATTTTATCTTCAATAAAAGCACTTCAGTTAAATATTACATGTTAGAAAAAGCAAAACACTTGAAAAGAAAATTTTATCATCAAAATCTGTCTCATTATCGAGAAAAATAAAAAATTAACTTTGTGACAAATTTTTTTTAAACTGAAAATTTTCACAAATATAAAATATACATTGCAATAAAAAAAGTAAATATACTTTATTTTACATCTTCTATAAGAAACTTAAAACAATCCATTATAATGGAAGACTATACGTTTTACTTAAAACAAAAACTTTAAGAATTAAAAATTTCAAAACAAGCACACAGACTAAAGTCTGCTTTTAGTCAGAAAAAGGTAGTTCCAGCCATGTTTAATATGAATGACTTTGTTAATAATCAATTTAAATTTTAGGTTACACAGAAAAAACAATTAGTAACCTTGGGCACTTTATACTTTACTCATTCTTTTCATTGAAATTCATACCTTGTCTTCATTTATTATTCCTAGTTTGAGTCTAAAGTTTTGCAATATATTGGTAAGTAAGTAAAAGTAAAGTAAAGTCATCTTTGGCTAAAGTCAGTATCAGCCAATCAACAAGGGAGTCTATCCCCTTTTCACTGGCGCTAGACCAAGGAGATGGTTTTTGTGTCTGAGGTGGAGCACCACACCTACCATCAACTCATTACTTTACCGCACAGATCCCTGTGCTACTCATACGCTTAGTTGGCGAGGGCCAGTTTCAAACTAGGAATCTTGTGGTTCCTAGCTGAATGCTCTACCAATTGAGTGCAGATTCAGCAGCTCCAGATGTTTTCACTGAGGTTGTGAAGGAGACAAACCACACTGGAATGTGACTGAGTGCTACTCACCAGATTTGTCTCTATGGCTTGGTGAATGACCTCAGGCCTACCTGGCCTTGCCTGATAGTTGAGGTTCTTGCAACCTGAATGAAATTTTTTTAATCATTTGGTTACTCTACTGTGATCAATTGTGCCTTCATCTTTTGCACAATAAATGTTTTAGGTGTGCTTCTGCAGCATTATGGGTGCACCAGTTTGAACTTGTAAAGCATAAATTCCCAAATTAGACTATGTGGCACATTCATTTGTGCAGCTTTCAAATCACACATGGAGTGAAGTAATGCATAATGTGTCAGTGCACCAACTACCTTTGCATCCTGGGTATTGATGTTAAACTGCATCTAATGGGGAAGTTCCAATTCTGGAGCTCTGGGGAGTGTGGAGTACCCCTTTATTACTTTCCCTATGACCAGTGGTAGTACCTGATAGGATCTCATCTATGTGTTAAATAGAAAAAAAATGTTTAAAAAATGTGTTAAAAAAAAATAATTCAGTTTTTAAAAAAATTGAATGCATATCAAGATTGAATAAAACAAAATATCTTTGGCATAAAATAACCCAACAAGGGTTGACATACTGTAAAATTTAACTAACTAGCCAACCAACTACCTTCCATGGCTTAAACTGCTTCGGTCATGTAATATACGTACCAAAAACTAGCACATATCAAAATATTACAAAACTTTTGACTCACAGTGATGCTGATAGAATTTTTGATTTAGTATGTCCCAGGATACACATATTTGCTTTGAATTAGTCCTTGGGAAATTTGATGGGTCCCAACTATTTTCTAATTAAATTATAGTGTTCTTATGATCTGGGGAAACAACTAAAGCTGTTTAACTCCTACCTTGTAAACTATCCTGTGTAATTCATTTCTAAGAAACTATTGAAATGTATTTACAGTTAGCTGGAAATGGTGGGGGATTAAAAAAAGAAAGACACTGAGATGCATGGATATGATTTTACTGCGTCCTTTTAGATTTTTATGAGTCAGGGACGCAGGATGTGTACCTATCAGCATCTCTGGACTCACCCTAATAGTTGCTTTTCCAGTGTTATTTAGTCTCTTGGAAATCTCCATGGTTTCTAATTTCTGTACTGCCCTGAAAGTGTTAAAACATAATGAATCATATTAATTCTTGAATTTTCACTGCATTGTATTTTTTAAATTTATATTCAGATATTCCACCCAGAAGTTGAATACTACTTTGAAAGATTTGATGGAGACCGTTACTTACCACGACCGTCTATTCGAAGACTTTACCCATACGACTGACACTGCCTGGAACAAAGAAAAAGAAAAACAATTCTGCTTCACTTATTTTATACATTGGCTGAAACGAAGCACATAAAGTGTTATTACTGCCAGCTTTTTTTTTATTTTTTTTATTAAACCACCTCAAGAAACAACAATCAGTTATAATTATTAGAGCCATTTATTATTATTTTTATTTCTAATGCCATTGTAATTAAATAAGTAATCATATTTTAGATAATAGTTGTAGTAGTAGTAGCTACTGTTATAATAATTTTACTTCGGAGCTGCTATGCCCTTATATATATCATTTAACATTTTTATTTATTTTCAAGTGAGTTATTATTTTCTATAGAACACATAATGTATATATTATATAAATATATTTTTAGTAGTTTAGGGGAATAAATAAAAAGAAAAACTGAACGAGTCATAATTTTGATTGTCGGAAGAACGAATAAGTCGAGATAATAGATATTGGAAAGTGCTCAATATATACTTTAGAACTGATTTAGAAAACTGAATCAGTGACAGAAATTAACTACCCAGGTTTCACTGAAAGGATCTTCAGGATAATTCTGTAAGAATTACCCTGAATATATATATATATATATATATATATATATATATATATATATATATATATATAGTGATGCTGATAGCTTTTTAATTTAGTGCGTTCTGGGATGCACATATTTATTTTGAATGAGTTCCCTGGGAAAATTTATGGCTTCCAACTAAAGTTTCTTAATAGATTGTACAGTTTTTTATTTATGATCTGGGGAAACAACTAAAGTCGTTAACTTCTTATCCTGTGTAATTCGTTTCAATAGAAAATATTCAAATGGATTTACAATTAGCTTGAAATGGTGAGGGAAGAAAAAAGAAAAACACTGGGGCTCATAGATATGATTTCACTGCGTCCTTTTATATTTTTGTGTCTCAGATGCAGGAAGCATACCTATCAGCATCTCTCTCTCTCTATATATATATTTATATTATATATATATATAGTTTAAGAACTATAGAGACTGAGTAGTAGTTTATATATACATATATATATATATATATAGTTTAAGAACTACAAAAGAGAGACTGGGGAGTAGTTTTCTAAGGATATGAACAATTCTTTAAAAAATGTTGGCACTTTTCAGTGACCACTTGGTCTCATGGCATACAATTGTTTGAGTGATTGAAAATTGAAAATATATTAGCATTTTAAAGATTAAATAAAAACATAGACAATAATGATAATTAAGGTGCTGAGAAAAATGTATAGATTACTATAGAACCTAGAAAAATTTGAAAGGAGACGGGAATCTGAAAATTAGCCAAATACTTTATCTTGAAAGAAGAGGTTGTTTAATTTTGTTTTTAAATATATAATTTTGGAGGGTTTATTTTTGTGAAGCATATTTACATTATCCTATAATTTTTAAAAGGGATTCACTTGTTATTATATCACTTAGTAAAAAAAAAAAAAAAGGTTTTTCAAAATTTAAATATTTTGTTTGTGTGTGTGGGGAAAAAAGATTATATAATTTGATGATTCTTGGTAAATTCATCGTATCAGATTAATTGCTCTTATAATATAGGGATTTCTGAATGTAGCCACTAATAATTTACCTGTGATAAACCTACCATACGACGAATTTACTGCACACAAATTCAACTGCATGTGTTCAATTTTGAATAAAGGCATTTTAGATGAAATCTCTCTTTTGAAAGATGGAAAAGATGCGTTTTATTCTACAATTTAATTCTCAAGTAATAATAATACCGGTGGTTATATTATTATTGTTTTAAAGCTTCTTGACCTTGTTAAGAGAGCGGAAAAAATTTGTTTTACCAGGTTCCATATTGTAGTTTTAAAAAATTTTTTTTTTTTTCACATGGCGTATTTGTTCAAATTTTAA
This sequence comes from Doryteuthis pealeii, assembly GCA_023376005.1. Classification (NCBI taxonomy): domain Eukaryota; kingdom Metazoa; phylum Mollusca; class Cephalopoda; order Myopsida; family Loliginidae; genus Doryteuthis; species Doryteuthis pealeii. Next base: position 72,901,956 of record CM042140.1, on the reverse strand, counting down.
ACTTCAAAAATACTCTCTTAACAGGTCGGAAAATTATTTATTTTATTTCTTGCAAGATCTCAAGTAAAAAAAAAAAAAAAAAAAAAAAAAAAGAATTCTATTGCATTTACTAGGCCAACAATTCCGAAATCATTTATACAGGATGTCCCATCAGTCATCTGGAGATTTAGAAATTAAATCTCTTGGATGTCCGAAAATTCATCTGGATATTTAGAAATGAATTGATTAGGATGTCCCATCTATTATCCGGATACTTAAAAATAAAATTTCTTAGATGTCCCAACAATCATCTAGAGATTTCTCTAAGATGTTCCAACTATCATCCGGACATTTAGAAATAAAATGTCCCAACAATCATCTGGAGATTTCTCTAGGATGTCCCAACTATCATCCAGACATTTAGAAATAAAATGTCTAGAATGTCTCAATGTTTTCTGGAGATTTCTCTAGGATGTCCCAACTATCATCCGACATTTAGAAATAAAATGTCTAGAATCCCAACATCATCTGGAGATTTCTCTAGGATGTCCCAACTATCATCCGGACATTTAGAAATAAAATGTCTAGAATGTCTCAACAGTTTTCTGGAGATTTCTCTAGGATGTCCCAACTATCATCCAGACATTTAGAAATAAAATGTCTAGAATGTCTCAACTGTTTTCTGGAGATTTCTCTTGGATGTCCCAACTATCATACAGACATTTAGAAATAAAATGTCTAGAATGTCCCTACAGTTCTCTGGAGAATTCTCTAGGATATCCAAACTAGGATCATCCAGACATCTAGAAATGAAATCTCTTGGATGTCCAAAAAGTCATCTGGAGATTTCTCTAGGATGTCCCAACTATCATCCGGACATTTAGAAATGAAATCTCTTGGATGTCCGAAAAGTCATCTGGAGATTTCTCCAGGATATCCCAACTATCATCCGGACATTTAGAAATGAAATCTCTTGGATGTCCGAAAAGTCATCTGGAGATTTAGAAATTAAACCAAACAAAAAAAGAAAACATTTAAACAAAAACATTTTTCCTAATTAAAGCAAGTTGGTCTCCATTTTGCAAATGTTCTTATTGTTTAAAAATAATCCTAAATAATTTCCAAATAGAAGTGGGATTTAATTTCTAAATCCCAAGGTGAATTTTGGGACACTCTGTATAAGGTTAATTCTAATTAATTTGATATACGTTAAGGTTTAACTGCTGCACAAATTGTTAAAATGCTCTTTTTAATGTGGCATCTCATTATTTTCTATTTAATGAAGATGACTTCTTCTGTTATCCTAATGAGTACAAACAGATTTTTAAAATGAACTGAAACATTGATAGAACAAAATCATAACAAAGTTTCTTTTTTTTCTTTCTTTAAGTTTTTCACAATGTACTGATAAAACAAATGAAGAGAATCTTGGAGCATAGAGAATCTCTAAAACTCTGTTCAGAATGATTAAACTCCCAATATAAATCTATTACGGTCAAGTCATGCTGAAAGCACTGGTTCCCACTAGATCACCAAAGTTAAGCAGCAATGAGCCTGTTCAATACTTAATTGGATGATCACTTAAGCAACGACAGGTACTGTTAGCAACCTGAGTCCTTTGAATATCAAAATTACTTGATTTGGCATTGAAAGACCCACAAATGTTTTTTTTATGCCATAAAATAAAACAAAACAACCAATATAAATCTTATCTATTTATGCCAGAATTGAAAATAATTTAGCAAAGTTCAGATAAAGTAGTATGAACATTAGTCAGATGTAGAGGCCTGTAATTACTAAACCAATCAAAATACAGCTTGGATATAGTTATTTACTAAGCTTAGCTTAGGTGTGGCACAAGGCCAGAAGTATGAGATGCCCAATGAGAATCTAACTCACTAACAATGTTTGCTAATCCAGCTTGCTAACCATTGCACCATGTGAAGTGCCCATAGTTTGGATATAACTGCAATGCATTATTTAAATAGTTAACCTGCACATATTTAAACAATATTTTAATAGCCTTAACAGCAAGCATATTATGCCACCTGTTACTGTACATATAAAATAGGAAAGAAATGAATAATCTATAATGCTATTCATATACCAAGAAATAGTATGGCTCCGCTCATTAGTCCTACATTTGATATTAATGTTATAACTTATTAGTATTTTATTTGGCAAAGATAAGTTAGGCCTTAGTCTCTCTGCTACATTTTGTTTTTTAATTCTTAATCGGGTGAAAAAACTTCCCTTCAAAACTACATTATTTTCTCAGGCTGATTTATGTACAGGATGCAAATTGGTATTCTTAAGGGAGGTAACTGAGTTTTCATATTTATGTAAGGGAGACAACTCGTTTTGTTGCAAATCTACACGAGAAAATGATATTTTTTCTTGTTTTTAAAAAAAAATTTTTTTACAATCAAAACAAAATTTTTTTACAATCAAAACAAAATTTTTTTTCATTGTTTTCAAACCTTTTATGTTATGTCAGTGAATTACCGTTAAGTAAACCTGGGAGCAAATAACTTAATACTTTTTCTATATTTACGCATTTTATTTCATATAACAATTTAAATATATTTGTATATGCTGCCTTCTCTAATGGGCAAACAATAACTATTTTATGCATGATAATTTATTTGGTTTGCTAAGCAATTGAAATGATCTGGTGCTCATTTGATAATGTTTGCTTGCATGATAGCATTTGAATTTAAATGACAACTTACTGCAATGTTTGAGGTTAAAAAAAACGTTGATTAAGTAGGTAAACAATATCTATACAATGCATGTTAATAAATTTAAGTCAGACTTTTAAAAAATGGATAAAAGACCAATCTACCAAAAGTTGCAAACTACAATTATAAATTACATTTTTTTTAAAAATCAATTAATACAAGCAAATACAATGGCATTACTTCAGAAAGAAATCCAGTGGGAAAATAATTTTTTTTTTTTTAAATATTGAAAACTATATATCTTTCTAGCTGTGCATATAGTTGAATATACACTGACATTTCAAACACTTTATGTGCTGTGATCTAACTGAACATGTTAATAAAATGTTGTTTGTTTTTGTATGAAAATATGTTTTTCTAAAATTATTTCCATTTGCACATGCATGTATTTTTTTTTTTTTAAAAAACTTTTGAGCAACATGATGAAATTTTTTTTTTTTTTCATGTTTTTTTTTTACCTTAGCTTGCAGCTTCAAACTAGCTAATCAAATTAAAATGAAAAAAAATAAGGATGCACTCATTTTCTCTGATTAGAAAAAAAACAATATTAAACAGGGCTCATCTACATTTGTAACTTTAAAAATTCAACCACTTATTGAAAAAGATAAATTAGTGTATGTATATATATATATATATATATATATATATATATATATATATATATGAATGTTCCTTTGTCACCTAATAAATAGATATGTAAAACCTTTATATATTTATCTTATTATATTATATAACAGCTCTATTTTATATTGAGCACTCTACCAATAATACTGCCTTTGGTACACCATTCCAGCAAAAGCTGAAACAGTGACCATCTCACATTATAGTATATATATATATATATATATATATATATATATACCACACACCACACGCACACACCAACCCCTCTGCACATGTGGAATGCGACATATGGTCATTTTCTTAAGTGTTTGAATTCAGAGTTTTCCTTCTAGACTGGTTGCTTAACCAAGGTAAAGAGCCTAGACTGCCCTAGTATTTACCCATAACTGGAGGGAGAATAGTTGAATGCATACTTAATGCTATATGAAATGCAAACAGCCTCTTCCAGGGTTTGAACTCGTATTGCCAAGTCCATTTCCTATAATGATAACCATTACTCCACGTACCTTCAACTTATAGATAAATTAGTGCAGAAATTTTTGTCCTTAAGAATTTCTTAAAACCTGATATGAAGTAACTTAATACAAGTGAGTACATGCAAGAAACATGATTGAGTGTTTGATTTTAATGGCATGTCAACCATTATAGGATTACTTTATGCCTAGAAATTAGGGAATTGTCTATCTAATACTAATAATTTTGAAACAGATCTATTTGATCCATAGACGGAACCCTAATGGTGCTAGAAAGTAGAGAGTCACTACTTCATTACCATTACTCTCAGGTTAACTCTGACTAGTAGTTGTTGGAATATTTTGTGTTATGAGGTGTGCTGGAATCCACCACTTAAACTTATAGACTCTGCGTGGGCGCGTGGATTAAAGCCAGCCAATCAAAAGCTTGAATACGTGGTTAGTTAACTATTTAATTGCCGATATTGAAAGCTGTTCATTTGCAGGTATTCGACACTGACCAATGGATCTGCAACCAAGGATTCTACCCAACAATAAGGGACACTGAGGAACAACCAAAGGATTCTACTCGACACTAAGGGACACCGAGGAACAACCAAACTATTCTTCACTAAGGATCAACTTCTGTTTAACACAAGGGATCTCCACTATAAAGTGCTCTCATCTGAAGCCTAAAAATGACCACAAAAATTGTATCAGTAGTAACTGCTTGGGTCCCATCTATGGGTCAAATAGATCCGTTTCAAAATTATTAATATTTGATAAGAATACTTGATGCTATATAACTATATTATTTGTATTAAGAATAGTTACTTGAAACTATAATTGTTTACTAAGGATTATTATTATTATTATTATTATTAGTTACTTGAAACTATATTACTGTAAATAATTATTATTAAATAAAAATAGTTACTTGGAATCATAAAATTATTAGTATTATCTAAGGATACTGTGAAATTGTGATACTTGAAACTATATAACTGTGTGCAAAGTATTTTTATTATATAAATTTGTATTAAGAATAGTTACTTTAAGCTATAATTGATTACTAAGGCTTACTATTTGTTATATAAATGTGTGCAAAATAATAATTATTATTAAATAGAAATAATTACTTGAAACTATATAATTATTTCTATTAGGTAAGAATACTATGCAAAAAAACAACTTGTACGATGAATGCAATTCTCTGACCTTTAGGCATAAAATAACCTTAGACTAGTTGACATGCCATTAACTCTTTGCCTACCAAATTTTCTTGGTATTTTTTATCTGTATGATGGGATATTTCAAAGTTAACTATCTGTTCACCTCAGAACTTGTTCTATTCAAATAAAAAAGTAAAAGTAAAGTTGGCAAAATGGCCCATCGTCAGTATCAACCAGTCAGCGAGGGAGTCTATCCCCTTTTGGCTAGTGATCGACCAGGGAGATTATTTTTGCTGAGATGGCATGCCACACCTACAGTTACCTCCCCACTATGCTGCATAGATCAGATTACCCAGTCTGTGCTATTCATTAACTGAGATGACGTGGACCAATATTGAACCCGAAACCTTATGATTCCTCGGTGGGTACTCTACCGACTGAGCTAAGCTGATCCCCATTCTATTCAAATAATTTCCTATTATTATTGTATTCTGACTCCTTCTGCTCAATTATTGTGAACTAACCATCAGTTTTTGTACTTTGCTTGGGTGTTGTGAGAGAGTTGCTATGAGCGGTATAAAGTAGGCAAAGAGTTAAAAATCAATCAATTGTTTAAAAAGGCACTAGTTCATATTTATTTGTGTAGATAAGGCTAATCATCTATTAATAATGGAGATTCGCTCTCTTTTTGTCTGTAACAAAAACTGCGTCACTGCTTACATCACATTACCCAACACATAATCCAACGTCATAACATAGAATAAATATACTCAAAATGTGAGCATGCAACGTTAGACAATCCTCATTGTTTTAATAAATAGATGCCCGGCGTTATATATTTATATATTGATTGTTTTATTCTAATATAATATTTAAAGTTATTGGAACTGTTTCCATTTCAAATTGTCTTTCTTTCTTTTTTTTTACTCCTTTAATAAATTTGACGCTTTTACATACTTATGGTACACACTCTATGACACTGAATTTTCAGCTCCCATCCCCTCAGGCAATATCTTTCAAAAAATTATTTTTACATTGCCCGGAGAGCATCTTTTTATTTTGCTAATCTTATTATAATGGAGATTGTGTGTTTTTCTGTCTGTAACCGAAACCATATTCCTACTCAAGTCACAATTCTCTTAGTTATTGACATCACATTCTCCATGATTTTATTTTTATCTAAACCTCAATTATTAATAAAATTGTCTTACATTATTAATACTGTTAACTATGTCTACATACTGACAACATGCAATTATATTTATGTATACAACAAAATAGCGGTTTACAGTGTGAACGGGAAGGCTAATTTGCATATTAATATTAAAAAATCAAATTTAATAAATATGTGCTTAGTATTATTGATTTCTAACTGTTTGGTTTTATTTTAATGAATATAAGCAAAAATCTCTTCAATGAATCTTAAATGAAATCCATTAACAAGAAAAAATAACTGTCATTTTATTCTTTACTTCCTCTTATAACTAAATACTTATAGCTAAATTAGAAAAAATAACAATGAAAGACGAGAATGATGGAAGAGTAAGTTTCAGTTGTTCCATTTTTTATTATACTTCCTCTATTTCAAATCTTTTATTATACTCCCTCTGTTTCAAATCTTTTTATCTGTATTCTTATTTAGTTTTATTAGCCTTTCTAATTTAATATAATATTTTATTACATTAAAACTTGAATACTTGCACCCGGAGGGTGCATATATTTGCTAGTTAGTATAATGTATTTTTGTCATTGATGTGTGCATTTTAACTGAACGTATTTTAGATATAGTAACAAGTACTGCTCTTGATGTGATTTTTCAAATTTAGTACAACGTGTTTTTATAATGGAGCAAGATTGCAGCGTCTTTCTATCAGCATACTTATTAAGTTTTCATTATTTATACATACAAAGCATCCTCTATGATCATACAATTTTAGAAAAAAAAATGAAATATATTTCTTACTCCATATTACTTTTTTTTTTATCAAATCGTTTTCTTTTCTTTTTCTTTTTTTTTTTTTTTTTGTGCGCCACAGGAAACTCTTTTTAAACACGATGAACCTACGAGAAAGAAAAAAAAAAAAAAAAATAGAAAATGCTTATTTTTCTTATTAAACAATGAAAGATAATCAAGGTGACAATAGTATAAATTTACCTATTTATCTCCCTTATTAATTTCATACTGGATTATGTCCCTTGGATTTGGCTGAACTAAATAACTTATTTTTAATGTATATTTCATGAGAATTAATTCCCCAACGAGTAATTAAAAATAAATAAATAAAATAAATTAATCACTGGACAATTCAAATGTTGCTTTGCAGTTTACTCAACACTATTCTAAGAAAAGGCCTGGAAACTATGCAACTGGAGTTTTTGATTGGAGGTGGGCACGTGACGACCTAAATTACTACTAATCAACAATTATTGTGTACATTTTTAACAAGGGACTTATTAGTGATATTTAATAATTAACTAATTAGTATCTATGCTTATTATTAGGTATCAGTTATTATTTCTTATTGGTCAGTAAACAAAAAAATTACCTGTATAAATAAATCAAAATTTTTATTTCATGATTTACCTTAACTCTCACACATTTTATTTTATTTCATGGAATATGATGAAAATATTTACTTTGCTAAAATTGTAAAACAACTTCAAAAACACTGCTGTTTTTTTTTTAGTAGCCTTATGAGACTCAAATAAACACACACACACACACACACACACACACACATATATATATATATATATATATATATATATATATATATATATATAAAAGGTGTGTCAAAAAATTGAGATTTTTTGTTCTATTTGACACACCTTATATTCTGAAAAAAAAAGTTCTATTCATTCTTCATTTCTATCTTGGTAAATACAGCTTTAAACTTGGAACTTTTTTGACACACCTTGTATTCTGAAAAAAAAAAAACAACCCCAAATGAGTGGAACGTTTTTTTTTTAAGAATACAAGGTGTGTCAAAAAGTACAAATGATCTCGATACTTTTTTGATCCACCTTGTAAGTATATATATATATATATATATATATATTGAACAATATAGAGTTGTAGTTCCTGTTTGTTCACAAACTCCTCCTAGAATTTTTGAGATAGACCCCCATAACCATATATATTCTGAAACTACATTACCTAGGATACTTGAATAAGTATATTTCATTTTGATCAAAAGGAGTCCCCAGGTGGCACATACCGACGTCTGAAATTTTTCCCCTTCGATTTTAAATGAAATTTAAATTATCAGTAAATGTCCAGAAATGATGCCTATTCACAAAATATCAGCAAATTTTAACAATATTAAGACACCCTATTGGTGATTAGTATTATCTGCGTTATTCGGACTATTGTCCCCATCTTCATTGTTATTTCTCTGAATGTTTGAGATGAGGCTTGAAGATTAGTATTATCTGCGTTATTCGGACTATTGTCCCCATCTTCATTGTTATTTGTACAACGTTTCGGCCGATATACCTCTGGCCTTCTTTAGGTATTTCTTGTCAGACTTGGGAACCTTCTCGGACTCGGGAACCTTCTTTTCGAACTCGGGAACTTTCTTGTCGTATTCGGGAGCCATCACGGAACTTTGAACCTAACCCTTTATTTATTCCACGGGGGTATCCTGTTCTCATTCTGCTAACCATAGCTGGGGTAGGAGTTGTGTTAATTAATTATTTTTCTAACTGCTTTCACTCAGGATTGAACTCGGGTTCCAGAGATAACTGTCACTTAGAACTGTCTTAACCTAACTGCCTTATCCACTCGGCCATGTGTCCAATTGGAATAATGCAGATAATACTAATCTTCAAGCCTCATCTCAAACATTCAGAGAAATATCCTATTGGTGGTTAAACTGTATTGAAAATTAAAGGTTTCTATGACTAGGATCTTTGGAAATAGACCGCATAACCATTACCCAGGGGACTTGAATAAGTATATTTCATTGAAATCAAATGGGCACCTGGGGGAGGGGGGAGGCACAAATCATCACTGATAATTTTTTCCCTTGTTATTATGATTAATATGATTTGTTTAAGAAATAATTTTCATTGACTTCAGCAAGCAACCGGAGTCCTTTGTTAATCAAAATTACTTGGTTCAGCATTAAATGACCAAAAATGTCCTGGGAATGACGTTAAACTCTATCTGATGGTGAGGTTCCAGTTTTAAAGGTTTGGGGAATGTGGAGCACCCCTTCATCACCATTGCTCCCTGGTCCACTCTGACCCGGAGTGGTAGTACCTGTTAGGGTCCCATCTATGGGTTAAATAGAAAAATGTATTTATAAAAAAATTGTATTATCCATTAAGAATTGATTTATTTCAAAACTTTATTGGCACTGAGGTTGATATGCCGTAAAACAAACCAAACCAAAATGACCAAAATGTGGCTTGCCATGTCATAAAACAAAACTATAAAACTACTTACCATCATTAACTTCATGTGTATTAATAAATACTGATAGTTGAGCCTCATCCACCACCTTCTAGCATCTATATGATAAAAAGTGGTGGTGTTTTCCATAAGAGCAATTTGAAAAATACAGTTGGGATAATCATATAGTTGCCAGGACTTGACATGACCAACCGATTCCTCAGAACGATGCTTTTGTCTGGATGGTCTCAATTCTTCCTTCGATTTCCAGTTCCTTTAGTCAGTTTTCTAAACGTCTGGGGACCATCCCAAGTCCTCCAACTACAATCACATTTTTTTTGAAAAATTATCTAGCAAGGTCCAGGTATTTGTCTATTTTTTTTCTCTTTCATCTTCACCCTGTGATCCTTTGGGACTGCTAACTCTACCAGTTGAAAAGTTTCATTTATTTATTTTTCTTTTGTTAATCAATTCTAGGTCTGCTCTTCTGGCTTAAAAAAAAAATCAAATCCGAAAGAGTTTTATATGTTACATTCTCAAGAACAGATTCTGGTTTATGCACATACCATTCTGTTCTATGGTCAAAATTTAGTTTCTTACACAATTCCCATTGGATCACCTTTCCAACCCAGTCGTGTCTAGCCTTGTATTCTCGTTGTTTATTATTATTATTATCATTATTATTATTATTATTATTATTATTATTATTATTATTAATAATAATAATATGTTTTCACAACTGTCGTAGACGATTATTATTATTATTATTATTATTATTATTATTTGCTCCTTTTGAGTTTTCACATCAGCATTAGCTGATGGTCTTTCACTGGAGTCTGAGTGACAGCAAGACTCCTCATGTCTCCAGAACTCGTCTAGTCCAAGTAAGGGCTGAAGTGGAGTATTGCATGTCATAGGACCACTCAGCTACTACTATCTTGTCCTCGGGCATTACAAGTTGCCCCGAATGGTCAATAGGTGGCACCATTAGGAGGGGAATTGGTTAGCCTCTGCAGAGGTGTAGTCGGTGTATTCTACAGGGTAATCTTTATAACTAAATCTGTAAAGTGTCCTGGGTATGTCGTTAAGCTGCATTTAATGGTGAAGTTTCAATTCTGGAGTTATGGGGAGTGTGGAGTATGCCTTTATTGACCCAGAGTGGTAGTATATATTTACTAAACCCTCTGCATGAGCAGGATGCAACACAAGGTCAATTTCTTAAGTGGAGTTTAACTGGTTTCAATTTAGAGTTTTCCTTCCCCTAGACTGGTTACCTAGCCATGGTTAAAGAGCCCAGTCTGCCCTGCTATTTACTCATAGTTGGAGGGATAATTGGATTTATACCTTTCCCAAGGGTATTAGTGCCATTACTTGCAGGTCCACTCTGACCTGGAGTGGTAGTACCTATTAGAATCCCATGTATGGGCTAAATAGATAAACTAATGAGTTTACAAAAAATCCTATCTATGAGTTGAATAGATAAAAAAATTAGTTTCAAAAATGTTTTTTTAAAAAAAAGAAATTGAGTTTTAAAAAATTTGGGTGCATATCACATAAATGCGTCCTGGCCTTCTGCCCTAAAAAACGCTAAGCGGTCCCTGCTGAAAAACCAACCTGCACTATGATTGAACTCTCTATCTGTTTGAAGGCATTTTTCCTGAAAAGTTAATGTGATATGAAAGCAATATTTTACCCCGCCCAAGTCTTTTCTCAACAAGTAAAAGTAAATATTTTAACCCTCCACCTCTTTAAAATATTTTTTAGCGGTTTGAAGGCGTTTTTATTGACAAATAACTTTTTTTAGTGGTTTGAAGGCATTAAAAGTAAGCCACCACCCAGGTTTTTTATCGAAAAGTAAATGTAAATATTTTACTCCCCCCTTTTAAAATATCTTTTTCTTCGGTATTTTCATTGGGAGTTGGTGTAAAATATCACTTTTATATTGCATTAACTTTTCGGGAAAAACGCCTTCAAACAGCTTGGGAGTTCAATCGTAGCACGGGTTGGTTTTTCAGCAGGCACTGCTTAGCATTTTTTAGGGCAGGAGTTCAGGATGCATTTATGTGTTAATGCCCAAAAATTGATTACCCAATGGGAGTGTTGCATAGGGCTCTACTCAGGCCACAAAATCCACCTGTCATATACTGTTGCTGGGTCGTAGGTGTTAGTAATGGAGTATAAGGATTCACACGTAGACATATGTAGTAGTAAGACTTTTAACGTTTATTTAATCACCTCGTGGTGGGTTGGGTGACGGCATGGATCATGGGCACTACCACTGCTGGTGTGGTGGAAGGTGGTGGGCGAGCCTCACTGCTCGCTAGCAGCGCCCGACCGTATCGACGGTCAGACACCTTGTGCTTTCTTCGCCGTCTCTCTGGGGTGTCTCTTCGGGTCTACCTGATGACCTGCTTAAATACTGACGACCGCCCACACATTCTTTTGTTCCTTGACCGGAAGTCCTTTCTCTTTGTTCAAATTCGCGTTTGTCCAGATGAAGTCTTTTGTTGCTCTCAAACGCCTACACGTTTTCTTTGTTCGCTACCACCAGGACAAAGTCCTTTGTTATCTTCGTCATCTCGCGCAAAACAAACAGTCAATCTGCAACAGGGAGTAGATAAAATATCTTCAGCATAAAATAACCCAACAGAGGTTTACATGCCGTAAAATCCAACCAACCTAAATCTGTAAAGAGTCATCAATGTTAAATTCCTTCCGAAAAATGTTATTTATTTCCTTTTAATCATAAATATTTTTACTTCTACTCAAAAAATCCTCTAAGAACAAACCACTGTTGTTTTTTTTTCTCTATCCAATAATTATCTTATTATTAAGAATTTTCTTAGACAAAATTCTTCTTTATCAGCTGTTTCCTTCCTTAAATCTCTTAGTCCATTTAAGGAACTTTCAAACTACATCAATCTAACTCTTAAAATAAATAAGTCTAATACGATGGTGAGTCAAAAAGTAATGCCACTTCGTTTAAGACAGGTATAATTACCAACACAGGAACATGTATCATACATCAAAATGAAGCTGGTCCTCTGTGGATCACATCCCTACATCTCCACATAGTCATCGTTTCTCTCATAGCAATGTTCCACCTTCTAATGAGAGCATGTATCCCTACCCCTGTAAAATTCTGTTGACTGTTCTTTGAGCCACTTCTTCACTGCAGATTTCACTTCCTCATGACTGGAATAATGTTTGCCTCTCAAACCCTCTTTCATAGGACCTGAAAAGAAGCAGCATATTCCAATCCTAAATAAAATGGCATTACCTTTTGACTACACCTCTGCAGATGAGTAAAATCCCCACAATGGGGCCACCTGTTAGCTGTTGTTGGCGAGCCGTAATATTTAAGGATGGATTCCTAGTGGCTGAGGAGTCAATCAATCGTCTGGTCATGCCAAGCCATAGTACCTAAATGATTGTCCCAACCCTATTGCTCTTATGGTAAACCCAAACTCTTTTTATCATATATGTGCTAGAAGGTGGTGGTTGAGGGTCGTCTTAGTGTCCTGGGTATGACGATAAACTGGGGAGTGTGGAGTACACCTTGATTGACCCAGAGTGGTAGTATATATTTACCCAAACCCTCTGCATGAGCAGGATGCAACACAAGGTCAATTTTTAAGCAGAGTTTAACAGATTATTCAGATTTTTATTAACTACTGAAATTCTCGTTGGCATGTCCAAGTGTTTAAATCGATAACTCAAAAGATTGCTGTGAAAGCCAAGGCAGATTCTGTAAGTAAATAGTTTTAGATATAAAATCATGCCAGCTTAAGATCAAGTCACATTGAAAGTACCGGTTTCTTGCTAGATCACCAAAGTTAAGCTTCGCTGAGCCTGTTTGATACTTAATTGGATGACCACTTAAGGAACAGAGTTGAATAAGAAGAGAAATTGTTATTTGAAATATTATGGAGTCGGGTATTCAAAGTGATGAAAAACAGTATGGCTCTGACATGTCTATTGTATTTCAACTTGTAAATAGTCTCAGTCTACTAAATATGCGTTAGGTTTGTATTTACCCAACCCCTCCACATGAACAGGGTGTGTCACAAGGTCAATTTTTAAGCAGAGTTTAACAGATTATTAAGATTTTTTACTCAAATACCGGAGGTATGTGCCAGACATGCCAAGTATACATGGTATGCTATTATCCGTTGATTTCATCAACCGCGGATAATTTGGTGTTATTGAACATGCATCAAATCTGGAAGTGAATAATATAGGTTTTTTGAAAAGAGGAGTCATAATTAAAAAAAGTAAGTTAGACGTCAAATCAGTATCTATTCTATTAACATTCTAATTAGTTGTGTATATATATTTATCAACCCCTCCACACAAGCGATATTTGACACAAGGTCAATTTCTTTAGCAGAATTTAACTGGTTTCAATTTAGAGTTTTCCTTCTAGACTGGTTACCTAGCCATGGTTAAAGAGCCTAGTCTGCCCAGCTATTTACTCATAGTTGAAGGAATAATTGGATTCATACCTTTCCCAAGGGTATTAGCGCCATGTGAAATCCAAACAGCTTCATCCAGGAATTGAACTTGGGTCAATGAGTCCATTTCCTATGACTCTAGCCATTGCACCCCCATTTAAAAAAAAAAATAATCCACACACTTTAGTATACTTCACTTATTTACCAAACCTCACAGTAATGTGAATCTAACCATTAGACCACGCGCCTCTATACCCAGAGTGATAGTTCCTATTAATTTCTCATCCATGGGTTGAAATAAAGAATAAAATATGAGTTTTAAAAATTCTGTTAAAAAGAAATTGAATACCCAACAAAAGTGTGTAACGTTGGTTTATAGTTCAACATACTTTGGATACAAATAACTCCGACAAAGGTTAATAGACAAACATTTAATAACACAGCACATGGATAACAGTAGAATACAACGTTCATAATAAAGAGTACACATAAAAAGGGGTACACAAATCAAGATACGACACATTCATGAATGATACAAATATACAATAAAAGGCACAGACATGAGACTAGGAATAGTCCATGCTGTGAGGACTTACAGTAATGTAAGGGGGGCGGAGCCCCACGAGAGGGTTTAGATAGAATCTACCCCATGTGGCTCGTAGTTGCTGAAAACTATAAAGAGATGCCGAAAGGATTTGAAACCGGCGCTTAAATACTATGGTGCCCCTAGCGGGCATCATCAAACTAAAAGGGGCAGACAACTCCACCAGGCGAATACAAACTAACGCTACAAGTGAATAAAACTAAACATCTTCGGCATAAAATAGACCAAGGGTTGACATGTGATTAATTGATTGATTAATGGTTTAACAGCATATCAACCAGTCTTGGGTTATTTTATTCCTAGGGAATCACATTCATTGTATGTTGATATTTACATTTTTTGTGTAGTTGTGTCTTAAGAGTTTTTTTTTCCATAGTTTTATCCCGGGGGGGGGGGTTCCTATGGTGGCTAACATGCTAGACTGTGACATTGTAATAAATGACTTTATCAACAAAGTCAGACAGAACTCATATTCCTTCTCTCTGTCTCTGTCTCTCTTTTCTCTCTCGGTTTGTGTACCCCGCACTCCTAGTTTCTGCCTCTGTCAGTTTGCTACTCTTTCTCCCCCCCTCTCTCTTCTAGTTAGCTTCTTTTTCTCTCTCTTTCTCTCTATTTGTTCTCCTAGTTTACTTATCTCTCTCTCTCTCTCTCTCTCTCTCTCTCTCTCTCTCTCGTTTTGTGCACCCAGCACTCCTAGTCTCTGTCAGTTTGCCCCCCCTCTCTCTCTCTCGTTTTGTGCACCCCGCACTCCTAGTCTCTGTCAGTTTGCCTCTCTCTCTCTCTCTCTCTCTCTCTCTCGTTTTGTGCACCCCGCACTCCTAGTCTCTGTCAGTTTGCCCCCCCTCTCTCTCTCTCTCTCTCTCGTTTTGTGCACCCCGCACTCCTAGTCTCTGTCAGTTTGCCCCTCTCTCTCTCTCTCTCTCTCGTTTTGTGCACCCCGCACTCCTAGTCTCTGTCAGTTTGCCTCTCTCTCTCTCTCTCTCTCTCTCTTCTCTCTCTCTCGTTTTGTGCACCCCGCACTCCTAGTCTCTGTCAGTTTTCCCCTCTCTCTCTCTCGTTTTGTGCACCCCGCACTCCTAGTCTCTGTCAATTTGCCCCTCTCTCTCTCTCTCTCTTGTTTTGTGCACCCAGCACTCCTAGTCTCTGTCAGTTTGCCCCCCTCTCTCTCTCTCTCTCTCTCTCTCAAGTAAAGCTTCACTCTATATGTTCCAACTAAGTCTCATTCTCATTCTGATTCTCTTCCAACTGGAATCACATTCATTTTACGTTTATATTTACATTTTTTCTTTAGTTGTTTCTTAAGTTTGCTTTATACACAATGTCCTATTGAATACTAATAATTTAGCACCTATATGATTGTCCCAACCCTATTGCTCTTATGGCAAACCCCATCTATTTGACCTATAAATGGGACCCTACTACTCCAGGTTAGAGTGGACCCGGGATTAATGGCTATGAAGTGATACTCTGCACATGTTCAGAACAGTACTCACCATCAGAAACAATTTAGTGTTATACCCAATACATCCATTTTATAAGGACCTTATAGTTATTTAATAAGCTTAGCTTAGATATGACACAAGGCCAGAAGTAGGGGGTGCCCAATAGTTATTTACTAAGCTTAGCTTAGATGTGGCCCAAGGTCAGAAGTAGGGGGCGCCCAGTGAGAATCGAACTCACACTGGTCTGCAAATCCAGCTTGCTAACCATTACACCATGTGAGGTGTGCAAATGTGGCCTTATACCCCTGCAGGGGATGCAGCCATTGTATTCTTAGCCCCAGTGACAGGGCAATAATAATTTTTCAGAGGATTATATTAGAATTTTCTTGATTTCAAAATTTGCTTAAGAAAACTCACTTAATTCAGCTGCCCTGACTGAATCTCTGCAGAGGGTTA
The DNA here is from genome assembly GCA_023376005.1 of Doryteuthis pealeii. NCBI lineage: Eukaryota > Metazoa > Mollusca > Cephalopoda > Myopsida > Loliginidae > Doryteuthis > Doryteuthis pealeii. Next base: position 72,885,636 of record CM042140.1, on the reverse strand, counting down.
AGACCTATCCCCTTACTAATGGGGCCACTTGAGGACAGGATTGTGGTGGCTGAGAGGGCCGTGATCCGAGTACTATGCAACACTGTGACAGCCTTTACTTGGTCTAGATGAGCGTTTGGAGAGACCCCATCTGAACAATTGGCTGCAACTATCTAATTATCCTGACTGTATTCTTCAAATTGCTCTTATGGCAACCAACAAATAATTCTCTAAAATAATTTGCAAATTAATTAAAAAAAGATATTTTGGTTCAAAAATATTTTTATTTGTAATGTTTTTCTGCCCTTTAAAAAAATAAAATAAATAAAGTGGATGAAAATAAACCTTGCGTCAAAAAAAAAAAAAAATGAAAAATAAAAAATAAAATAAATAAAATAAATAAATTGCAGACGTCTAGCTGCTAATTTTGGAGGGAAACAAAACGCACACAGATGTAAACAAACCACCTGATTTAGAAAATGGAAGATAGCAGTTGGCAACCAGCCTAATGATATGTAATACCCTCAAAGTCTACCAAAATATCTGACTGGTCAACTATAGTTTGCTTGTCCCATGCACAAGAAAACAGGTGGATACACATTCACTTGTGGACTGACCACACAGTCGAAGGAAGAAAGCAATATTATCACTCCAAGTAAGTAACTCCATTATTATTGCTAGGAAAAGACACCACATGCTCACATACAAGATTTTCTTTCTACTAAGACTTTTTCTTTAGCAAGGATATTTTCGTTTACATTCGTTTGCATTCAAGAAACTTTACAATTTAAACAAGGGATCATCAAATCTCGGCCCATGGACCACATCCAGCCCTTGAATGGTTTTTCATTCGACACGCCAACTTAACATCTGGACTCTGACTACCCAATTAGTCAAATAGAATAGAAATAGTCGAATAGAAATACAGTAGTTCGATTCAGATTGACCCATTGAAGGCCACTGAAGACCAGGGGCAAAGTTTTTTGGCACTTTAGAACTGAACTGAAACGAACGAAACACGTCCAATACATTTCTGAACAATAAGCAGAAACAAGTGTCTCATTAAATAATTTGCTAATTCCAACAGGAATCGCATTTTTTATTGAGTTATTTTTCTATTATTCCTGTTGTAAAATCAGATAAATCATTTAAAAAAATCAGATTAAATTCCTTATTTTTACGTAAACCTTTAAAAAAGATAGCTTTTTGAACAGAGCTGTTTGAGTCCGAGAAAATTTGCATTATATTCAATACCACAACCCTTCACCGCAACACTGCATAGTCAATCACTTCAATGAGGCCACCTGTTGGCCGTGGGTGGCGACCCGTGATATATAAGGACAGAATCATGTTGAGTGAGCAGTCCATGACATGCAACACTCCACTCTAGCCCTTACTTAGGTTAAAAGGGCGGTTGAAGAGCCCCCTCTGGTCAGTCGACTGGTCACGTCAAACCGTAGCCCCTATATGATTGTCCCAACCCTATTGCCCTTATGGCAGCCCCCAAACCTTTTTTTAATCTTATATGTGCTAGAAGGCGGTGGCTGAGGGTCTTAGTATTCTGGGTATGACAGACTGCATCTAATAGTGAAGTTCCAATTCCGTTACTCCCAGGTCCACTCTGTCTCGGAGTGGTAGTACCTGTTAGGGTCCCATATACGGATTAATTAGAAAAAAAACAGAGTTTAAAAATGTGCTTAAAAATTGAGTTAAAAAATTGAATACCTAACAAGAATGAATCAAACAGAATGTATTTGGTATAAAATAACCCAATAAGGGTTGAGATGTCATAAAATCCCACCAACCGACCAACCTTAGTAAATGGGGAAATCACTCAAAATATATCGGTCAAGTAAAAAAACTGTTATCAAAAATAGAATCCTTGTGTATTTAGCAAGTGTTTCATTCGTTGTTTCCGTTTGGGCATATTCATAGTTTCCTGAAATATTAGACTGGTATGTTATACATATCCTGTTATGTGAGCAATGCAGACCCCATTTTTGGTGTTTTTGTCACATTTAAAAGCGATGGGCGTTTAACGACCTAAAACTCAAAATGGCCTGATGAATACAATACTTAAATGATATAAATACTTTTAGGAATCAACAGTCAACAGGATTCCATCCTTACACATCACGGTTCGCCACCCACGGCCAACAGGTGGCATCATTGAAGGGATTTTACCCCTATGCAGAGATGCAGTCGGTGTATTCTACAAGATAAACTTGGAGTGAAAATTTGTTGATCAAATTCCCTCTTACTTGCGACCTCGTGTCACATCCTAACCATGGTGAACGGGTTGGGTAAATGCCTACTCATAATCAGCAGAAGCAGCAACAGAGAAAAGTGTCCTGCATCCGATGGTGAGGCTCCAGTTCTGAAGCTGTGGGGAATATGGAGTTTCTCCTTTAGTATTATCTGCGTTATTCGGACTATTGTTCCCATCTTCATTGTTATTTGTACAACGTTTCGGCCGATATACCCTCCGGCCTTCTTCGGGTATTTCTTGTCGGAAGGTTCCCGAGTCCGACAAGAAATACCCGAAGAAGGCCGGAGGGTATATCGGCCGAAACGTTGTACAAATAACAATGAAGATAGGAACAATAGTCCGAATAACGCAGATAATACTAATCTTCAAGCCTCATCTCAAACATTCAGAGAAATAGTTTCTCCTTTGTTGTCATTACTCCCAGGTCGACTCTGTCCCGTAGTTATTTACTAAGCTTTGCTTAGTGGTGACACAAGGCCAAATATATGGGGTACACATTAAGACTTGAACTCATTAGTAATGGTTTACCAGTCTAGTTTGCTAACCATTGCACCACAGGAGGCTCCGGAACATTGTCATAAACATTCAGGTGAAAAGTTATGAATATCTGAAAACAATGGTTAAACATAGAAATTGTGAAATAAGGATGTGAGGATCTTACTTGTGTGGGGTGGCAAAAGGTTTAATGTTTTAGGTTTAAATATAACTGTGGTTATTCTTGGTGTGTGTTCCTAGGATTTATTTTTAACCCCATCTTATTTGGTTGTTGCGCTGAAAAGGAAATTCAAGGGAAGATAAAGGAAGAGACAAAGACAAAAGGTAGTTTTATGATTTTGGCTTTATTCTCGGGTCATAGCTACCAGTGGTAAGAAAATTTCTTTCCTGACAAGTAGTCGTGTCTCGCCCAGATAAGGCCTAAGTCCGAATGGCCGAGAGATTATCTTGAGAGTCGGAAGTGGGTCCTTTTTCCTGTACATGCTCAGAGGGTTCTTCCGGTGTAAGGGCTTATGGGAGTTTGTTAATTTTTATAATTAAAATTTTTATTTTATTTTAATCCCCACACTTGTCTTCTGGAATTGGTGAACTAATTGGACCATATTACCTTTTGGCACCCCTTTTTGATCTCGATTAAGAAAGGACATGTTTTTCATTTACACCGTAAATATCCGGTTGTTTGTTAGGAGTTAGGGTTAGGGGTTAGAGTTAGGGTTAGGGTTAGGGTTAGGGTTAGTTTTATAATTTAAAAAAATCTAAAAATCGTCTGTTAAAACACCCGGGCATTGACGGTGTAAATGAAAAACATGCCCTTTCTTAATCGAGATCAAAAAGGGATGCCTAAAGGTCATATGGTCCAACTAATTCGATGCGACAAGCTTATTAATGTTAAAGAATACACTAATACTCTTCAGAAATGACTAATATCAACTATTGACAAGCTGTGTTCTTTGGTAAATCAAGATGATATCATTTTTTAATATAACGAAACTCCTCATCCTGATAAATTGGCACAAAAGTGGATTTCGGAAAACTCATTACGACTATAGGTCTTATATAGACAAAGTTCAGATTTAGATATAACTAGTAAAACAATGCGCCCTCCGGGGGGGGGGGGCACAAGTATTTAAGTTTTTAAAAAATATAATTATATGGTTAGGTATGGTTGGCAACCTTCCGTCTATTTTAGACGATGGCGTAGTTTTTTTTCTCTCTCTCACTTACAGCTACGTGAGTGGCAGAACAGACCGATCCTCGAATGGCAGTCTCTGGTGCAATGGCTGTAAACGAAAGGTGATGCTTTCTATAGGTGTTGGGGGTGCTGCTGTTTCTCCTTTCTTTTAGCTCTCTTTTCTGTTGCAGCTTTTTCCCTCTTTTCTTCACTTCTTTTTGTTCCTTGTTTGACGAGGAGGCGCCAGGTTGCACGGTCTTCTGCACAAGCCTCCCACGTGTCTATGTCGATGCGGCATGTCTTCAGGTCTCTCTTGCAGACATCTTTGAAGCGTAGGCGTGGTCTCCCTGCCTATAATTAGATATTGTATTGAATCAGAAAGGCTAATGAAATTAAACACGAACACAAAAAAGATTACACTTACGTTTACTTTATTCTAATTGATTTCAATATAAAATCATACATAGGATTGCTTTAAATACGTTTGAAAATAAAACAATAATATCAGAAATCAATAACACCAAATAATTATTTAATAAACACGGTTTTATTAAAACCGATATGCCAATTGTTCACACCATATAATATTAACCATTTATTTCTTAATGATATATAACACACATCGTTGTATTTAAAACCATAAATAATATGGGCTGATTTGAGACAAATCTATTTCAGCTAGACCTTAATATAGACATCTTCTATATATATATTAAAGGCAGTTGTATGTTTGTGTATGTCCGGATAAAACTTCAAAATAAAACAATTAACGACAAAGTAAATATATTTATACATTAAATATCACCAGGGCTTGGTTTTTGAGCAAAAATAATAAAGATCTGATTAATATTAATGAAGATAATCAAAAAATAGAATTTAACTGATAACAGCATGGAATTTTTTTGCGTTTAATATTTTAAATAGTAGACATAAACGTTCTTTGCAGAGTGACTGGATCAATTCAAGTTCTTCTTTTTTACGTAGGGTTTTAATTGGGAATTCAACGAGGATCCAACTGACGATTCAGTAATAATGGATCTGTAGGACTAACTTAAAAAATCCCCCCTCAACCCAGGCGACGCCGGGTAGCCGCTTCTAGTTGTTAATAAATAATATGCTAATTAAGATTAAATAATGATTATTTGATAACCATTGTGAATATCTCCATTATAAAAAGATTGAAAATAGTTTGAGTATGATAAAAACAAAGCTGGTAAGATATTTTCTAATGGAACCTCATCATCTCATCACATCTATCTGTCTGTCTTTCTTATATACCCGATGTATTATTGTTGTCGGTTGTTAAGGGTCACAAATAAAGACAAAAATACTGGTGAAAGTTGACACAAGTGTATTGAACAGAAAAAAGTAGAAATTAAAGAAGGAAGGTGACGTTACGTCCGACAATACAGTCTAAAACTGAATCGCGTCGCTTGTTCCTCAAGCTACAATTGTCTTTGCTACTTATAGTAGTAGTAGATCATTACATGATGTAGATAGGTTATATCACCTGTAACACCCCCCTCCTAGGTTTTTACTCCAAAGGAGTCTTAATATTTTTTCTTCTTGGGATTTATGTCGATAAAATCCGTCGTTCTCCGTTTCTCGAAGAACTGCGTTCTGTTTGTGGAGTAGGTAAACTAAATGTGTCATATATGACACCCATTACCTCCTCTTGTTCCGGGGGACCGCTGTTAATATCATCTGACAACCGTTTTCTTAATTAGTTGAGTGTCTCTTGTGGGAAAACTTGGGACCTTCAACAATATACATCATATTGCGGATCTTCTTTTGTAGTTTTCCCAACTCCCAGAAAGTCTTGTTGTTTCGGAATGTCTGAAGTATACTTTCTCACCAGGGGTGTACCGCTTCTTTGGCACCGTCGTGGATCTCATCCTCGTCGCCAATTGTTGTAGGGTTGTTAAGGGTCACAAATAACGACAAAAAACCGGTGAAAGTTGACACAAGTGTATTGAACAGAGAAAGTAGAATTTACAGAAGGAAAGTGAACTGAATCACGTCGCTTCTCCCAAGCTACAATTGTCTTAGCTACTTATAGTAGTAGTAGGATCATTCCATTATGTAGATAGGTTATATCACCTATAACAATTATAAATATACAACAATTGCACCGCCAATTTATGTATAGTATGTACATTATATTATTGGCTAAAATTTCACGTATTTTTTAAAGCTGCCTGAATTCAGCAAAAGTCAGTAAAAATGAATGAAACAAAATAGTTTTTGTTGTATTATGAAGAGAAAGGAGATGATTGCCCGTGAAAGGACTGAAAGTACTTGGGAACAAATAATTCATAGCAAATACATCAGCCAATTCCAGCCTGATATTATATTATCTATTCGGCATCTAGAAAGGATTATGAACAAAATTTGCAGACACAAAATGTCTGCACAGTTCAACCAAATATGTTTTAAAGAAGAAATGCAGCTTTCAGTAGAGTGTTGGACTAGGAATCTCAAGGTTCCTGGTTCCATATCGGTCCTCGCCAACTCAGCGTATGAATAGCACAGGGATCTGTGCGGTAAAGTAAGGAGCTGATGGTAGGTGTGGCGCTCCACCTCAGATGCCAAAAAACAATCTCCTTGGTCTAGCGCTATTGAAAAGAGGATAGACTCTCTCGCCAATTGGCTGATACCGAATTTAGGCCACCCCGACGACTTTATATATATATGTAGTATAATAAAAAATTGAAAAAACACAGGATTAAATGAGTTAAGTGGTGAGTTTATTGGCCGACGCTGCAGTGTTTCGGTCTATTAATTAGATCATCTTCAGGGATTTTGTTGGTATGTGGAAGGTGATAAATTTTTTTTATCTTAGAATAAGGAGAAAGGCGAGTAATAGTCCTTGTTTATCGGTCTGTTTAAATTTTGACGTCTGAGAAAAAAGAACGTTGAAAAAATGAACAGTTTGAAATATGACGTCAAATATTCTTTTTTGCGGTGTGAGTATTAGAATGTGTAAGTGTTTGTATCGAAAAAAGCATTATGCATTTTTTATGTGTTTATGAATGTGTGGTTGCGCGTGTGTGTATAATTCTTTTGCGATAAATGGAATCGAAACAAACCTCAAGGTTGTATGTATGTGTGTGTGTGTGCGTGTGTGTGTGTGAGCATGATTTTCATTGATAAAAGAGGCAAGAGAATATTCTTTTAACATTTGAGTTGCTGTGAAAATAATTATTGGTTAATAAAATGTATGTTTTTGATTACCATTTTTTATTTGTAGTTATATTATAATTGTGATAATTTATTGTGTGTTGAGAGATCAAATGGGAAATGTCGTGTTATTAGATATTTATATACTTATAATATTTTTTATCACCTTCCACATACCAACAAAAGCCCTGAAGATGATCTAATTAATCGAAACACTGCAGCGTCGGCCAATAAACTCACCACTTAACTCATTTAAACCTGTTTTTTCAATTTTTTTTATTATACTACATAACGTTGGATTCACTTCCTTTTATTCACACACACACACACACACACACACACACACACACACACATATATATATATATATATATATATATAATATTTGGCATTAAATAACCCACGATGGTTTATATGCCATTAAACACCAACCAACCAAACTTGAATAACCGAATTGGCAAAGCTCTTTCATGCAATAACCATTTAATTATATTTTATAGATTTTCCAATGGATAAAACTCGTTAGGTAACATATTTTATTGCGGCCAATAAAAATATTGAACTATTGCCATGTTTATATTTGCAGGAAATTTAGTCCAGATATGATCATCTCCGAATGTAATTTCCGGTCAGGTATGTTCGAGTCGAGTAGTTGAGTTGGGGTAACTTAGGTCATTTTTTACTGGGTTACACGAATTATAGGAAGTTATTAACATCTATATAATGAATGGTTTGGCTTGTTTTTCATTCTTTTTCTTTCTTCTGTTTGTTTCATTCTTTCATTACATATCTACAATTACTACACGAATAAGAGTGTAGTTTGGTTTGGTTTGGTTTGGTTAGATTTTACGGCATGTCAATCCATATTGGGTTATTTCATGCCGAAAACGTTTTTGTTTTATTCATTTATGTTGGGTATTCATTTTTTTCTGAACTCATTTTTTTAAACCCTTTTTTTAAAACTCATTTAAAAAAATCTGTTTAACCCTTACATGGGACCCTAACTGGTACTACCACTCCGGGTCAGTTGACCGGTAAGTAATGGTGATGAAGGGGTACTCCGCACTCCTCAAAGTTCCAGAATTGGAACTTTACCATTAGGTGCAGCTTAGAATCATACCCAGTACATTAAGACCGTTAGCCTCCGCCTTCTAGCACGTATATGATAAAAAGGGTTGGGAGTTTGCCATAAGGGCAATAGGGTCAGGAAAATCATATAGGTACTAGGGCTTGACGTGACCAGCCGATTGATCGGAGGGGGACTCTCCGACCGCCCGTCTAGACTAAATAAGGGCAAAATGAAGTGATGCATGTCATGGACTAATTAGCCACCAGGATTTCATGGTTAGACATCACGGGTCGCCATCCACGGCCAACAGGTGGCTTCATCGGAAGGATTTATCCTTCTGCAGAGTTTCAGTGGGTGTATTCTTCTGCCCCACCTGACAGGCCGATAAGAGTGTAGTATCGGTGTAGCTGGGCTCGGATCAGAGTATTGCTCACTAGCACTTCTGCTTATGATCATAGAATAGTATCTGTACCGGTGGGAATAGCATTTATACAATGATCCCCCACTTTTTAGATTTTATGGTGACATCGACGACATTACTGCATTACAGATGGTAATTAATATTTGATTCTCTGGTGACATCAATAGCATTTCAAGTTTTGTTGGATAATAATTTGATGAAGAAACCAGAAAGATGTGTGTATAAAAAAAAAACAACAAAAAACAAAACAAACAAAACAACAACAAAAACAAAAAAAAAAAAAAAAAACAGGGGATCAGTATTATATAAAATCTTTGGCATACCATGATCCTTCACTTTTTAGATTCTTTGGTGACATCAATGACATTTCAAAGAGGAGAACGGCAACTATGAAAAGTATAATTGGTAACATACAAGGTGTGTCAAAAAAGTATCGAGATTTTTTGATACACCTTTTATTCTGAAAAAAAAAAAAAAAACGTTCATTCATTCTTCATTTATATCTCGGTAAATACAGCTTTAAACTTGGTACTTTTTTGACACACTTTGTATTCTGAAAAACTTAATGAATGGGACGTTATTTTTCTTTTCAGTAGACAAGCAGTGATTCTTTCCTGACACACCTTATATATATATATATATATATATATATATATATATATATATATATATATATATATGTATATATAGAATCAGAGTATCGTCCACTGACACTTCTGCTAAGGATCGTAGAGGAGTATCTATATTATTGGGAACCTGATTAATTAAAAAATTCAAATTAAAAAAAAAAAAGAAAAGAAATAATCGTCTGTATATTTATACATCTATTTTTTCTTATGTTGTATTTATTTCCATGGAGATTTTAAGTTTTGTATTAATCAAAATAATAAATGGTTTTATTGATATAAATTAACTATTAATATTAATTAAGTTACTAAAATTCTCATTATGTATATTTCTATATGATAGAGAGTGGAGATGTGATAAAGGATATCAATGTTTTATTACTTTATTTGTTTAATGGCATATCAACTCCTTATGGGTTATTTAATGCCGAAATATGATTCATTTCTAAATGCTTGATTACAATCATAAGTAATGTCAATGTTCCATTCTATTGCATATTCTTAATAATTAAGTTATATATCAATATAGTTGCTCGGTATGGCTTCTCCAAACGTCCAAGTAACGGTCAAAATGGAGTATTGCATGTTACGGGACCACTTAGTACCAGGAGTACAGACCACTTAGCTACCACAATCTTGTCCTCAAGCATTACGGGTCGACATGGTCAATAGGTGGCCCCATTGTAGGGGATGGTCTTACCCCGATGCAGAGGTGCAGTCGACGTATTTTATAACCCTACCCTATAGGGCGAAGTGAGACCAGGTTGCATGACCTACGAGGTTGAGTAAAAAAGTAATGCCATTTTGTTTATTTGTTTGTTTTGTTTTACAGCATATCAACCTCAGTGGGTTATTTAATGCCGATACAGTTTTGAAATAAATTCATTCTTAATGGATACGCAATATTTTTTATAAATACATTTTTTTTATTTAACCCATAGTTGGGACCCTAACAGGTACTACCACTCCGGGTCAGAGTGGACCTGGGAGCAATGGTGATGAAGGGGTTCTCCACATTCCCCAGACCTTCAGAACTGGAACCTCGCCATCAGATAGAGTTTAACGTCATTCACAGGACATGTAGACCCTCAGCCACCGCCTTCTAGCACCCATATGATAAAAACGATTGGGGCTTACCATAAGGGCAATAGGGTTGGGGCAATCATATAGGTTCTAGGGCTTGACGTAATCAGCCGATTGATCGGAGGGGGCCTCTCTGACCGCCCGTCTAGCCTAAATAAGGGTCTAAGTGGAGTGTTGCATGTCATGGACCGCTCACCCACCAAGACTCCATCCTTAAGCATGACGGGTCACCACCCACGGCCAACAGGTGGTCCCATTTGGAGGAGTCTTACCCCTCTGCAGAGGTGCACTCGGTGCATTCTAAAGCCCCAGCCGACAGGGCCATTTTGTTAGGACAGGTTTAAATACCAACACAGAAAATGTATCTTACATCAAAATGAAGCTGGTCCTCTGTGGATCACATAGCTACTTCACATAGTCATCATTTCTCTGAATAGCAATGTTCCATCTTCGAATGAGAGCATATATCCATGCCCCGTAAAATTCTGTTGATTGTTCTTTGAGCCACTTCTTCACTACAGATTTCACTTCCTCGTCACTGGAGTAATGTTTGCCTCTCAAACCCTCTTTCATGGGGCAAAAGAGATGAAAGTCTGAAGGCACTAAATCTAGTCAGTATGGAGGATGCAGTAAAGTTCTCCGACTAAATGAGGCGATTTTCTCCCTTGTCCTGATGCTTGTGTGTGGTCGAGCATTGTCATGTAGAAGTGGACATTGTTGATTGTCAAGTTGGGTCTTAGTGGTATAATTCTTGCTCTGAGCCTCGTTAGGGTCTCAATGTAGTCCTTAGTTTTATAAAAAAAAAACTTCACATGAAATAAAGAAAACAGCATTACTTTTCGATTCACCCTTGTAGATAGGTTGGTTGGCTGGTTGTTTTGTTTTACGGCATATCAACCTCAGTGGGTTATTTAATGCCGACAAAGTTTTGAAATAAATTCATTCTTAATGGATAATCAGTTTTGTTTATAAACATGTTTTACCATTTAACCCATAGATGGTACCCTAACAGGTACTACCACTCCGTGTCAGAGTGGACCTGGGAGCAATGGTGATGAAGGGGTTCTCCACATTCCCCAGACCTCCAGAACTGGAACCTCGCCATCAGATAGAGTTTAACGTCATTCACAGGACATGAAGACCCTCAGCCACCGCCTTCTAGCACCCATATGATAAAAAGGGTTGGGGCTTGCCATAAGGGCAATAGGTTGGGAAAATCATAGGTGCTAGGGCTTGACGTGCCAGCCGATTGATCAGACCGTCTAGCCTAAGTAAGGGCCTAAGTGATTCCGTCCTTAAGCATCACGTGTCACCACACATGGCCGCACTGGGGGATTCTTACCCCTCTGCAGAGGTGCAGTCGGTGTATTCTAAAGCCCCAGCCGACAGGGCTCCTCGTAGATAGGCAAATATCAAGTGGTATTGTATTTTATTTGTAGTATGTAGATCGTGTACTAATTACTGTTCAAATTAAGTATTAAGTATAATTAGGGTTTGTGCTAGACTAGCAGAAGAAATATTTTGCGGATATGACGTCCCAAATAAATAAATCCTATCCGCACACCCTTCTCCAAGGGGAAAAAGGAGGCAGGAGCTACCTCATCCCTTGAAAATCACTTACCCCCACCCTGCTCCTATGAATGCGGTGTTAACTTATTTCTATGTGCTAATTGTTACAACATAAACCAATTTTACTTGCCCCCCCCATTTGTACTCGCACCCCCAATCCAGATTGAATGGATGCCCACCACTCTTAAAACCTGGGTTATAGCTATTTACTAAGCTTAGCTTAGATATGGCACAATGCCGGAAGTATGGGACGCCCAGTGAGAATCGAACTCACTACTAATGGTCTGCTAATCGAGTTCGTTAACCATTACACCTGGGTTATATGCTGACACCTGTGATATCACGTGCCACATAAAAACTTTATATTCACAACGTCTCACATAGTAAGCTAGTCTCGGAAATCCGTTGCTACAGAAAAGCGAGTATGATCCTCACTGTGTGACCCATAATTGTGACCTTGTTTCAAATCCTACCTGTCGGGTAAATAATTTCCGTTTCACATAATTATGACGGTTAACATTTGCCCAAATGTCCTCACCTTCATTGTTATCTGTTAACGTTTCGGCCGATTTGCTCTCCGCCTTCAGGTTTCTTCTTTCTCGGACTCGGGAACCTTCTTGGGAACCTTCTTTTCGGACTCGGGAACCTTCTTGTCGTAATCGGGAACCTTCTTGTCGTAATCGGAGCCATCACGGAACTTTGAACCTAACCCTTTATTCAGTCCACGGGGGTATCCTGTTCTCATTCCGCTAACCATAGCTGGGGTACAGGTGTTAAGCTGTGTTAATTATTATTCTATGTTACTGCTGCCCCTGACCAAGATTGAACCTGCAGTCTAGAAATAACTGTCACTTAGAACTGTCTTAACCTAACTCCTTTATACACTAGGCTATGTGCCCAAGCTATTTATGAATTAATTATGTAACAGTTTGACTGTTTATATGCTGTAAACCACGCAAACTAGTGACTATTGGCAGACATGTGAGGCAATTACCTTTCGTGTCACCTAGCGTCAAATAGGAGAAATGTATATGTAGCGGGCGATTTAGGGAGATTGAACAAACAATGAGTTTAGAAAAAACAAATGCAAATGACTACACTGCGTGATTGACCAGGATATGGGACTCTAGTCAGGGCAGTGAATGATTATTTAAGGCCTGCCTTAACACACCGGGATAATTGCGTTCCAATCTTGCTGACGAGGCCACTGGTGTAAGACAAGGAAGAAGAGGCGAGTGAGCTTTGGCGAAGGACTGCTAGAAAAGATTGTTGCAGGCGATAAGGACTTGGTCAGGGGACTTTGGTAGCTGCGAGAACGTCTTTTTTCGGTGGAGAGGTCCGGTTGTCCAACCCGACGGATTTTCTATTAATTTATTATAGTATAGTAGGTGAGGAATGTAATCCCTACAATAGTGTTGTACAATGTACATATATTTACTTACTCCTCTGCACGAGTAGGATGTGACACAAGGTCAATTTCATAAGTGGAGTTTAACAGGTTCGAATTCAGAGTTCTCCTTCTCTAGACTGGTTATCTAGCCAAGGTTATCATTTACCCATAGTCAGAGGGAGAGTAGTGGTTATTATTTATCCATAGCTAGAGGGAGAGTAGTTGGGTGTTTACCTTTCCTAAGGTTACTAGCTATGTGAAATGTAAATAACCTCGTCCAGGATTTGAACTCGGATCGACGAGTCCATTTCCTACGACTCTAGCCATTACACCACGCGCCTCCACATGGCAATACTGCTATATATAAGCAATGTTCTTTTATGGACTACTACACATGGACACTCTAGTGTTAGTCGACCAGCAAAAACTCACATTCATCTGCTCTGTACGAACACTGGGTGCCATTTAGAGGACTTCTAAGTGAAATGACCGATTGGCTTGAGGTACTTAATACAATTCCGTTAACCTATATTGCATTAAAACTCTGTTACCTTTAAATAAGTGACCATGTTTCAGACTTAGCTTTGTAAATATAATATCACCCACAAATAAATGACCATGTGCCAGACTTTGTAAATACGGTATCATTTCGTAAGTGACCCTGTGCCAGACTAAGCTTTGTAAATACAGTATCACCCATAAATAAATGACCATGAGTCAGACTTTGTAAATACGGTATCACCCATAAGTGACTATATGCCAGACTTAGCTTTGTAAATCTAGTATCACCCATAAATAAATGACCATGTGCCAGACTTTGTAAATACGGTATCATCTATAAGTGACCATATGCCAGCCTTAGCTTTGTAAATATAATATCACCCATAAATAAATGACCACGTGCCAGATTTTGTAAATACGGTATCACTCATAAGTGACCCTGTGCCTGACTTAGCTTTGTAAATATAGTATCACTCATTAGTACACCCGTAACAGTTTGTAAAAGTTAATTTACAGGAAAAAAGAATACATTTACTGTACCTAACATTCCTTGTTACTTTTTTTTTCTTTTTTCATCAACAACCCTTTTTCAGTGAGTAAAAAGATATCCGAATTCACTTTCTCACTCTTCTTATCTAATCACGTGACACGGTGCACGCCGAGAGACCCAAGCTGTTCGTGCGGAACGGCCAGTATTGCTGGGCTGTTATGGGTGGGAAATCAGGATCGGTCTCATCTCAGTTTGCTGTGTATCCTGAGTATGACACGAAATTGCATCTGACGGTGAGGCTCCACTTCTGGATCTCTTGAGAATGTGGAGTACCCCAGGTCCACTCTGACTCGGAGTGATAGTACCTGTTAGGGTCCCATCTATGTGTCAAATATGTTTAAAAATTATTTGTATTTGATAGGACTTGTGTGCCCCCCCCCAAAAAAAAATCTTAAGAAACAGCTACACGAAAATGTAATTATGAACGTACAGGGAACGCGATTGCCTATAACCTTTAGATACAAAATAACCCTCGACAGTTTGACATGCCGTTAAAATCAATCAATGAATTTGCAGTCTCATTCAATTGCTTTGTTTAATGGCATATCAACCTTCGTGGGTTATTTAATGCCAAAGCCATCCTTGTACATATTTACAAACCCTTCGCGTGAGCACGATGCGACATAAGTAAATTTCTTTATCTGAATCTAACAGGTTGAATTCAGAGTTTTTCTTCTTCTATATTGGTTGCCTAACCATTGTTGAAAAAACCCCCAGTCTGTCCTACTTTTGACTCATTGCTGGAGGGAAATTACTTGGATTCCTACCTTTCCCAAGAGTATTAATACTATGTGAAATGAAAAAACAAGCCTCCTTGTAGAACAACAGTAGTGGTGTTATTTAACCCATAACTGGGGGATGAGGGGGTTCATGCATTTCTAATGGACATTAGTCCGAAAGGGAATATAATAGCATAACTGGAGTTTGTTTGTTTTGTTTTACGGCATATCAACCTCGGTGGGCCATTTAATGCCGACAAAGTTTCGAAAGACTCTTAGCGATAGTTTGGAAGAACCTTTTTTTAAAACTCAATTCTTTTTTATAAACACATTTTCTATTTAACCCATAGATGAGACCCTAACAGGTACTACCACTCCGGGTCAGAGTGGACCTGGGAGCAATGGTGATGAAGGGATGCTTAATGGAGTCCTAACTCACTTATTACGAGGTGGCAGTCCAACACGTTAGCCATTACGCCACGGGGACTCACCTTTAGCTTGTAGTAGTGAAATAACAAAATGATAAATGTTAATAAAATTGGTTGGATTTTGTTTTAAGGACAAACATTTTTTTCAAGGCCAAAATGTTAAATACGTGAGGTTTCTCTTTCAGAGTAAGAAACGATAAATACCAAGATAAGAGAGAAGCGTGCTATTTTTACTGGACATCCTAGTGACAGCTGAAGTCTTTGCGTCTTATCACGTGATAAGAAATCTCGCGAGAAACAGGAAGTCGGTTAACGTTCTTTCAGATTCTTGAAATTGGAGCAAATAAACCACACGTTTCTTACGAATCGATGTGGGCGTCTCGGCATCAAAACTATTTAGGCACATTAAAAACATTCTTAGGCTGGCTGGTTGAATTTTACGGCATGTCAACCCTTATTGGATTATTTCATGCGGAAGACGTTTTATTTTATTCATTCTTGATGAGTTTAAAAATTTAAAAAAAATTCTATCTCAATTTTTATTAAACAATTTTTAAAATTATTTTTTTTTATCTAACCCATAGATGGGACCCTCTCTCTCACTCTTTTTTATTTATTTCCTTCTTTTCATCTTTTCGTCATATTTGATTGAAACAGATTAGCGTTATCACTTCCACGCGCTCACCCCTTATCTCTATCTTTTCCCAACTATCTTTCTTTCTTTTTTCTTTCTTTTTAGTTTTTTTTCTGTGTAGCATGTACTTCCTCTTCCCTTTCTTTATGATAAAAACAGAATGGTACATTATTTAGCTGAGGTGACGACACTCATAAGAAATAAAAATTCGGCAGGTACGCAACACTAGATAATCATAATTCGCAGTTTTGCATTTCCTCTTGGACGATTTGGACTCTCTTATTTTTAACCAGAGGGTGTTGCAAGAAGATAACGGTTGTACAAATAAGGAACACGAGTATTTACGTATAGAAGAAAATTCTAATTTATAAAATGACTACCATGACAGCGGAATATCTCATTATAGTGAAACCAGGTTATTATATATATATATATATATATTATATATATATATATATATATATATATTGTTTCCTTTATTCTCACCACACACACACACACACACACACACACACACATATATATATATATATGTGTGTGTGTGTGTGTGTGTTTAGCTCAGTCGGTAGAGCGTTCAGCTAGAAACCAAAAGGTTCCTAGTTCGATGCCGGCCCTCGCCAACTCAGCATATGTGTAGCACAAGGATCTTACGGTAAAATAAGGAGCTGATGTTAGGTGTGGCGCTCCACATCAGGCGCAAAAACATTCTCCTTGGTCTAGCGCTAGTGAAAAGGGGATAGACTCCCTCGCTGATTAGCTGATACCGACTCTAGGCCACCCGACGACTTTACTTATATATATATATATATATATATATATGTGTGTGTGTGTGTGTGTGTGTGTGTGAATTATAGATTATCGATCATATAGAAATCTGATCTCTCAGTTTAGATAAATCATGAATTCTTCTAAACTGTGGCCGCTTCAGTGCATTATGGTATCAATTTATAAATCGAAAGTTAATTGGAAACCTTTTACTTTTTTGATCGATTCATGGTCATCCCTGTTTCTCCCGCGTACCCAGGTGGCACAATGCCCTATCGGTGGATCTTAGAATACGCTGATTATACCCATTCATATGGTTAAAACCCCTCAAAAAAGGGTGCCCTGGGTAAGATACTAAACTGCATCTGATGGTGAGGCTCCAGTTCAGGAGATTGGAGAGTGTAGAATACTTCTTTATAGCCATTACTCCAGGTCCACTATGTACTGGAGTGGTATCTGTAAGGTATCATCTATAAGTCAAACAGATATGCTTAGGACCGTGTGCTTCTAACAAAGAAAGAATTCGATGTTGAGGCCAAAGTTCTGGAGAATGTGAAGTACCCCTTCATTGCTATTACTCCCAGGTCTACTCTGATTTGGAGTGGTAGTACCTGTTAAGGTCTTATACATGGGTTAAATAGATCTGCTTAATTAATATTCATATTCGAACCGTGTGATACGCCCCTAAAAAAGACCTAAATAACTTCGCAAAAAATCTAAATACGAAGTACAATGAACACGATTTCCTAATCTCTAGGCATAAAATAACCCTAAATGAGTTGATATGTCATTAAAATCAATCAATTATATCACACACACACACACACACACACACACACATATATATATATATATATAAAGAAAATAGTTTGCTATATCTATAAATAAAGAGTGCTCAATGTCAGTGATAGAATATATATGTATGTTGGGATAGCGTAGACATACAATCAACGGCGCTGGATGACTGTCAGTTTCTCGCGTATGATCGTATAAGCGACAATTCCCCAGTGTCGTTGACCATATTAACTTATACACACATGATAATATATATATATATATATATATATATATATATATATATATATATATATATATTTGTGAATGCTTAAAGAGACCATTGTCCAGTCATTTCTCAGTAAAGGTGAGTGCCACTTAAATGAGATAAGCACCATGTGTGGGCAAAAGATTGTATTTCAAACTTAAGAAATTGCTACAACTTTTTCTCTTTAAGTACAACGAATCACTTTTGTGTCTGCCTTAAAAGGGTCTTGGAAGACTGTAATAGTTCAGATAACTCGATTCATTTTATCACTTCGTATTAATGTTTGTTTATCTTATGAAAATAAGTATGAATGTGTTTTTCTAATTCCTTGTTAGCGTTTGTATCAACCAACCCAAACGAAGAAAATATTTATGACAAGTTATATCGGGCGCCAATTAAGCTAGCTCCTGTTGCAGAGGGCTCGTGATTGGGACTTCGGTTCAACAATGACATTCGATGCATTTACATCTATACATATATAAAGGACAGTTTGTGTGTATGTATGTATATGTGTGTGTATGTCCGGAGGAACTTATGAATATAAAACAATTAACGACAATATAAATATATACAATGTGTGTCATAAAATTATCGAGATTGAAGCCGTATTTACCAAGATA
Source organism: Doryteuthis pealeii (assembly GCA_023376005.1). Lineage (NCBI taxonomy): Eukaryota > Metazoa > Mollusca > Cephalopoda > Myopsida > Loliginidae > Doryteuthis > Doryteuthis pealeii. The sequence goes on along the minus strand of CM042140.1, from coordinate 72,867,125 downwards.
GAAATGAACAATCAATGGACTGTTAATTTTTTTCAGAATAAACGGCGTGTCATAAAAGTATCGAGATTCAAGCTGCATTTACAAAGATAGAAATTGACAATGAATGGAACATTATTTTCTTTCAGAATACAAGGTGTATCAAAAAGTACAAAAAACTCGATACTTTTTGACACATTGTAAATACACATTCACTATCACCAGAGCTTGCTTTTTTGTGCAAAAATAATGACGATTTTATTCATATTCGTGAAGGTATTTAAAAATTAGAATTTGAATAGTAAGAGAAGGGAAAGTCATTGGCGACGTTCATGATTAAAATATAACAAATCAATTATGGAAGACCAAAACAATCAATGGATCTGCGAGACTGACTTTTTGAAATCTCTCTCTACCCAATCGACGCTGGGTAGCCGCTTCTAATATTACATAAAGGCCTGGCTATTTCCAATAATCACCAGTCATCGCAAAAATCATAATTCACGAGAACAACACCAAGACAGTTCATGGATAAAAAATGGATAAAAAAAATGACCGAAACACCGAAAATGATTAAAAAATTAAAAATTAAAAAAAAACTGAAGCAACACAATTTCTTCCCCATTGACTGAACCCGCAAAACTGTCTCCACCACCAAGCCACACATCTAAACTCTATCACTAATCATTTACTGCCCCATTTACCCTATACACTTTGATACTTCTCTCCTTACCCCATCCAAACATATGGTTTTATGGTTTGGTTTGTTTTACGGCATATCAACCTCAGTGGGTCATTTAATGCCGACAAAGTTTTGAAATAGATTCATTCTTAATGGATACTCAATTTTTTTATTAACACATTTTTCAATTTAACCCATATATGGAACCCTAATAGGTACTACCACTCCGGGTCAGAGTGGACCTGGGAGCAATGGTGATGAAGGGGTGTTCCACATTCCCCAAACCTCTAGAACTGAAACCCCACCATCAGATAGAGTTTAACGTCATTCCCAGGACATGAAGACCCACAGCCATCGCCTTCTAGCACATATATGATAAAAAGGTTTGGGGCTTGCCATAAGGGCATTAGGATAATCATATAGGTGCTAGGGCTTGACGTGACCAGCCGATTGATCGGGGGTGGGGGTGGGGGCTCTCGACCACCCGTCTAGCCAAGTAAGATATGTGGAGTGTTCATCCATGTCATGGATTGTTCATCCGCCAGGATTCCATTCTTAAGCGTCACGAGTCGCCACCCACTACCAACAGGTGGCCCATTGGCGGGGAGGGTCTTGCCCCTCTAAAGAGGTGCAGCCGGTGTATTCTAAAGCCCCAACCGAAGGGCTGCCCAAACATATGTACTTCTTACTTCTCACTACTACGTGCAGTTTAGTGTCATACTCAAGACATCCCTTTCTGGGGGAGGGTGGTATTATCCCTTTGAAAGGGGTAAAGTCAGCATATTCAATGCCCCACAGACATCTTGCATTGGCCCTGCAAGTTTACCCGTGGATAGAGTACTGCTAAACAAACTCTTCCCAATTAATATAGATTTTTTAAATATACTGACACGTCATAATTTGAATCAGCGAGTAGGTTCTGCCTAATAATAAATTGCTTCGTCATGAGTCGGAAGAATGCGGTCGGTGGACGATCGCGTAAGCAAGGAAAACGCTAAAAACATTCAGAACAAGAAAGAGAAGAGAAGGGAAAACAAAACTCGGTTGTTGGCAAATGCAACAGTATTGAAGTTTTTGTTGACAGCAAAATGCTATTCTTTAAATTTCAACAACAACAACAACAAATTAAACATCTAAGTGAGTAAGCGCTGTATCAGCTGACAGTGGGAATGTGAATTATTTAACCTTACATATTTGGAAGCATAAAATGTGACTCAAGTTCAGCCAATTATTATCAACTAGAAAAAAAAACAAAAAACGAAACGCCCACCGGGCGGCGTAAAAATTAATTTTTGAAAAATGTTACCTGAGGGGTTGGTAGTTAAAAATTCAATACCAGAGGGTTTGTACCATAATTAAGTAAGTAAAGTCGTCGGGGCGGCCTAATGTCGGTATCAGCCAATCAGCGAGGGAGTCTATCTCCTTTTCACTAGCGCTAGACCAAGGAGATTATCTTAGCGTCTGAAGTAGAGCACCACTCCTACCATCAGCTCCTTACTTTACCGCACAGATCTGTGCTACTCATACGCTGAGTCGGCGAGGACCGGTATCGAACTAGGAACCTTGTGGTTTGAACCTTGTGGTTTCTAGCCGAACGGTCTACCGACTAAGCTAACCCGGCCCCTCACCAAATTTATCAAAGGAGTCAAAAATAAAACAATTTGAAATGGAAACTTGGTTCTGATAACTTTAAATATATATTAAAATAAAACAAACTATATATAAATATGTAATACCGGGCACGTATTTATCAAAACTTGTTTAAAAAAAAAACAATACGGATCGTCTAAAGTTGCGTCCTCAAATTTTGAGTGTATTTATTCAATTTTATGACGATTTTGGGTAATGTAACGTAAGCAGTGACGTAGTTTCTGTTACAGACAAATAGAGACCTAATCCCCATTATTAATAGATTTGTCTTTTAAAGGACCCCCCCAAAAAAACAAAAAACAAAACAATCTTTTTGCAATAAGAACTGAGAATAAAAGGTTATTTCCTATAACTCCAACATAAACAAATGGGAACCACTCTTGACTGATAAATTATTTATTTATTTATTGATCTACTAGGAAAAAAGAAGACGGTGTTAAGGTTAGGGTTTAGGGTTAGGGTTATGGTTAGTGTTAGGGTTAGGGTTTAGGGTTAGGGTTAGGGTTTAAGGTTAGTTTAATGTGAAAATAGATAAATAATTTATCAGTCAAGAGTGGTTCCCCTTTGTTTATGTTGGAGTTATAGGAAATAACCGAATAAAAATATCGGACAAATGCTGAGTAGAGTGAGTTTAGAAATATAAGTTCTAAAATCCTTTTCTATACAAGCTTTCTCAAGTCTCATAGTATGCATTTGATACCGAATAAAAAAAAATAAAGACCCTGTCGACTGGAGCTGTTGAATACGCCGACATCATTTAGGCAGAGGGGTAAAATCCTGGTGGCTGAGGAGTCCATGACTTGAAACGCTCCACTTTGGCTCTTACTTAGGATAGACGGTCGGTCGGAGAGACAACCTCAGATCAATCGGCTGGTCATATCAAGCCCTAGCACCTGTATGATTGTCCCAATCATATTGCCCTTATGGCAACCCCAACCCTTTTTAGCATATATGTGCTAGAAGGCGGTGGCTGAGGGACTTAGTATCTTGGGAATGATGTTAAACTGTATCTAATGGTGAAGTTCCAATTCTGGAGCTTTGGGGGAGTGTGGATTATCCTTTCATCACCATTACTTCCAGGTCCACTCTGACTCGGAGTGGTAGTACCTGTTAGGGTCCTATCTATAGATTAAGTAGAAAAATAAGTTTTAAAAATGTGTTTAAAAATTGAATTTAAAAATTTTTTTGAATACTCATCAAGAATGAATAAAACAAAACGTCTTCAGCATGAAATAACCCAACAAGGGTTGACAAGTCGTAAAATACAACCAACCAACCAACTAACCAACAGAATAAAAAATATAGGAAACCCAGCCGGTAGAGCATCCGTCTCGGAACCATAGGGTTCCGGGTTCAATATTGGCTGTCACCAACTCAGCGTATGAGTAGCACAGCTTGGATCTGTACGGTTAAGTGGAGAGTTGACAGCATGTGCTGTGCTCCACCAAAGACGCAAAATAATGTCCCTGGTCTAGCGCTAGTGAAAAGGGGATAGACTCCTTCGCTCTTCGGCTGATACCGACAATAGGTCAATCCGCTTACTTTACTTACTATAGTATATACCTGGGTAATTCAATAAATGTTTTTAGGGATGGTTGTTTGGTTTAATGGCGTATAAACCTTTGTGGGTTATTTAATGCCAAATCTTTTAGTTTTTATATATGGTTTGTTTAAAGAATATTTTTCGTGTATTAATACATTGGAAGGAATAATTTTCCTTACGTTCGTGTGTATTAATAAACTGGTTGTTGACTCTGAATCACTGTCTTCTAGCGCAGCAGTCCCCAAACACCGGGTCGCGACCCGATACCGGGCCGCGGGCCATTAGGTACCGGGCCGCACAGAGCGATTTTTTTATTATAATTATTTCTTACCAGAAAGGATTTTCGTTCTAAAATAAGTATTTTCATTTACAGAGATGTTGTTTTATTAATTTATGAACAAAAGGTTGTTTATTGTCTGTTGATGTTTGCATTTGACATAAGACCACTTCGGATGATTTATTATTAGATTACGTCATTAACGATTATCGAGCAAATGTAGGCCGGAGCATATAAAGCCCGGCTCGTGAAAATATTGTCTTGGATGAAACCGGTCCGTGGCGCAAAAAAAAAAAAAAAAGGTTGGGGACCGCTGTTCTAGCAAGTATATGATAAAAAAAAGTTTGTGTTTGCCATAAGAGAAATTTGAAGAATACGGTCGAGAATAATAAAGTGGCTAGGGCTTGACATGACCAGCCGGTTAATCGGCCTCTCCGACCGCCCGTCTAGCCCAAGTAAAGGCTAAAATGGAGTGTTACGCGGGACCACTTAGTACCCGAGTCACAGACTGTTCTGCCACCGTAATCATGCCTCGGGCATTACGGATCACCACGCAAGGACAACAGATACCTTACAACTCTGGAGAGGTGCAGTCGGCGTATTCTATAGCCCAAGCCAACGGGGCGGGAATGAATTTGATGCCGAGTAAGACAAAGGGGAAATGTGTTGAGATTAGCAATCTAGTCAGTACTTGCTAAATACGAGGGTAATCCCAAAAGTAAAGTCTGAGGACACAGGGAAAATGTTCATGCAGCTATTAGCAACACTGTTATGTCTGTTGTGCACGCGCCTGTGCCTGCGCCTGACCACGCACATCCCGCGCTGAAACGTTTAGGATTTGCTTGGCAGTCATTTCTGATGGAGCTCACAATTGAAGAAACCGCAAGGTGTGAATTTCGCGCAGTCTTTCGGTTTTTGAACGCAAAAGGCATTAAACCGATTAAAATCCATCGTCGATTAACAGAAGTGTATGGCGAATCGTGCATGGATGTCAAACAGTCTTACAAAAAACTGCCACAGCGCCTACAAAAATGCATCGACTGAAATGGTGATTACGTTGAAAATAGATACATATTCAAACTTTAAAATGATGTAAACATCATTGGCACTAAACAATAAACATTTCTGTGATTTCTAAATATTTTGAAGACCTTACCTTTTTGGGATTATCCTCGTATATAATAGTTAAGATTCGGTTAAGAAAGCAAGTTTATTTTTGTAGGGAAATGTATTTTTGTGATGTAGTTTAGTTTATTCTGTGAAGTGCTTCCTCCCCGAGTAAAGTTTGTTGGTTAGATTTTACGGGTTATTTTATGCCCAAAATACTTTTGTTTTTTTCATTCCTTGGGTATTCAAATTTTAAAAACCCATAAAAAACAACATTTTTTTATCTATTTAACCCATAGATGGAGCCCTTAACTGGTACTACTACTCCGGGTTAGAGAGGACCCAGAAGTAATGGTGAAGGGGTACTCTCCACTCCCTAGAGCTCCAGAATGGGAACCACACCACTGCAGTTTAGCGTCATACAGACAAAATTCTGGTGGCTGAGCAGTCCCTGGCATGCAAAACTTCACTTTGGCCCTTACTTGCGCTAGACAGACTGTCGGAGAGTCTCCCTCCAATCAATCGACTGGTTACATCAAGCCCTAGCACCTATATGATTGTCCCAACCGTATTGCCCTTATGGCAAATACCCGACCGTTTTTATCATATATGTGCTAGAAGGCGGTGGCTGAGGGTCTTAATGCCCTCTGTATGACGTTAAACGGCATCTAATGATGAAGTTCTAATTCCGGAACTCTGTGGACTGTAGAGTACCTCTTCATTTCCATTACTCCCTAGTACACTGATTTGGAGTAGTAGTACCTGTTTGGGGTCCCATCTATGAGTTAAATAGATAAAAATGAGTTGAAAAAATGTTTAGAAAAAAATTGAATATCCAAAAAGAATGAATAAAACAAAACGTCTTCGGCATAAAATAATCCAGCAAGGGTTGACATGCCGTAAAATCCAACCAAGCAACTTATTGTAACTTATCAAAATAAATCTACGCACTGTACATGTATTGCATCATTTACTATTTTATTACTGTGTTGTCTGTCGATGTGTCTTAGACTTCATTGTTTATATTGTAATTTGAAATTAATAGAACATACTGTTGCTGTAGGAGGTATTGTTCCATTTTTTGTAAGTATTAAATTTGGTCAACTCTCATTATTATTCAAAGTTATAGCATGACGGAGACATCTTTTTTCTAATACTTATATAAGGATGATGCACATGTGGTGGCAAACTAATATCTATTATTATACTAAAGCTGAGATTATCAACTTTCATTTCCTAAAGGCTTTTTTCTATTTATGCTAAGGACACAATATTTATACTAAGATATTCCTTGGTTTTAGGACTACTTGATGTTTGAAAAAACATTCATCTTAATTGGCTTTAATTAGTCGTAATTAGCAATTAAGTCAAAAACTGACCCGTCCCTCATTATCATTCTGCATTACTCTCACCCTCTCTATGTACGAGTAAGATTGAGAGAGAGAGAGTAAACGACGGAGAGTTATTGTGTTAGACATTTGACTATGTTAAAATTTATTTTAATATAGGGGTGAACTGGTAAAGACATAGCTACCCGTGGGCTAGTATATATATATATATATATATATATATATATATATTATATATATATATATATATATATATATATATATATATATATATACCACGGTGTATGTTAACACTATCTCACTTGATGAGTTAGTGGTGTGCCAATATATTCAATGTTAATTAGAAGAGTGCTAATTATCTGTGATAGAGCAATAATAATAATAAAAATAATAATAATAATAATAATAATAAACAAATATTAGTTTTTGTATATATATATATATATTATATATATATATATATATATATATATATATATATATGCTTATCTGTGACCATTAGATTTCATGCATATATTTACAGAGCAATCTTCAGAAAAGGAAAAAGAAAATATTTTTTTGAATAATTTATTTTTCTATTTTCTTCACACACACACACACACACACACACACACACACATTATTATATAACTATAAGTGGCTACTCGGCGTCGCCTGGGTAGAGTTTTTTTTTTAAGTTAGTCTCACAGATCCATTATTACTTATCGTGAGTTAGATCCTCGATGGTTGCCCCATAAAAATCCCCACAGATATATATAACAATATAGTAAGAAATTTCCATTCAATGATTTACAATAAAAAAAGATATAAATGTTGCAATTAATTCAATCAATCAATATCATATTTCAAAGCGAAAAAAAAAAACAACAACAAAAAAAAAAATACAAAATAATAAACAAAATAACATGATACTTTTCAAATTTGAATTTTTAAATATCTTCCCAAATGTAACTCAAATCGTCATTATTTTTGCTCTAAAACCGTGCCCTGCTGATATTTAATGTGTATATATAATTACTTTGTCGTTAATTGTTTTATTTTCGAAGTTTCCTCCGGACATACAGATACACACAAGTTTCCTTTATATATTTACTAGCAGCGGCTACCCGGTGTCGCCTGGTAGAGGGTATTCCCACAGATCCATTATTACTGAATCGTGAGTTGAATCCTCGCGAGATGCCGCATTTAAATCCCTATGTAAATAAATAGACCTTGCATTGATCCAGCTACTCTGAAAAGAAATGTTGATGTCTACTATCTAAAATATTAAATGAAAAAAACAAAAACAAACAAAAACATGCTATTATCATTTAAATTTTATTTATCTTCACGAATATAAATCAAATCTCTATTATTTTTGCTCAAAAACCAACCCTGGTGATATTTAAGGTGTACATATATTTACTTTGTCGTTAATTGTTTTATTTTCGAAGTTTCCTCCGGACATACATATACACGCAACTTCCTTTATATATGTATAGAAGATAGATAACCATAAAAGACAAAATTTGCATAAAAGTACTCGATGATACAATAGCAGAATAAGATTAAAATATATAAATTATGTACTCTTTAAGTCCGTTACTTGAAAAAGGGGGTTAGTCAACCGTATTTAAGGTGTCAGCAATTTGTCACGTGGCATGATGCTCATTCACGCACACAATATACAAGGTGTGTCAAAAAAGTATCGAGATTTTTTGTACGTTTTGACACACCTTGTATTCTAAAAAATGTTTTTTCAGAATACTAGGTGTGTCAAAAAAGTACCAAATTTAAAGCTGTATTTACCAAGATAGAAATAAAGAATGAATGGAACGTTATTTTTATCAGAATACAAGGTGTGTCAAAAGATTTTAAAAATCTCGATACTTTTTTGACACGCACACACACACACACACACACATATATATATATATTATGTATATATATATATATAAGAGAGAGAGAGAGAGAGAGAGAGAGAGAGAGAGAGAGGAGAGAGAGAGAGAGAGAGAGAGAGAGAGAGAGACATTACATTCTGTCTATCACTTTCCACTATGTATATCTTAATTAACTTCTCGTCATATATATTAGTTTCTTTGGGAGTGGAGAGAGAGAGAGAGAGAGAGAGAGAGAGAGAGAGAGAGAGAGAGAGAGAGAGAGAGAGAGAGAGAGGTAAAGTGAAGAAAAGTAGAAAAAGAAAAGAAAACAAGGAAAGTTGTGAAAGTGAGACAAAAATGCTACCGGGAAATTATTTATTGAAAGAAATAAAAAGAAAAGAAAAAGGAAGAAAAAAAGAGACAAATTCAAAAAAAAAAGAAGAAAAAATAAAAAAAAAGAGAGGGTGTGGACTGGGAATAATTGGGAAGCAAAATTGAGATAGGAACAAAAGAAAATGGTGAAAGGGCATAGGAGGTAAGAAGCATCTGATGATAAACATTTGTAGAAAAATTCCCCCAAATATTCTATCTCTTCATCCGATTAATTAAAACGATCTGGTTGCCCACGTGTGTACGCGCGTTGTAACATGTAATTTAAGGCGTATGCAAAATATTACTCCCAAACCGAGCAGAATATTTTTACAAAAAACCCCAAAAATTTGAATAAAATTTAATCGTTGTGTCTCCATTGCATATCCGTCTTGAAAAGCACTAATATACTTTTGAAATTCACAATCAACTTTATATATATATATATATATATATATATATATATATATATATATATATATATATATATATATATATATATATATAAAAGGTAAAATGATATGAATCCGACAATATGTGTAGAAAGTTTGTAGAAAAAACAAGATGTTAATAGTTTTGCTGAGAGAAATCTGTTTCGACCATATGAAGCGGTCTTTATCAAAGCAACATTATGTAAAAGGAAAGACGAAATAAATATATTGTTAATCACGAGGCACAGAACGCCTCGTTTAGGGCCGGAATTTTCAAAAATATTTAAAAAAAATGCGTATTCTATGTTAAAAATAAAATAAATTTTATTTAAAAAATTAGAAGCATTTTTTATCATTAAAAAAAGCTCAAAAGAGTTTGAAGTAAAAGTGTATATAAATATCAAAATGTTCAGGAAAATGTTCCGGCTACAAAGTAAAGTTTAAAAATATAATAAGATAAAAAATGCTTCTAATTTTTAAAAATAAAATTACATTTACCTGTCCCTGACGGGGTCCAGTGAGCTTCGGCCGCTGAATCGGTTAAGTAAATTAATAGCGTCGATCCCAGGGGGGCTATACCCCCAGGCAATACCTGCACCCTTGATTTAAAGGGGCAGGGCTGGGTTTATTGCCCAGCGCCTGAGGCGCTCCCTTGAAGGGGAATGCCGACGGGATCGACGCAATTTTTATGCGCCCACGTAAAAACGAGACCTTGTTTCCAGCGCTCATAAGTGGGGTGAGAGGCAAATACATTTACCTGTAAACGTGATAACCAAGATTTACAAACGATGCACTAAATATTGCCTTTTCCAATATATTCCAGTACTCCAGTACTTTTATAAACTATCTTTTTTTTGGGGGGGGTTTTAAGGCGTTCCAATTCTGGAGTTCTTGCGAGTGTGAAGTGCTTCTTCATCCCCATCACTGCCATCTCCCCCACCCCCTAGTGAGTCAATGCGTAAACAGCAGAAAAATAAGATTGATTTGAAGAAAATACAACGTAGATATTAAAGTAAGTCATTTTTGTTTTAGGATCAAATTTCCATCCCCCCTGTATCTACGGTAATTGGTTTATTAAAGAAAAAAAATGATATAACTCTTGGGTTAAGTTAAATGAATATAAAGAACTCTAATCAGTAACCCCGTATAAGCGAACAAAATTTTTTTAACGTGGAAATATTTTATAAAGCTATTACCTTTGCTCCACCCTTCATATATATATATATACAAAAATGTCTAAGCCTTATCCTTTGAGAGAGAGAGAGAGAGAGAGAGAGAGAGAGGAGAGAGAGAGAGAGAGAGAGAGAGAGAGAGAGAGAGAGAGAGAGAGAGAGAGTATTGCAGGTATTTTATATATGCAGGTATTTTACCCATACCTTATTTCCTGACGTCTACACTAGTTGGAACATTTCCCGCTCATTCTTATGTAATTCCATTCGAAGCTTCTAAGCATTTTTTTGCGCATGCCCAATCTCAGCCCTTACCTTCAGCGTCCGGTCTGACATTTTCGGACATTCTTCTTCAATTTACACCCGAGCACCCATCTACTCCATCTTGCTGTGATAATAGATGATACAAGAACGAAAAAAAAAAACCATTCATCAACCTTATACTTTACTAGTTTACGCGTACCGTCAAAAAACGACACCATTGTTTAGATAAATCTGTAATAGCATCATATTTATGATATATCAAAGTACAATGAAATTTCTGATAGTTTACGCTCAGCATTTCCTGATTATAAAACATTACTAAAAGGTAGAATAAGTCAAAGTTAAAAGGATCCTCTGTCTAAACAGGAAGTTACAAATTCACAAATATGATTTTAATTTTATGAGTCGTTTCCTTCTTTTTTTTGTCTCGGATTTTTTAAATTATTAATTTCTCACATCGCCTTTTAATTCACTACGCTGGTGACGTAGAAAAATTGTTCCCACATTTTTTTCCGAAACGCTTTCGATCCCATCCATGATCATCTTTTGGGATTATTTGTTGTAGTTGTTGTTTGTTTTTATAGTGCGAGGTTTATTCAATGGAGAGGCTTTATTGATTGTGTGTTCTCCACCCTAAAGTCCAAAAACTCCACAACAACAACAACAACAACAAAAAATATAAATGCACAATGAACGTGAATCCATAAAATAACTCAAAACGGGTTGTCAGGCCATTAAAATCAATCAATTAAAAATAGCACGCCATTTTATTTACAAATACGCTTATTTGTCTGAATCTTTGAGACGAGACTTAACAATTTGTATTATTTAGATTTTTGGACTGTCGTCCTCATCTTTATTGTTATATACGCAACGTTTCGACCGATTCTGACATAAAGGCTTTCAAATTCAACAAGGAACACACGAAGAAGACTGGAGGGCACATCGACTGAAACGTTGTATATATATATATAACAATAAATATGAGGATAACAGTCCGAAAATGTAAATGATACAAATTCGCTTATTGAAATTATCAAGTTTGGTGAGCTGTCAAATTATCAAATTCTGAATATGACATTAATATTTACGAAGTCAACGGGACTTCTTGAAATTACTGTAACAGAACGATATATGCCGCATAGAGCTACGTTCGAGTTGTAGTAGTTGTCATTTAGTAGTAGTAGTCATCGTTAGTTCAGAAGCAACACACACAGGTTGTAGAGTCACAGGGGGCTGTTTATTTCTTTCACGCTCGTGAGTTCTTTTACACAGAGAGAGAGAGAGAGAGAGAGAGAGAGAGAGAGAGAGAGAGAGAGAGAGAGAGAGAGAGAGAGAGAGAGAGAGAGAGAGAGTATGATCACATTATTCTATCTTCTAACATAGTATCATGTTCTGTACTACTATCCCAAACCCATACGAGGAACCGGAAGCGACGTCTGACTCACAACAGAGCCCAGCCGAAAAAGGACCGATTTTTCTCTTCTTCCGTTTCTCGTCCCCCGGGTCTCATCCATTTCTGGTCAAAATCCGGAACTTCTGTTTTTGTTTTTAAATATATTTCCGGGGTCATTGGTTGGTCAGTTTAGTTAAAACTTTAACCACTCTTTTTCCTCTTTTTCTCCAGAAATCCGAATACCGTTTTATTTTAATCCCAAATTCCCGGTAGACCATAATAATTACACTACATTACGATATTACTAATGAGTAGGGGAAGATAGAGATATTGGGTGGACACACGGAAGCGATAACGCTAATCTGCTTCAATCGAAGATAATGAAAAGAAGAAAAGGAAAGAAAAAAAAAGAGTGAGAGTTAAATCAATATTATTATACTTTTTACATATTGAAATATCTAGCAATATCCCTTAAGTAAACATATCAAACGTTGTAATAATTAAATCATCATACTGTGGTATATCCACAGGTCCTGCTAGATATTTAATAATCAGTCTGGTAAATTAAGTCGTTCAAACATCTGCTCGCCAGGAATTTATGATGGAGTTCACAGGCAGAGTTTATGTTTAGGTCTCGTAGAGGCGTAGATTCATGAGTTGACAAAACACAGATGTAGACATTTGGGTAATCTGAACATTAGCTACATAAATGAGAGTTACCTCCCCTTGTTTCTTTCACTTTGAAGAAGCCATCTGTTTTTGGTCGACCATTTTCATTTCACCGTAATCAATACGACAGCATGTTTTAACACGAAAATATCATAAAATGAGTTCTTAATAACAATTAAGTTCATTTCAAATAATGCACAAGCACAATTAAAAACACATTTTATGATATTTTCCTGTTAAAACATTCAGTTGTATTGATTCGAACAAATTCGTATTTCCAGTGTAGATTTACGGTGAAATGAAAATGGTCGACCAAAACGGACGGCTTCCTCAAAGTGAAAGAAACAAGGGGAGGTTACTCTAATTTATGTAGCTAAAGTTCAGATTAGCGACATTTGAACGTAAAAAAGAATCGCAAAAAAACAAAAAAAACAAAAAAAAAAAAAAAAAACAAAACGGCTAGCTGCGATGTCTGTTAGAGTTTTAGTGAGAAAGAGATCAACAACTGAAGAATTCGGAATCATTGTATAACAGTTGATAATGTAGGAATTACATTGCTTAATTGCCACGGTTCTCCTATTTGATGCTAGGGGACACGAGAAGTAATTACTTCCCGTGTCTGCCAGTAGTCGCTAGGCAGTGTAGCGAGCAGTATTATAATTGTTGGTATATTTTGGTGATATAAGGTGTGCTGAAGTCCACCACTTAAACTTATAGACTCTGCGTGGGTGCGTGGATTAAAGCCAGCCAATCAACAGCTCGAATACGTGGTTAGTTAACTAGTTAATTGCCGATCTTGAAATCCGTTCATTTGCACATATTCGCCACGGACGAACAGATCTGCAACCAAGGACTCTGCTTAACCAAAGGATTCTACCCAACACTAAGGGACACTGATTCTACCAACACTAAGGGACACAGGAACAACCAAAGGATTCTACCCAACACTAAGGGACACCGACAACCAAGGATTCTACAACCCAACACTAAGGGACACCGAAGGAACAACCAAAGGATTCTACCCAACACTAAGGGACACCGAGGAACAACCAAAGGATTCTACCAACACTAAGGGACACCGAAGAACAACCAGAGGATTCTACCCAACACTAAGGGACACCGAAGGAACAACCAAAGGATTCTACCCAACACTAAGGGACACCGAAGAACAACCAGAGGATTCTACCCAACACTAAGGGACACCGAAGAACAACCAAAGGATTCTACCCAAACACTAAGGGACACCGAAGAACAACCAGAGGATTCTACCCAACACTAAGGGACACCAAGGAACAACCAAAGGATTCTACCAACACTAAGGGACACCGAAGAACAACCAAGGATTCTACCCAACACTAAGGGATACCGAAGAACAACCAAAGGATTCTACCCAACACTAAGGGACACCGAGGAACAACCAAAGGATTCTACCCAACACTAAGGGACACCAAAACAACCAAAGGATTCTACCCAAAACTAAGGGACACCAAGGAACAACCAAAGGATTCAACCCAACACTAAGGGACACCGAGGAACAACCAAAGGATTCTTCACTAAGAATCCGCCTCTGCTTAACACAAAGGAAGCGCTCTCACTTGCAGCCTAAAAATGGCCACAAAAATCGTAACAGGATGGAAGCGCCAACATGAAATCATTTTAGACTCTCCAGCCTTTACAAAGGTAACACGCACCAATTGTGTCTCCTGTTTACGGACAAGAGGGACTGTGTCCTCAGCAGTTCATGTCACATAGCAGACGATAACATGCTCAACATGTAAATGCTCATACTCTCCTCTTTTACCTGCAACCTCAATTCTCTATCTACTAGAATAATATTTTCCTATTAGGACTTTTCTCTTATAAAACTATAGTTGGTTGGTTGGATTTTACGGCATGTCAACCCTTGTTGGATTATTCTATGCCGAAAACATTTTATTTTATTCATTCTTGATGTGTATTGAATTTGTTTAAAACTCAATTTTTTAAACACGTCTTTTAAAACTTAAAAAAAAAATTTAACCCATAGATGGGACCCTAACAGGTACTGCCACTCCAGGTCAGGGTGGACCTGGGTGTAATAGCGATGAAGGAGTACTCCATACTTCCCAGAGCTCCAGAACTGGAACTTCACAATTAGATCTAGTTTAACGTCATTCCCACGACACTAAGACCTCCATCAACCGCATTCTAGCACATATATGATAAAAAGGTAGGAAGCATGTGGTGTAATTGTTAAAGTCATAGGAAATGGACTCGTCAACACGAGTTCAAATCCTGGACGTGGTAATTGCATTTCACTTATCGCTAATACCCTTGGGAAAGGTATGAATTCTACTCTCCCTCCAGCTATGGGTAAATAGTAGGGCAGATTGGGCTCTTTAACCTTGGTTAGGCAACCGGTCTAGGAGAAGGAAAACTCTGAATTCAAACCTGTTAAACTCCGCTTAAGAAATTGACCTTGTGTCACATCCTGCTCGCGCGGAGGGGTTGGTAAATATATATATTGACATACCACAGAATGAATTGGCGTCCAATCGTGGTGTAATGTTGAGCAAGCCAGTCTTGCAGATCCATTAACTACTAAACTAAATATATATATATCATCGCCTCGAGTTCAAATCCTGGATGTGGTAATTGCATTTCACTTAGCGCCAATACCCTAGGGAAAGATATGAATCGTACTCTCCCTCCAGCTATGGATAAATAGCAGGGCAGACTGGGCTCTTTAACCTTGGTTAGGCAACCGGTCTAGGAAAAGGAAAACTCTGAATTCAAACCTGTTAAACTCCGCTTAAGAAATTGACCTTGTGTCACATTCTGCTCGTGCGGAGGGGTTGGTAAATATATATATGATAAAAAGGTTGGAGGGGCTGCCATAAGGGAAATAGGGTTGAGACAATTCTATATTTTTGGAACAAATTACGTAATCAGACCAATTACCAACAGTAATGAGTACAAAATTTAAAGGTTGATTTGAATGATTTCCGAAATAATGGTTAGAAGAATAATTCAATAGGACAATTTTGGGGAATTATCGGATAAATTACTGTTATATATTGTACAAACGGAAATATGAATTTCTGGTTTTATTAAACAAAGAAGTTTTTACAACTGCCCGTTATCAGATCAAGAGATAAAAATACGTGGGTGTAGCTATGAATATAAAAGAACCGAGGGCCCGAGACAGGTCAGTCGTCAGTTAGCCCCGGAGGCAGAGCCGAAGAGAGAATGAGGTGATCGGGGTCAGTAGTCGGCCGAGCGGGACCACGTGTAGTTGGTGTCGGAAAAGCTAGCGTTAATATTTACCAACTGAAAAAGCTTGTCGCCCAGAAATTTAATCGAAGGACCGAAAGTCTAAAGACTGAATATATTAATTAAACTGACCCTCTCTCTCGAAGTTAAGAAGCTTGAATTTATTTCAATAAACTTCTGGAGGATAACTTTGGTGTTATTGTCATCCATTACAACGAAGATAAAACTATTGCAATTTAGTACAGTGACGACGCGCTATGCAACATTACTTAACAGAATTTAATCCGTATATAGATATTGAATTAATATTGTATATATTTTGTGAAAATATTCTATCTTTTTTTAAAAAGTTGACGTTAGAAGATAGAAAAAAGGGGGATACCAAGGAGACATAAACAGATTAGTGCTATGTGAAATTCAAACAGCTTCGTTTAGGATTTGAACTCGGGTAGCAGATTGGTCGGTTGGTTGGATTTACGGCATGTGTCAACCCTTGGGTTATTTTAAACCGAAGACGTTTTTATCTTATTCATTAAATTTTTTCAAAAACTTTTTTTTTTCAAAAAACATTTTTTTAGAACTAATTTGTTTTCTATTTAACACATAGATGAGACCCTAACAGGTACTACCACTCCGGGTCAAAGGGAACCTGGGAGTAATGATGATGAAAGGGTACTCCACACTCCCCAGAGCTCCAGAATTGGAACTTCACCATTAGGTGCAGTTTAACGTCATACCCAGGACACTAGTGTAGCGGAGTCCACTTCCTATGATGATAACCATTACATGTGGCTATCTCCAGCACATATGGTATTGAAACGAGAGAAGCAAAATAGATATCTACTAACTAGGGCACCAGGCGGACCCTGCCCACAGATTTACAGGCCCACCGGGATTCTGCCTGTGTGTTCTAGTGGCCCAATCCACCCCTGGACCCAACAGTTTTTGTTGTTGTTGTTTTATATATCTTATTATAATAGAGATTGTGTGTTTGTCTGTCTGTAACCGAAACTATATCACTACTCAAGTCACAATTCCCTTAGTTATTTATGTCACATTATCCACGATTTTATTTTTTATTTAAACCTCAATTATTAATAAAATTGTTTTACATTATTAATACTGTTGGCCTTATTTACATACAGATAACGGGCAATTGTTTTTATATATAACACAAAATAGTGGTTTACAGGGTGAACGGGAAGGCTAATTTGCATATTGATAAAAAATTTGATTTTAATAAACATGTGCTTAGCATTATTGATTTCTAATTGTTTGGTTTTATTTATTTTATGAGCAAAATTATCGGGGATAAACCTTAAAAGAAATCGATTACCAAAAAAAAAAAAAAAAATAACTGTTATTCTATTCTTTACTTCATATTTCAACTAGATAATTAAATTAGGGAAATTTAGCAATGAAAGACGAGAGTGATGAAAGAGTATGTTTCAGTTATTCTACTTCTTGATTATACCTCCCCTCTGTTTCAAATCTTTTTATATGCATTCTTATTTAGTTTAATTAGCCTTTCTAATTTAACATAATATTCTATTATATTAAAACTTAAATACTTGTACCCGGAGGGTATATATATTTGCCTTTTTTAATTATCTGATGGGTTTGAATTCTTTTAATAGACGCAATTATTCGCATATTGTATTGTCATTCTTTATAATTTTTTGCTTTGTAGTTAAGTATATAATGCTGTCGTTCTTTCTCGACATCAAGAGGCAATTTAATGTGTTACACGATTTCATTTTATTCTTTTCCACTCAGCATTGTTCCAGAATTTAGAGTCCACTATGTATGACTCTAATGATACAATCAAATTGTTGTATAAAACTATTTTAATTACATTAACAATAGTAAGAACATTTTTACTACGATGAATGGAACGACTTTTAAAATATTTTAGAATGTTTACAGAAATGTAGGAGTGTTGTGTGATTAAAAAAAGGTCATCCCCATGACCCCAGCGGCCTATATTTTGCAGTTCACTGTATCACTCAGACTGTCGTTAAGTTCTTTAAGACATGGAGAATAATGGGCCCTATGTTGCCAGGACAGATCTTTCCTTCTAGAATGGTTGTCCTACTCAGGATAGGTTGTCTGTCTCTATGTATGTATTTAAAAAAAAAACTCTCTGTACGAGCGGGATGTGACACATGGCCAATTTCTTAAGCGGAATTTAAAAGGTTTGAATTCAGAGTTTTCCTTCTCCTGGACTAGTTGTCAAACTAAGGTTAAAGAGCCCAGTCTGCCTTACTATTTACCCATAGCTGGGAGGAGAATAGTTGAATGCATAACGTTTGTATGGGCATTAACGCGAAGTGAAGGATTTGAACTCGAGTCGCCGAGTCCATTTCCTTCGACGATAACAATTACCACACACGCATCTGCATTTCTAATGTTTACCCATTGCTGTTGGGAGAAGTGGATTTAGGTTTTTTTAACCGGGTTCAATATGCCCCCCATGCCCCCGAGACCATATAACATTTTGGGGGGAAGCAATAAATATTTATGGTCCACCAGAGTAAAATAGGAATCAAAGGGGTTTACAGATAAAAAAAAAAAAAAAAAAAGAAAGATTTAGAACCACTGGAGTACAGAATGTTTTAAAATTTGTTCATATCATTTGAGATGTACATGGTATTTCAGGGGAAAAAATGGCGCCCTTTCGTAATCTAATAAATTGTTCAATTGTTGTTTAGACGATCTCAAATTTTAACAGCATGTGTAGAAACAACTCAAACTTCAATTTTAAATATTTAAAAGCCTTTTCTTTTCAAATGAATAAAATTTCGGACCATATTACCTTTAGGCACCCCTTTTTGATCTCGATTAAGAAAGGACACGTTTTTCATTTACACCGTCAATATCCGGTTGTCAGGGGTTTGGGTTAGGGTTAGGGGTTAGGGTTAGGGGTTAGTTTTATAATTTAAAAAAATCTAAAAATCGTCTGTTAAAACAATCGGATATTGACGGTGTAAATGAAAAACATGTCCCTTCTTAATCGAGATCAAAAAGGGGTACCTAAAGGTCATATGGTCCGAAATTTCTATAGCTAAAAAGATGATTAAACAAAAAGAAAACACTGAAGATGGAATTTTGTGCTGTTTCTACACATGCTGTAAAAATTTGAGATCATTTAACTACCCTGTCAGCTAGGCTGAAGAATACATCGACTGTAAAATCATCCCAATGGAGCCACCTGTTGGCCGTGGGTGGCGACCCATTACTCCCATGTCCACCCTGACCCGGAGCAGTAGTACCTATTAGGGTCCCATGTATGGGTTAAATAGATTTAAAAAATGGGTATTAAAAATATGTTTAAAATATTGAGTTTGAAAAAATGTCTTCGGCATTAAATAACCCAACAAGGGTTGACATGCCGTAAAAAAACAACCAACCATCCAACCAACCAACCAACTTAAAGATCATTTAAACGAAAATTGGTCAAGTTATTAGATCATGAAATTATATCAATTTTTCTTAAACACCCTGTATATTTGTATTATTTAGATTTTTCGGACTGCTGTCCTCATCTTTATTGTTACATACACAACGTTTCGGCCGATGCACCCTCCACCGAAACGTTGTGTATATAACAATAAAGATGAGGACAACAGTCCGAAAAATCTAAATAATACAAATATGCAGGGTGTTTTAGAAAAATAAGGGCCGGCTTAGCTCAGAGGTTCCTGGTTCGATACCCCGACCCTCGCCAACTCAGCGTATGAGTAGCACAGGGATCTGTGCGGTAAAATGGGAGTTGATGGTAAGTGTGGCGCTCAGTCTCAAACGCTAAAAACAATCTCCTTGATCTAGCGCTAGTGAAAAGGGGAAAGACTCCCGCGCTGTCTGGCTGATACCGATCTTAGGCCAACCTGACGACTTTTTTTACTTACTTTTAAAAAAATTGATTTGATTTCATAATCTAATAACTTGACAAATTCTCGTTTAAATCATCAAGCCTCATCTAAAAAAAAAAAAATCAGACAAATAATACAAATACAAATCTATTAATAATGGAGATTCGCTTCCGGTTTTTGTCAGTAACAAAAACTACGTCACTGCTTACGTCACATTACCCCAAATCGTTATAACATAGAATAAATACACTCAAAATGTGAACATACAACATTAGACGATCCGTATTGTTTTTTAAAACAAGTTTTAATAAATACATGACTGGTATTATATATCTATATATAGTTTGTTTTATTTTAATATATATTTAAAGTTTTCATTTCAAATTGTTTTATTTTTTAATCCTTTAATGAATTTGATGATTTTACTTACTTATGGTACAAACTCGCTGACATTGAATTTTCAGGCAATATGTTTCAAAAATCTATTTTAAGCGTTTTTTAAAAATTTTGTACAAGTAATAATAATAGACGAAGCTACAGTTCACATAGCGCTAATACCCTTGGGAAAGTTATGAATCCAACTACTCTCCCTCCAACTATGGGTAAATAGTAGGGCTGACTGGGCTCTTTAACATTGGTTAGGCAAACAGTCTAGGAGAAGGGAAACTCTGAATTCAAATCTGTTAAAAACTAGAATAGGCTCAGTCCTAATTAGTGATCTATTTCACTAATAATACCCTGTATATCTATATTAAAATATTTTGGAGGCGCGTGTTCTAATGGTTTAAGTCGTAGGAAATGGACTCGTCGACCCGAGTTCAATTCCTGGATGAAGCTGTTTGCATTTCACATAGCCCTAATACCCCTGGGAAAAGTATGATTCCAATTCTCCTTCCAGCTATGGGTAAATAGCAGGGCAGACTGGGCTCTTTAACCATGGCTAGGTAACCAGTCTAGGAGAATTAAAACTCTGAATTCAAACCTGTTAAACAGAGGGGTTGGTATATATATATATATATATATATATTAGAATATTTTGTCTTTTATCTTTTTATTTGTTTCCCGTGTATCGCTGAGTAACTGCTTGTAGGATTCTTGTTTTAATGAATTGTGCTGTTCTGTAAATTGAACGTTGAGTGAGGGGTGAAAACAAGAAGTGAGTATTAAGAATCAGTGGCAGCAGTGAAGGGAATAAAGAGATGCTATGCAAACAGGATTAAAACAGGAGAGTGAGTAAGTGGGTGAGAGAGAGAGAGAGAGAGAGAGAGAGAGAGAGAGAGAGAGAGAGAGAGAGAGAGAGAGGTGGAGAGAGAGAAAGAGTCAGCCAAAAGAGGAAGGGGAAGAAAAATATACGTGTGCGTTAAATATATATATATATATAAAATACACTTATCTTTATATATATATATACGTACACAACAAAGTTATAAAAGTATCGTCACTCGCAGTCGAGCTGTAGCCCTGTGTACATACAGCCCTCAGTCAGTCAGTCGGACTTCTTCAGTTCTTCCTTTTACGTATGTTTTCTTGAGGGCCAACACATACTTAGTCACAATTACATATTAAATTCAGTGAATTTT
This sequence comes from Doryteuthis pealeii, assembly GCA_023376005.1. Lineage (NCBI taxonomy): Eukaryota > Metazoa > Mollusca > Cephalopoda > Myopsida > Loliginidae > Doryteuthis > Doryteuthis pealeii. Next base: position 72,845,680 of record CM042140.1, on the reverse strand, counting down.
TTTTTACATCAATTATAAATAAAAGTCAACCTAAACGCACAGGGCAAAAAAAAATAAACACCGGAAAATACCAAAAAAAAAAGTTTTTTTTAACCCTCCGACTGCAAAACTGAGTAATATTGGCCACTTTGTTTTGTTTTTTCAAAATTCTAAGCGTTGACGATCATTAGCCACGTATAAATCTTAAATAGTTTAAATAAGCGGGAAAATAAAAAGATAAAAAAAGGATATTACGATGGCTGTCATTATCAATCTCTCAAGGCATCATACTGACCAGTCCTGGGGCTTTCGGTTAGCCGGAGGTATGGATTACGGACAAAAACTTAGCGTAAAAAAGGTAAGTGTTCTTTCTCTATCGAATTTTTCTATTAAAAGTTTATTTTGGTAATTTTCAAAGATGTATATTAAAAGTAAATGTCGATGTGTCTGTATGCCAATTCATATTTAATGAAATTTTAATATAAAAATAATTATTTCACATTTTTTAAAGTTTTAAAATAATTATACCGTAAGTAGATTAACCAGATTTTATCAGCACATACAACGTACATATAATAACACACATATAAACACATATTCATACACATGTTTATATATAGACACGCATATACACATATAAACACAGACTAACACACACACACACACAGACACATACACACATATATATATATATATATATAAACATACACACAAATTTGCACACATATATGTACTCTCACGCACACACACACACACACACACACACACACACACACATATATATATATAAACGCACACACAAATATACATACAAACAAATGCACAAACAAACATACATACAAACAAACACACACACACACACACACACATATATACAAAACACATATAGATACAAACACACAACATATAAACAAACACTCAGATATAAGGACACACGCACACACTCTCACACACAAACACACATATAAACACTCACCCTTTTTATATATGTATACATATGTAAACAAAGACACATAAATACACACACATACATATATATGCAAACACACACACATATATATATATATACATAAACACACACACATACATAAACACACACACATACACACACACACACACACACACACACACATATATATATATATATATATATATATATATATATACATAAACACACACGTATATAAATATATATATATACATTCACATGTATATATACACACAGATATATATATATATATATATATATATATATATATATATAATTACACAAAAATATATATTGACTTGTGTATGAGTGTGTGCGTATAACACACACATATTGTATAGGTCTGTTTGTAGCCTATGCAAAATCAATGTGTGAGTGTTTGTGTGTGTACACATACACACACATATTATATGGAGGTGTATATATGTAGATGTATATAAATTATATACATATATGTATATATATAGTAATAGTATATGGTTATCCCTAGCACACGTGGTGAGTTAGTAGGGGACCATTTTTTTTTGCAGTATTATTTGTAGTGTGCTTAATATCAGTGATAGAACTGTTATATATCTATCAACTATCTCTCTCTCTCTCTCTCTCTCTATATATATATATATATATATATATATATATATATATATATATATATATATAAAGACAGTCTAAGACACGCGTTCACCAGACTCTCTGTCTTATGAATGCGTAAAAAGCCTAAAACCCGGGGTCACAAAAAACTCATGTAACACACACACACACACACACACACACACATACACACACACACACATATACATACACACACACACACACACATATATATATATATATATATATATATATATATATATATATATATATATATATATATATATATATATATATATATATATATATATATATATATATATATATATATATACATATCAGCCTCTCCGCACGTGTAGCACGCGACACATGGTCAATTTCTTAAGCGGAGTTTAACAAGTTTGAATTCAGAGATTTCCTTCTCCTAGACTGATTGCCTAACCAAGATTAAGGGGCTTTATCTGCCTTACTATTTACTCATATCTGGAGGGAGAATAGTTGAATGCATACCTTTCCCAATGGTATTAGCACTATGCGTAATGCAAACAGTTTCATCTAGGATTTAAATTCGGGTCGCCGAGTCCATTTCCTAAGACGATAACCATTACACCTCGCTTATTATTGAAGTGACATGTATTTCTCCAGCTGATATTCTTCTTTGTTATGATATAAGAGTATTATACACATCTACATTTCAAATTGATTCAAATTATCGCTTGGATTTATACTTATATACTTACGTTTAAAGTAAGTCAAACACAATCAGTAAACGCTATTACCTTTCCGGATTTTATAAACGAATAACCTAGTTTGCCGGTTTCGGTAGAATAGACAAACAGACTTTTCAAGCTTATTTTACCGGTCCTAGTAAAATAGACTGCATAGACTGCAAGCTATTTTGCCAGTTATATTTAAATATATTTAAGTATATTCCAAACTATTTAAAAGCTAAAAGATTAAAATGGTTGTTGACGAGCAATCTGGAATTATCTAAAAATAGTTGTTTAATTCTGTGATACAAACAAACTTTAAAATAATCTATCTAAAAGTTAATTTCTTAATATGGTACTTGACAAGAATTCAACTTGTTAGGGTTAGGGTTACAATTTTATGTTTTAACAATTGATAGTAGAAAATGCCATTTTTCCACTTTGGAAAAAATTCATGATAGTCAAATTAACTTTTATCATTTCCTTTAATTTTTTTAAAGAATTATCTATATTTTTCATTTAGAAGAATTTTTTGTATTTTAATCCTTCACAAAATATAAATATAAATGAAAATAAATTAACTTTTGTGTTAAATCTGTGTTGTTATTTTTTTTTACATTACTTGCATTCATAATTTAAAAAAATATTTACAGGGACGGTAAAATAAGCTTAAAAGTAGGTTTGTCTTTTCCCGGACCGGCAAAATAAGCCTAAAAGCAGGTTTGTCTATTTTACCAGAACCGGTAGAATAGCATCTTCCTTTTATAAACCAATTCCATCTTTCCCACACCGGGTGGCACGCGAGTGATGCAAAACAAAAATATGCAGGCGTGGGTGGGCTTGTTTTTTTTTTCTTGTTTTTTTTACATCGTTACATACTAATTTTGGTGTAGTTTTGTTTGAAACGAGGCCATCAATATAGGAGCACTGAGTAAGGCTGAGTAAGGATCGAATTCTTATTTTAGTAAGAGTCTGTGAACATAGTTGTTATTATTTCACTCCGTGAGAGGTTCACACGTGCCATAACCGGTGGTTCGCTGGAGGTTGAGTGACAGCAAGTCTCCTCGGGTCTCCAGGACTCTTCTGTGTATTCTAACCGATCATAACAATACTGTTATTTGGATGGTCTCGATTATTCCTCTGATTTCCAACCCCACTTTTGTAACCCCTAAGGGACCGTTCCAAGGACACTAATTACAACGACCCTTATCTTCACATTCCACAGTTTTTCCCCCTGTTCTTTGGTCAGGTCCAAGTATTTGTCTACCTTTTCGTTTTCTTTCATTTTCACTTTGTGATCTGCCAGAACAGCAAAATCCACGAGATGACAAGTTCTTTTGTTCTTGTTAATTAACACTAGGTCTCCTAGCCAGTATTAGGTGATCGATCTGTATCTTAAAGTCCCAGAAAATTTTATGCGTCTCATTCTCCAGGACAGATTCAGGCCTGTGCATATACCATTTAATTGCATGGTGAAAATTTCTTGCACAATTCCCAGTGGATCACCTTTCCCACTCAATCGTGCCTAGTCTTGTACTCTCTTTGTGCTAGTTGCTGCATTCGCTTATTATATGATTAACCGTTTCGTCTCTGTCTCCACACATTCTTCTTCTTCTTCTTCTTCTTCTTCTTCTTCTTTCTTCTTCTTCTTCTTCTTCTTCTTCTTATTATTATTATTATTATTATTATTATTATTATTATTATTTGCTCCTTTTGAGTTTTCACATCAGCATTAGCTGATGGTCTTTCACTGGAGTCTGAGTGACAGCAAGTCTCCTCAGATCTCCAGGACTCTTCTGAGTATTATGGCAGATTGCAGCAGTACAGTGTTCTGAATGGTTTCAATCCTTCCTCTGATTTCCAAACTTTCCAAACCCTTTTCTAATCCTTTTGGGACTATTCCAAGTGCACCAACTACAATTGGTATTATTATTATTATTATTATTATTATTATATTATTATCTCCACGAGAGTTTATCACACCCGCCTATGCTGGTGGTTCACTGGAGGCTGAGTGACAGCAAGTCTTCTCAGGTTTCTAGGACTCTCCCGAGTCTTCTAAATGATTTTTAATAAATTGATTATACACAGAGCAATATTTACACTTTCAATAAGAAAGAAAAACTTAACAAACTGTCATTTGGTTATTATAAATTTATTTCGACCAGAACTCAGTAAATAAGCTTAGTCTCATCAGACAGCCAGCTGAAAACTTATTTATTGATTTCTGGTCGAAATAAATGTATAATAGCCAAATGACGGTTTATTAAGATTATTAAAATATATATATATATATATATATATATATATATATATAGCAAAAAAAAACTTTCAGAATTTGCAATGTTGTTTAGTCCCTAGACTCTTTGAGGATTATTTTCAAAACAATTTAATTTTTTTTTTGTATAGAATAACAAAAATTCCAGTCATATTCAGTAAGAAATCTACAGTTGTTAATTTCTTAAATATATAAAAAATAAGGTAAACATGTATAACACTATTCCTAAAAATCAAGAACCTTATATATATATATATATATATATATATATATATATATATATATATATATATATATATATATAATATATATGTATTAGTTTATTTACGGCTAAATGATTTTTAATAAAACAATGTGAACATCCTCTAAGCGTGATAATTCATAGTTTTTGCCAGGGTTAATATCCCAATTGCGTACATATTTACTACGTTTAGCTTGTTCCAATACAAGAGTCTATAGAAATGTGTATTATGCTAATCATGTCCATGAGGAGTTTCTACCTGCTTTGAAATTCAACATGTAAGTTGCCGGATGAAATATGTACTTATCACGGCCACCATGCTGGTTCTAAATTGATTTTCTTTACGAAACATTCCTTCTCATTACGGATATAAATGTTACGGACCGGCTGATGCTCTCTGTGTAGGTGTATGCGAAACAATGCAGGCAAATAACGCCTAAAAAGAATATGGCTTAAACTGTGGTTGGTGATTGGTAGCCTTCCGCCTACGAAAGACGATGAGTAGATTTTAACTACATAGCCTGGAAGGGTTGATACGGAGGTTGTGCTGTTGCCCAAGCAGCAGATCCCCCTTCCACACTGCCACTGTGATCCAAAGGAAAGTAAGAAACCAATGCAATTTGGCAACGGCAGTGTTGCAGGAGTTGCTGTGTAGCACTGAACTTCAGCGTTACACCATCTTAGGAACTCCGGCTCCGGATTTGTTTTCGGAGTTTACTCCCCCGAGCTTTCCTCAGGATCATATAAAGCTGCTCGACAGCGATGGTTTTGTAACAAACCCTTCCTTGTCGTTGATGGATCGACGCCCAACTTAAACTGTACTAAATGAAAATCTGCCCTACAGACTTGCTCTATCGCCAGGAATACGTTGATTGTATTCCCTGCAGTATCCCGCCTCTCGACTGGACAGTAGTATACGCCGACTGTATGTCTGCAGAGGGATAAATTCCTCCAATGGGGCCACCCGTTGGCCGTGGATGGTGACCCATGATGCTTAAGAACGGAATTCTGGCTGTTGAGCAATCCATTATATGTAACACTCCACTTTGGCCCTTACTTGAACTAGACGGGCGGTTGGAGAAGCCCCCTCCGATCAATCGGCTGGTCACATCAAGTCCTAGCACCTACATGATCCTATTGCTCTTATGGTAACCCCCAACCCTTTTTATCCTATATATATATTTACAATCCCTCTTTAGCAGAGGATAACAAGTTTGAATTCAGAGTTTTCCTTTTCCTAGACTGGTTACCTAGCCATGATTCCTACCCCTTTACAGGTCCACCCTGACCCGGAGTAGTAGTACCTGTTAATAATTCCCATGGGTTAAATAGATAAAAAATGATTTGGTTTGTTTTACGGCATATCAACCCCAGTGGGTCATTTAATGCCAATAAAGTTTTGAAATAAATCAATTCTTAATGGATAATACAATTTTGTTTATCAACTCATGTTTCTCTATTTAACCCATAGATGGGACCCTAACAGGTACTACCACTCCAGGTCAGAGTGGACCAGGGAGCAATGGTGATGAAGGGGTGCTCCATATTCCCCAAACCTCCAGAACTGGAACCTCACCATCAGATAAAGTTTAACGTCATTCCCAGAACATGTAGACCCTCAGTCACCGCCTTCTAGCACCCATATGATAAAAAGGGGTTGGGGCTTGCCATAAGGGTAATGGGGTTGGGAAAATCATATAGGTACTAGGGCTTGATGTGACCAATGAATTTAAAAATGTGTTTTAAAAAAAGTGAATATCCAACAAGAATGAATAAAACAAAACGTCTTCGGTGTAAAATAACCCAAGGGGTTGACATGTAATATCCAACCACCAACTCCAGCAGTATTATAAACAGTATGTCATGCGTATGACCGTAAACCGCATCTGATGGTGAGGCTCCAGTTCTGGATATCTGAGTGGTGTAGAGTACCCCTTCATTGCTATTACTCCCTCCCGGTACATTCTGATTGGAGTGGTCAAGTAGATCTATTTAAAGAATATTCGAATCCAGTTGGGCCGCGTGTACCCCGCTCCCCAAAAAAAAACAAAAAACCAAACAAACTTAAGAAACAACTTCCAAAAATATGAATGTTCAATGAACGCAATATCCTAGCCTTTGGCATAAAATAACCCCAGACGAATTGACATGGCGTTAAAATCAATCATAAAATAAAATCATAAAATAATTCAAAGTTTGGCAAGTTATAAGACCAACTAAACTTAACTCTTTGTCTACCAAATTTCACCCACGATTGTACCACAATTTCTTAGTATTTTTTACCTGTATGATGGGATATTTCAAATTTCACTATCTATTCATCTCAGAACAAATTCTATTCAAATAAAGGGACAATATGACCTTTAGGCACCCCTTTTGCTTTGCTGATTCATAAGTACATTTTTTCATTACATCGTTGTTTGTTTGACGATTTTTAGAGTTTTTTTTAATTATAAAACTAACCCCTAACTCTAACCCCTAACAAACAACCGGATGTTGACGGTGTAAATGAAAAAAAAAAGTACTTATGAATCAGCAAAGCAAAAGGGGTGCTTAAAGGTCATATGGTCCAAATAAAGTTCTGTTATTATTGTAATCTGAGTCCTTCTGCTCAAATATAATGAACTAACCATCAGTTTTTGTACTTTGCTTGGATGCGGTATGTGCAGTGATGACAGAGCTGCTGTGAACGGTTTAAAGTAGGCAAAGAGTTAACTCATAGCTGGGAGGATTTAGGGGTTTCATACCTTTCCAAAGAGTATTTGTGCAAAGTGAACGTAATAGCGCGACTTGAGTTCGAACTCGTTTACTACGATGTCACAGTGCAGTACGTTTGCTACTACGCCACGGGGACTCACAGCTCGATCTCTCATGGCGACATATGAGTTGTTTTTTTTTATACTAGCAATATTAGTAGCGTATTAATCCCCCCCACAAATATTTGTTGAATTAAAAAAAATGAAAGCAAATGTAATTCATTAATGATAATGCTTACCAACCAACCATTCATTTAAAAATAAATCTTTATATTAATACGCGTGTTCCTAAATCTTCCGACCGTTATCATCCTGCAAACACCCTCTGGTTAAAAAATGAGACCGTCCAAATCATCCAAGATGAAATGCTAAAATCTAAATTCTGATTATCTGGTATCGCTTAATCGCTGTATTCTTATTTCTTATTTCTTATGAGTGATGTCACCTCAGTTAAATAATCGACCATTTCGTTTTAATTATAAAGAAAGAAAGGTAAGAAAAATCACACGCTACATAGAAAAATATAATAAGAAAGAAGGAAAGAAAGAAAGAGAGTAGGGAAAGAAAGAGAGAGAGGAAAAGATAGATAGATAGATAGATAAATAGATATATATATATAGAGAGAGATAGAGATAGATAGATAGATAGATAGATAAATAGATATATATAGAGAGAGAGATAGATAGAGATAGATAGATAGATAGATAGAGATAGATAGAAGATAGAGAGAGAGAGAGAGAGAGAGCGCCGAGCGCGTGGAAGCAATAACACTAATCTGTTTCAACCTAACATAAAAAGATAAAAAGAAGGAAAGAAAGAATATAAAAGAGTGATGCTAGTTAAAATTAAGATTATTATACTTTTTACATATTGAACTATTTGGCCATAGTTCTTAAGTAAACATATCAAACGTTGTAATAATTGAATTACCATACTGTGGTATATCCACAGATCCTGCTAGTGAATAAATAAAAGGTGTATTTAGATGTAGATATAAACTTGGTGTGTTCTGGCTTTGAATGCGGTCTTGCGCAAATCGTTTCATGTTTAATGCTAACTGCAGTAAGTCTATTTATATGTTGCGTTAACCACGGATAAAAATAACAACGTTCGCTGCTTATTTCATACACTTGAAGACGGAACATTCCTACCTGAGTGTTTTGTTCCTGTTGCTAGTTGAAACTTACCACTTTCACCCCTGGCGACAATATCCGCTTTCCTCCCGTGCAGATGAAACCCCCAAACTGCGATTATTGGTTTTCAAAAGATATTTTTTGAAGCCTTTCCTAAAATAACCAAATTCTTCTCTCGACCTCATTTTTTTTTTATTATACGAGACGAATATGTTACAGTCCAAAAAATAAGTACACTCCTATATCTTCTTATTATAATGGAGATTGTGTGTTTTTCTGTCTGTAACCGAAACTATATTACTAATCGAGTCACAATTAACATAGTTATTTACATCACATTCTTCATGATTTTATTTATATGTAAACCTCAGTTATTAATAAAATTGCTTCACCTTTTTATTAGTGTTGTCCATATCTACATACAAATAACATGCAATTGTATTTATATATACAAAAAATAGCGGTTTACAGTGTAAATGGGAAGGCTAATTTGCATATTGATATTAAAAATGTGATTTTATTAAATATGTGCTTAGTATTATTGATTTCTAATTGTTTGGTTTTATTTTAATGAATATAAGCAAAAATCTCTCCAATGAATCTTAAATGAAATCCATTAACAAGAAAAAATAAGTGTAATTTTATTCTTTATTTCCTAATTTAACTAAATAGTTAAATAAGTAAAATTCAGCAATGAAAGACGGCAGTGATGGAAGAGTAAGTTTCATTTCTATTTTTCTATTATACCCCCACTCTGTTTCAAATCTTTTTATCTGCATTCTTATTAGACTTTCTAATTTAATACGATATTTCATTACATTAAATCTTAAATACTTGCACCCGGAGGGTGCATATATTTGCTAGTATAAATAAAATTCACCTCATGTGGTGTAATGGTTAGCAAGCTAAATTAGCAGAACATTGTTAATGAGTTTGATTCCTATATAGGCGCCCCATACTTTTGGCCTTGTGCCAAATCTAAGCTAAGCTTAGTAAATAGCTATATATAAATAAAAGGTGTATTTAGATGGAGATATAAATCCTACGTTTTTCTTAGGATTCGCAGTTTGATGAAGCCGATTAATATCGGTGGAAATAGATCTATAACTGTTAATAGGACCAATATTTAAATCGTTTCTTTGCTAAATGTATATTAGGTGCCGTTATAGTATGTAGTCTGCCTTTTTGATTCTATTATAGTATGTGGCCTACCCGGTTTGAATGTGTCCTACCCCAGTAAGAGTATATTTATAGATATAAGTAGTAGGCAATTTATTGAAACTAATTATTTTTTCACATATATTCAATTTCAAGAAATGTAATTCAGTCATAAACTGTATATAGTAATTAAGAATAATTAAAAATGAAATTATCCATAATTTACATGAATCCGAGATATATTTAATTCTAAAATATTCTAAAATTCTGAAATAGGGTTAGGGTGAGGGTGAGGGTTAGCAGTTATTATTATAACCTTATAATATGTTTTTTATGGTAGGCCACATAATATAAGAGAGACAGGATTTCGTAGGCCACGTTCAAAAGGTAGGCCACATACTATAATAGTACCGTATATTATAGGTATATAATCCCCTAATTATTGTACATTGAGCTCTCAAAATAAACTATGACAATTTTAATATTTCGATGTTAAAAAGGTCCTACTTAGAATAATTCCTAACACCAACTAATATGATTTTGGTACCTCGGCTTACAAGTCTGATTCCTTCCAATCATAACTCAATTTCCTTGTATATCAAATCAATTTTCCCCATTGAAATAAACTGAAATGCCATTAATCCTTTACTGCCCCGCCTACACCTCAATTCATTTGTTACGTTTTTTAAGTAAGAAAAATATCACTGTATTGTATAAAAGCACAAAAGAATAGAATGTAATGAATAATGTACTGTAATATGTTTTAATGTTCACTTTTTTTTTTTATTAATAATATTTTTCTTTGACTTAATAAATTTGGAAACTTAAATGTTTTTAGTGAACTTATTAACATTAGCGTATCTGAAGCTTGATCGTATCTCAATTTTTACCTCGCAACACAAAGTAGAAAATCAACCGAGTGACAGTTCGTAACTCGGAAAACTCGTAAGCTGGGGCAACCATAAATCAAGGTACCGAAATATATATATATATATATATATATATATATATATATAAGTTATCCACAAACACTGTGTTTCGGCGTTTCACGTCTCATCAGTGTGTCTAGACGCAGCAACTATCTTCGACCAGGAGCGAAACCCGACTGACTTTTCATCAGTCCGATTCGTTACCCTCTAGGCCATCTGCCGTTAAGGAGCGGTGAATTAAATATCAAATACATACATTTGTTTATTTATTTTATGATCACCAGAGAGATCAAATCTGTAAACAACAGATGATCATTACTATATGCTGGCGGTGAAAGTTAATTAAAGTCGCCCCTAGAGAGTTCTACCGGGTTTTGTGAGCATATAATAAGTTATCCACAGACACTGTGTTTCGACGTTTCACGTCTCATCAGTGTGGCTAGACACAGTAACTACCTCCGGAGCGAAACCCGACTGACTTTTCATCAGCCCGATTCGTTACCCTCTAGGCCATCGACAGCTGTCGTTAAGGAGCGGTGTTTTAACTATTAAATACATACATTTGTTTATGTATTTTACGTTTACCAGAAAGATCAAATCTGTAAACAGCAGATGATCATTGCTTTATGCTGGCGGTGAAAGTTAATTAAAATCGCTCCTAGAGAGCTCTACCGGGTTTTGGGAGCATAGAATGAAGGCGTGTAAATAAGAAAACTGTTTGGCTAAAAAGGTGCTCAATGCCATTATAGTAGAGCAGGTTTAAAACTTCAAATCATAAAATTATGGATGCAATATTTTCGTTACACAAGTTTCATGTATTTCACACAATCTTTCGACGGGAGTTTAGTAAAACGTCTCCAGTCAAACGTTTGTATAGTGTTAGGTGTATTCACGTGGGGATATCTTCTTTCCCGAGACATTTACTCGAAAAATATATAACGTACTTAGGTATTAGTACACGTGGCATTTAAACGAGGAAGTAAATAAATAAAAAATAAAAGTATATATATTTCTCTCTGACAGTTTAAAACATAGGAGTATAAGATGTAGTATTAGTTATGGTCAGGTGGTAGATGACACGAGAGAGATCTATTAATATGTCTATAATTAGAAATTAAATTCCCGTAGCTTTTTTTAGCGTTATATATATATAATCTGTAAATAAAAAGGCTTAAAATCGGTAATTTTGCGGTTATAGATCTATCATTATTATTATTATTATTATTATTATTATTATTATGATTATTATTGTTGTTGTTGTTATTATTATTATTATTATTATAATTGTTATTGTTGTTGTTGTTATTATTATTATTATTTACTCTATTTTGAGTTTTCACATCAGCGTTAGCTGATGGTCTTTCACTGGAGTCTGAGTGACAGCAAGTCTCCTCAGGTCTCCAGGACTCTTCAGAGTATTCTGGCAGATTGCAGCAGTGCAGTGTTCTGGATGGTATCAATCCTTCCTCTGATTTCCAAACTTTCCAAACCCCTTTCCAATCCTTTTGGGACCGTTCCAGGTGCACCAACTACAATTGGTACCACTTTGACTTTCATACTCCATAAATTTTTCACTTCTCTGGCAAGGTGCAGGTATTTGTCCATTTTTTCATTTTCCTTTAGCTTCACCTTGTGATCAGCTGGAACTGCAAAATCCACCAGTTGACAAGTTCTTTCTTTTTTGTTAATCAACACTAGGCCTGGTCTTCTTTCTGGGATAAGGTGATCCGTTTTTATTTCAAAGTCCCAGAGAATTTTATGCGTTTCGTTCTCAAGAACAGATTCTGGTTTATGCATATACCATTTTGTTGTATGGTCAACATTTAATTTTTTGCATAATTCCCAGTGGATCACCTTCCCAACCCAGTCGTGTATAGTTTTGTACTCCCTTTGTGCTAGTTTGCTACATTCGCATAGTACATGTTTTACAGTCTCATCTCTATTACCGCATAGTCTACATTTACTATTTTGTTGGGTCTTATCAATTTTTGCTTTTATATAGTTTGTCCTTATGGCATTATTTTGTGCAGCAATTATTAGTGATTCAGTTTCTCTTTTGAGGTCTCCTTTTCTTAACCATGTCCAAGTCTTTTCATAGGCATGTGGAAGAGTTTTGATTGTATAATGTTTCAGTGAAAATAATAGAATCCTGGTATTTCTAGTAGAAAACAAGTGTCTCAAACTCAAGAGCTTAAAAGGGACCATGATGTCCGGGGGAAGAGGCAGATGAGAGTGGGCATGATTTCCGCCAGTTATAATTCTAATCTGCAATACACCTGATAAACTGCTATCAATTTTTTATCAAAATAAATACACATATGATAGTAAGTGGGATATGTGAATTAGTACAAAATGTAGGGGACTACATTTTCTGTAATTCTTTTGGTAAATTTCCTTTTTTTGTTTTGTTTATTTAACAATCCGCTTCTCAAAATTTTCTATAATATTCTATTCGTGTATATTTTCTGTCATGTCAGGTACACTTTCCCCATGCCAATATGAGTTGACAAAACTATTTCTGATAACGTTATAAAAACAAAACAAAAAGAATGTTGCGTGTTGCCTATCATCTCAAGTTCACCATCAACGCCAATATGAGTTGTCAAATCTAACCCTTCTCATGTTATGAAACAAAAGAAAATAAATCCTCATGTTCTCTTGTGTAAGTTAACCAAAATAGATTTTTGAAACAAAATGATGCACTAACGTTCTTATTATTAATGTTATAATATTAATTGTATATAGAATTGAATGATTTCTACTGTTCAGGTTTTGTTCTTAAAGTGAAAGCGACAGAAATATCAAAGTACATTAGACCCTCTCTGGGGAGAAACATGATCAGGGTCAAGGGACAAATAACCAAGCTTTAGAAAAATATTAGTCATAAAAACTGTTCTGACGAGTTCAACAGAAATTAGTTTTTAGACCTTTTAGAGGTTTAAACTAAAATTAACCATTCATAAAAATGTTACGGGCATACTCATTTTTTGGCAATATATATATATATATATATATATATATATATATATATATATATATATATATTGTGTATTTTAGCAAGTTGTTTTTAGGCAAGTTTTGTTAAAGACAACGGAATGTTTCTTCTTTATGATCTTCTGTTGTAGACGTTCAAGTCTTTTAGTGTTTTTATGATTTTATTCATTTGGATCTTTTGGCTTATTGAATTTGGAGAGTCTGTTTTAGAAGGGTCGTTTTAATAAATAACACTAACCTTAGCAACCCTCCAAAATAGACTCTCCTAATTGAATAAACAAAAAATCCAAATGAATAAAACCAAACAAACAATACAAACAGTACAACCAATAATCCCCTGGGGGTGATCAGCCAAATGGTTGAAAGCGCTGGGGTAAGAAATATGATACATATTCTTCACCATCTGGATCTCGATCTACAAAAAACTACTAGAAGACTTGAACATCTGCAACTGAAAATCATAAAGAAGAAATATTCCGTGGTCTTTAATAATACCTGTCTAAATAATATATAGTGGCTGCCATTTCTTTACAAAAAAGGTAATCTCATGAAAAGCACACATGGTTACTCATGTGAATCGTCAGGCCAAATTCATTTTTGCAAACCCTGCCGCGTATGTGGCATTACTCAGTACACGTGGATGACTTCTCAGACTTGTTGTAGACCAACATAATTGTCACAGAATTGACGCGAATTACCAGTAGGTTGCCTCGGAAGGACCTGTGTAAAATCAACCTGGGATTGTTTGCTGTCATGAGATCTCATATAAATAGCAAATCCGACTGCAAACAGACAGACCCTAAAGTTATATTTGATTTAGTTTCATTTGTTATGTGTTATTATCAGTTAAGCAAATTTTAAAATAGAAAAGAGAAATGTTATTTATAGGTTAAATTCCTGCAATCATTATACACGTATACCATGGAATTTCCTAGTATATTAAAGATTAAAGATTACCTGACCGCAAAATAATAGAAGTCGCTGTGTATATTACTATATACAGTATTTTGTGTTAGTTTACAAAGTGAAAGTTGTTTCTTTTTTCTTCTTTTTAAGTGAATTCTTATCTAATCGTGTCTAAGATAACAGCGTTAAAAATATCTTGAGAGAAGGAGACGTATAAATGACTGTGAAAACCCACTTGAGATATTAAAAAGAAATGGAAACAAGGGCGGGAACTCAACGAATAGATATATTAAGTTATTAAAATTTACGATGTAGAAACTGGCCATTTGGTCTTTGTTGATGTTAGAATACAGTAAAATAACATGTGTGTGTGTGTGTGTGTGTGTGTGGTGTGTGTGTGTACGTATGAAGGCAGCCCCGAAAAAATACTAATCTGTAATCTATACTATGATGCTGAAGTTTGTGTGTGTATGTGTGTGTGTGTGTGTGTGTGAAGGCAATCCGAAAAAATAGTCATCTATAATCTATACTATGCTGCTGAAGTCTGTGTGTGTGTATGTGCGTGTGTGCGTATGAAGGCAGCCCCCCCATACTAATCTGTAATCTATACTATGAGACTGAAGTCTATATGAGTGTGTGTGTGTGTGTGTGTGTGTATGTGTGTGTGTGTGTGAAGGCAGCCCCGAAAAAATACTAATCTGTAATCTATACTATGATGCTAAAGTGTGTGTGCATGTGTGTGAAGGTAACCCGAAAAAATAGTCATCTGTAATTTATACTATGATGCTGAAGTCTCTGTCTCTGTCTCTGTCTCTGTCTCTCTCTGTATTTGTCGGAAGATCACGATTAAACAGATAGTCCCAGAGACCTAGTGTTTTGCATAGATATTGATTGATTGATTTTAACGGCATGTCAACCAGTCTAGGGTTATTTTATGCTTAGACGTTAGTGAATCACATTCATTGTACATTCATATTTACATTTTTGTGTAGTTGTTTCTTCAGAGGCTTTTTGCACACGATCCTACCGAATACGAATCATTTCAAACAAATCTATTGGACCTATAGATGGGACCCAAACAGGTACTACCACTCCGGGTTTCAGTGGACCAGGGTGTAATGGCAATGAAGGGGTACTTCACACTCTTCAGATCCCTAGAATGGGTGCCTCACCATTGGGCACAGTTTAGTGTTAGACCAAGTACACCTCGTTTTGGGGCTTGTTACCCCCCTCTGCAAGGGATATAGCATATATTAAATCCTATCGAAAGGGAGAGCTCTTATCTGGATAATAAATGTAACTTTTTCATTTCTATATACTATTAATTAATATTAATCAATAATTAAAAGTGTTTTATAATTTGCTTGAAGCATTGTGTTTATATTAGTTTGGGGGTTGGTTTTCAAGGCTATCACAATGCAAGTGTAAATAAGGTAACTATGATGTTCACCTTTGATTTATTCTTAATGTTTCGAGATAAAGATCTCTTCGTCAGAATATTTCTGTAAGTCTGGAGCTGTTGCTAGGAATCATTCATTCTGTTTTGTGTTAATAATTAATTAATACGCAAATTAATGTAAATTTTATTTATTGAGCAAGTCTACATAAGCACCAAATTGAGTATCATTTCAAGAATTTAGGAGAATGTTGTGTTGAAAGAAAAACAAGTGGGAAACTAGTTGAATCTAAGTGTCTATTTACGTGTAAAATAAATAAAATCCATTAAAATAAACGGTAGAGTTTTGTCGTGGATAAAATTACAAATCGTAAAGAGATAAGTTGTTTAAGGTGAAGACAACCAGTCCGGCCAGCCAGTTTGACCTCAAATTCGCGAGTTTAAAATTTAATCGTTTTACAGAACTCTAGACAAATGGCCGGTTGTTATTTCGTCTGATTTGAATTACTCACCTTCAAGGGAGGTAATAAAGTGCCTTCATCGATATGTTGTATTGATTTACCATTAAGGAAGTATATATTAAATTTGATATGAGGTAATAGAAAATGAATTGATATAAAATAGATTTATTTTCAATAGCACAGCGTTTAATGCCTTTTTTTCTTCTTTCGACGCTTTCATTTAATAAAATACTTTAATTATGCCCATCCAAAATCTTATTGTACTTTTGTAGTTAAGAAAGAGTTCTCAGAACCGTAACAGGTGCAATTCTCATTGCAAGTAACCAATAAGCACCCCAGATGGGAGCTGTTTTGAAAGGAACACCTTTTGCTTTTCACGTTTACAAACAACATACGTTTTTTTTTGCATTAGAATTTCACAGTAAGATTTTTAAAAAGTTTGTTCATGTATATTTACAACCCAAAGGCACGTTTTTATACTAAAATAGTTTTACGGTGAAAAGCAAAAGGTGTTCTTTCAAAACAGCTCCCAGCTGGGGTGCTTATTGGTTACTTGGTCCGAATGTCAGAGTGTTTTGGTTTAGATTAAGCTAATATTCTATTATGGTGGTTGTATTCTACGGCATGTCAACCCTTGTTGGGTTATTTTATGCAGAAGACATTCTGTTCTATTCATAGTTGATAGAAATTCAGAACTTTTTTTAAAACTCAATTTTTAAAACACATTTTGTAATACTCATTTTTATCTATTTAACCGATAGATGTGATCCTAACAGGTAATGCCAATTCGGTTCAGGGTGGACCTGGGAGTAATGACGATAACAGGGTACTTTTCTTATCTACAGAAAGCGATATCAATATACGCTTAGGAAATCTATAGAAAGATTATCTATGATATAGAAATCTGATCTCTGATTAGATAAAGCGAGAATTCTTCCAATCTGTAGCCGTGTCAGTACTACTGTATAGCTGCACTAATTTGACTCAAATGAAACGATTAGAGAGAGATAAAAAGCTAGATGAGAACAATACAAGGATGCTGTCTTGCTTTGAATATTCTACCCAAGCCTAAATTATAAACGGGTGTTTATGTAAGCGCCGATGGATTTTGAGTATCTTGACTTTAACTTCGCATTTTTTTCATGGAAGTACACCATAGCTTACGTGTGGCTGAGTGACCAATTCGTAGTGTCCGTGGAGGTGGGGTAAGCTAACAGTTAATAGAACTGCAATAGAATCGGGAAGCCGAGTTCAAATTCCAGCTATAACTGTATTTGCTTCGCACTGACACTATGGGAAAAGCTAAATCCCTCCCCTAACAGCTATGGATTAAATAGGAGGCAAGCTTTGGTTGGCAATTTATCTAAGTGTAGGAAAACCCTGAAGTCAAAAAATCAGCTTCCTTGCGGTTATACCCTTTCTCGTAGGAATCGTTTTCGGAAGTAAAACCCCGAGGGTCAAATTCGGAGCTATTTATGTTGTTAGCCTCACTCCGTCACCAGTTACAGATAAAATAGGAGTTTAGCCTTGGTTGGCAACTTATCTAAGAGAAGGACAAACCTTAATAAAAACAAAAAGACAAAAAAAAAAAACAACAACAAAAAACAAAAAACAAACAAAAACGTTTCGTTGCGGTTATACATTTCTCCTGGAAATGGTTTCGGGAGTTAAACCCGGGGGTCAAATTCGGCGCTATTTATGTTTGTTAGCTTCACTCCCTCACCAGTTACAGATAAAATATGAGTTTAGCCTTGGTTGGTAACTTATCTAAGAGAAGGACAAGCGTTAATTAAAAAAAAACAAAAACAAAAAACGTTGCGTACGGTTATACATTTCTCCTGGAAATGGTTCCGCGAGTAAAAACATCGGGTGTCAAATTCGGAAGCTATTTATGTTGTTAGTTATCTGCATGTTGCACGTGCTCTCCTTTGCGATCTTATGCAATATGCAACTTACGATTACAGCTGCGAAGAGGGGACGTGGTGGGTGTTTTTGTTTTTTGTTTTTTGAGTGTTCGCTAAAATGCACAGGAAATTATCATCTTCAAAGCGTTTAAACTCTGAATGGGTTTATCTTTACACTTATGCGCCAAGTGGGTGATGTCACCAGTGCAGGAACGGAAATTAATTGCTTGTTTACAAAACGACACTTTAACAATCTAAAAAAAAAAAAATGGCGGTAGTTCAGAGAGGTGATCAGTGCATTAGGGAGACCAGCGTGAAGGAGTGAGGGAAGAAAATATGTATTGGTTGGATTTTACGGCATGTCTACCCTTAGTTCATTTTATACCAAATACATTTTGTTTTATTCATTTTTTATCTATTTAACCCATAGATGGAACCCTAACGGATACTACCACTCCGGGTCAGAATCGACCAGGGAGTAATGGCAATGAAGGGGTACTCCACACACCCAAGAGCTCCAGACCTGAAACCTCACTATCTGATGAAGTGGGAGGGGTCTTATCTCTCTGCGGGGGATACAGTCAGCTTATTCTAAGCCTCGCCGATAGGGCGGGTTAAAAAAGAATCGAGACTGAATTTATATTTGCCAAGACAGGAATAAACAATGGATAAAAAGTTACTTTTCTCCAAAATAACCCTACTTAACATTCAACAGACAGGAGCAAGTCCCCATGGCTTTGTGGTTAACAAATTGGACTACGACGGGTACTACCGCTCTGGGTCAGAGTGGACCAGAGATTACTGCAAATGAATGGGTACTCTACATTCCCCAGAGCTCCAGAACTGGAACTTTACCACTAGATGCAGTTTAACGTCATATCCAGGACAATACGACCCCCAGTCACTGTCTTCTTGCACCTATATGATAAAAAGGCGCGTGGTCTAATTGTTAGTTTTAAAATAATTACATAACTTATACAAATTAGGACAAATGGTCTTTGTTGTATCTGTAACTGCTTGTGTGGAGGAGTTAGTTGGTAGTGGTACCAATAGTTGGGAGGATAACGGGGTTCTTGACTTTCCCAATGGTATTAGTCCGAAAGTGAACGTAATAGCGAGATTGGAATTCGAACTCACGACGTTACCCACTAAAATTCTATCAGTTCATCTTGTCCCAACGTGTATATTATATTAATAAAACAAAAAATAATGAAAGCTAAAAAAATATGGTACCATTATAGTATGTGGCCTACCTTTTGAATGTGGTCTACAAAATCATGTCTCTCTTATAGCATGTGGCCTACCATAAAAAGCATATTATAAGGTTATAATAATAACTGTTAACCCTAACCCTAACCTTAACCATATTTCAGAATTTTAAAATATTTTAGAATTAAATAGATCTCTGATTCATGTAAATTATGGATAAATTATTTTTTAATTATTCTTAATTACTATATACAACTTATGACTGAATTGGATTTCTTGAAATTGAATATATGTGAAAAATAATTAGTTTCAATAAATTGCCTTCTACTTATATCTATAAATATACTCTTACTGAGATAGGACACATTCAAACCGGGTAGGCCACATACTATAATAGAATAAAAAAGGTAGCCATATACTATAACGGCACCAACAATATGTAGGTGTGACAAGACTTTCGGACCTAATTTCAAAGTTTAAATTCTATTCCCTATTAAAGAAAAGAGTTTTAATGAAATCTGTTCTCCTTAAGATTGAAAATAAAATGTACTGAGCATGTACTTTTGGTTAGGTTTCCATGTTTTTTTTGTCTATTATGTACATTTGGTTTAATGGTCACTTCCGGGTCCGCGCCAACCTGCCTATCTGACTGACTACTTCCTTGATGGTTAGTCAGCCATAGAACTGCCTGAGAGAACCATTTCTCATATGACTTATTTAGAAACCGGCTTTGCGGATAGCTTCACAGTACTTATCTATTCTTACTGGCTCGCCTCTTTTACTTTGTGTTATTCACGGGGTTTCATTTCTATCAGCACTTTTATACTTTGTTTTCCATATTTTCCATTTAAACCTTTTTCGCATTTATTCCGTTAAAAAAATTATTTGGTATTCTTTTCTTTTCTTTCTCTCTCGTTTCATTTCCCTATTCAATCCATTTGTCTTCTCCATTTCTCTTTTGTTTATTTTCCTTCGCTCTTCAATTATTTGGTTGGTTGATTGGCTGGATTCTACGGCATGTCAACCCTTGTTGGGTTAGTTTATGTCGAAGAGGTTTTGTTTTATTGATTCTTGTTGGGTATTCAATTTAAAAAAAACTCAATTCTTTTTTAACAGATTTAAAAAAAACTCATTTTTCATCTATTTAAACCGTAGATGAGAAAAACAGGTACTATCACTTCGGATTAGAGTGAACCTGGGAGTAATGGCGATGAAGGGATACTTCACACTCACTAGAACACCACAATTGGAACTTCTCTTTTAGACCCAGTTTAACGTGATACCCAGGATACTTTAATTATTTGGAGATCTTATCTTTTTTCTCTTATTTCTTTCACCTCACAGATTATTTCTTTGGTTTTCTCCCCTTCTTTTAACTTTGCCTCTTTCTATAATTCTTTGTCCTTCTCCTTCTCCTTTTCCTTTTTCTTTTCCCTCTCTCTTTAATCCTTTGTCCTTTTCCTTTTTCTTTTCCCTCTCTCTTTAATTTCTTGTTCTTCTCCTTTTCCTATTCCCTCTCTATTTAATTATTTGTCCTCCTTGATTTCTTTTTTCTTTCCTCTCTCTTTAATTCTTTCCTAGAACGCCATGTAACAATAATAAAGATATGTAATAGCGAAAGTGCGGATAATGTTTGACCCTCTCTCTCTCTCATATATATATATTACATTGACTATATATATATATATATATATATATATATATATATATATATATATATATAACCAGTCAATGTAATCCGTGTTGTTGGTATGCATTCACGGGGATATTTCTTTCCTAATTCCCTCATTTATTCTAAAAAAAAAAATTTTTGCCCCCTTTTTGCAACTATTAAACTATGTTGATATTTTTTACGTGTTCTATTCCGTATTTCTTTTATTTTCATCATTATACATTTTTATTCCTTTTTTTTTTTTAACTTTTATTCTTATTCTCATCTCTTTATTTTCTTCTCTCTATCTATTTTTTTTCACTTTTCGTCAATATCACGGTCTCCATTTCTTTTTCTTTTTTTCTTCGTTCTTTCTTCTTTTCTTTCAGTTTGTGTCTTTTGGTCGCAACCAAAACTCTGTGGCAGTGAGTAGTTCACATAACTGTTTGGAATCTTTTACGTCAATGTCCTGTGTATCTCTTCAGTCCATTGAAATTTCTTTGATCTTAAAATCGAACAAGGAATTGTAAATACTAAATTCAAAGCTAATCCAAAACCAAGCGTATAATCATCCCGCCTCCCCTGTCCGCCCCCTCCCCCCAGAAAAAAAGGAAAAAAGAAAGATCTATAGAGATGATCAGCACCGTTCTAAAAGATTAGACGTATAAATGTTTAGATGACATTACCATTCTGCTAGGTTAATTCTTATTAGTGTATAACTTGACCTTTCGTAAGTTAGTAATTACCTTCAATCTGATCGACATCGCAGATGCATCAAACGTGTTCCTAAAATATTAGTGTCAATTGCAGGTTTGTCTCGCTGGTTTGGTTTGGTTTGTTTTGTTTTACGGCATATCAACCCCAGTGGGTCACTTAATGCCGATAATGTTTTGAAATAAAGTCATTCTTAATGGATACTTAATTTTTTTTATAAATACATTTTTCTATTTAATCCTTAGATGGGACCCTAACAGGTACTACCACTCCGGGTCAGAGTGGACCTGGGAGCAATGGTAATGGAAGGGTGCTCTACATTCCCCAGACCTCCAGAACTGGAACCTCACCACAAGAAAGAGTTTAACGTCATTCCCAGGACATGTAGACCCTCTGCCACCGCCTTCTAGCATCCATATGATAAAAAGGGTTGGGGCTTGCCATAAAGATAATAGGGTTGGGGCAATCATATAGGAGCTAGGGCTTGATGTGACCAGCCGATTGATCGCGGAGGGGGCCTCTCCGATCGACCGTCTAGCCCAAGAAAGGACCAAAGTGGAGTATTGTCATGTGGAGTGTATCATGGACTGCTCAATCACCTGGGTTCTATCCTTAAGCATTACGGGTCACCTCCCACGGCCAACAGGTGGCCCCATTGGGGGAGTCTTACCCCTATGAAGAGGTGCAGTCGGTGCATTCTAATGCCCCACCGACAGGGCGGGTCTCGCTGGTAGAAGAATGAAAACAGACATGTGACGTTCCACCGAGATTTAAAGAAATCTCACGAGACTTCAGAAAACGACAAAGTTTTGTCTCTTCCACCCAGTAAGAATGTACACTCATAGAAATACCAATTTGGCCCTTACTACACGGACGGTCGGAGAGGCCCCCTCCGATCAATCGGCTGGTCACGTCAAACCCTAGAACCTATATGATTGTCCCAACCCTATTTTCCTTATGGCAAGCTCCACCCCTTTATCATATATGTGCTAGAAAGCTGTGGCTGAGGGTCTTCACGTCCTAAGTATGTCGTTAAACTCTATCAGATGGTTCTAGAGGTCTGGAGAGTGTGGAGTGCCCCTTCATTACCATTGCTCCTAGGTCCACTCTGACCCGGAGTGGTAGTACCTGTTACAGTCCCATATATGGGTTAAATAGAAAAACGTGTTTATAAAAAAATGAGTATCCATCAAGAATGAATTTATTTCAAAACTTTGTTGGCATTAAATGACCCTCCGAGGTTGATATGCCGTAAAAACAAAAAAAAAAAAAAAAAACAAACGACAAACAAACAAACAAACAAACAAACAAACAATAGAAATACCATACATACTCGTGTATAAGTCGTTTTCCTGTCACGGTCGAATTTTTGTTTTTGAAGCGAAGGGTTGCTCTATGTTTAATGTGGTTCTGATGCGGATGCTCTACTAACTGAACTAAACCGATCATTGAGACGTACTATTTTTCCAGATTTTTCACCAGATTTGTCACCCTAAAAGTTAGGGGGTCTGTTAAACACGAGTACAATAGAATTATTATTTTTTCCCCATGAGATACAGTTTAACGTCATACCCAGGACAGTAACAGCCTCAGCCATCGCCTTCTAGCACGTATAAGATAAAAAGGCTTGGGGGTTTGCCATTAGAGCAATACGGTCAAGACAATTATATACAATTTGTGTCAAGAAAGTATCGAGATTGTTTGTACTTTTAATACACCTTGTATTCTAAAAAATAACGTTCTATTCATTCTTCATTTCTATCTTGGTAAATACAGCTTTAAACTTGGTACTTTTTGACACTCCTTATATTCTGAAAAAATTAATGAATGTAACGTTATTTTTCTTCAGAATACAAGGTGTGTCAAAAAGTACAAAAACTCTAGATAATTTTTTTGACATATCTTGTAGGTGCTAGTTGTTTGGTTTGGTATCTTTGTTTAATGACATATTAAACTATGTGGGTTAGTTACATCCTTGTAGAAGAACAGCAGTGGTACTATTTAACTCATATCTATGGAGATTCGTGCCTTTCCCTAGGGTATTAGTCCGAAAGTGAATGTTTGTTTGTTTATTGATTTTAACGGCATATCAACCCGTCTGGGGTTATGTCATGCCTAACGGTTAGGAAGTTATAAATATCGTGTATTTATATTTATACATTTTTAGTAATTGGTTTTAAAAATGTGTTAGCATTATTGGGGATTATGTTGTATGGTATTGATTTGTTTCATGTCTATATTCTATGGTATAATTTTATTTCTCTCTCTCTCTCTCTCTCTCTCTCTCTCTCTCTCTCTCTCTCAAAAAAAAAAAAAAAAAAAAAAAAAAAATTGAACGTGATAGTGCGACTGGAGTTTGAACTCGCTTACTTCAATCTCGCAGGCCAGCCACGGGGATCGCCCTCTAAAAATAAATAACAGATAATGGTTTATCAAGCGAAGGAAAATGAAGGAAAGGCATAACTTTCCAAAATAGAACGGAAAAGATTTAAAAAAAATGTTTGGTAAAGATTTGAAGCCATGCAAAACAGAAATAAAAGGCGTGTAAACAAAACTGATAGCGATAAGTTTTTTTTATTTTTATTTTAATGAGATGAGGATGAAACCAAAAACCTGGGTGATACCCAAACATTAATCTCTGATGGAATTTTTTAAATACCTTCTTCGCCATCTTTATCATTTTATTAATTTCTTCCCCCGAACCCCCGACCCCAGCATATTTTATCGTCTTCATCCCACCATCTACCCTGGTTCATTTTTACATTCTTGCGATAAGTCAAGCCCTACCAATTTGGATTCTTCTAAATAAAAAAAAAGTTAATTTTCTTCTAAACTAAAATAATAATAATAATAATAATAATAATAATTAATAATAATGATAATAATAATGATAATAATAATAGTCCTTGAGACCTGAGAAGACTTGTTGTCACTCAGACTTCAGTAAAATACCATCAGCTAACGCTGATGTGAAAAACTCAAAAGGAATAATAATAATAATAATAATAATAATAATAATAACACTGCACTGCTGCAATCTGCCAGAATACTCAGAAGAGTCCTGGAGACCTGAGGAGACTTCCTGTCTCTCAGATTCCAGTGAAAGACCATCAGCTAATGCTGATGTGAAAACTCAAAAGGAGCAAATAATAAAACAAAATAGTAAATGTAGACTGTGCGGTAATAAAGATGAGACCGTAAATCATGTACTATGCGAATGTAGCAAACTAGCACAACAGGAGTACAAACTAGACACGGCTGGGTTTGGAAGGTGATCCACTGGGAATTATGCAAAAAATTTAATTTTGACCATACAACAAAATGGTATATGCATAAACCAGAATCTGTTCTTGAAAACGAAACGCATAAAATTCTCTGGGACTTTGAAATAAAATCGGATCACCTTATCCCAGCAAGAACACCAGACCTAGCGTTGATTAACAAAAAAGAAAGAACTTGTCAACTGGTAGATTTTGCAGTTCCAGCAGATCACAGGGTGAAGCTAAAAGAAAATGAAAAAATGGACAAATACTTGGACCTTGCCAGAGAACTGAAAAAGTTATGGAATATGAAAGTCAAAGTTATACCAATTGTAGTTGGTGCACCTGAAACGGTCCCAAAAGGATTGGAAAAGGGTTTGGAAAGTCTGGAAATCAGAGGAAGAATTGATACCATCCAGAACACTGCACTGCTGCAATCTGCCCTACTATTTACCCATAGCTGGAGGGAGAATAATTGGATTCATACATTTCTCAAGGGTATTAGCGCTATGTGAAAGGCAAATAGCTTCATGCAGGATTTGAACTTATCTCATCGTGTCCATATGTAAAGTGTATATTTATCTTTTGGAATACGACATTTCCATACTTTCGGTTACAGAGTGTCATTGCCACAGCGTTTGATAATACACAATATCTACTAATATCCATATATGGAGGCTCTCATCGTGTAATGGTTATCGTCGTAGGAAATGGACATAGTGACACGGACGAGGCTGCTTGCATTTCAAATAGCGCTGATACTATTGGGGAAGGCATACATTAATCTATTCTTTCTCGATATATGAGTAAATAGTAGGGCGGACTGGGCTCTTTAACCTTGGTTAGGCAATCGGTCTAGGAGAAGGAAAACTCTGAATTTCACTTAAAATTGACCTTGTGTCACGTCCTGCTCGTATGGAGGTGTTGGTAAATACATACTAATATCCATTTTGATTTATAAAGTTCAATTAGAAATAATAAAATTCTGTTATGTTGAATTGAGAAGAAACATATTTTATCAAAATCAAAAGTAGGTAAATTATACTTAGTTATAAATAAAGAGTACTCAATATCGGTGATAGAGCCTATGTAGATCCAAGTTGAATAACGTAGACACAGAGTCAACAGCACTTTGTCGCATGTATGCATTTACCCAAACCGTCCGTCACGAGCAGGATCATTTGTTAAGTGGAGTAAAGCTGGTTTGAATTCAGATTTTTCCTTCTCCTATACCGTTTACCTAACCAAGGTTAAAAATCAATCTGTCCTACTACTTACCCATAGCTGGGAGGGGGGAACAGATGATGGATCCATGCCTTTACCAAGGGTGTTCGCGCAAAGGGAAACGCAAACAACCTCGTCCAGGATTTGAACTAGGATCGCAGATTCCATTTCAACGATGATGACCGTTACGCTAAGTGCTCCTCATCTCGTACGCGTGCACACGCACCGAAAACACACACACACACACACACACACACACACACACACACACACATATATATATATATATATATATATATATGAAGAAAAAGTGGAAGTAAATCCGACAATATGTAATGTTATCAAAATTGAAAAAAACACATTTGTTTATGAAACTTATGTTTTTTCAATTTTTACATTATATATATATATATATATATATATATATATATATATATATATATATATAAAGTCAAAATCAAATATATCAATGTATCCTATTTCTTGGTGTGCTTTCTTTATTTTTCTTTTTTCCATTTCTTCTCTTTTATCATTTCTTTATTCTTACAAAACTTCTTTTCTTGGTTCTTTCCATTAACCTATTTGTTCTTTCTTTCTATTATCATTTGATTATTTCTCTCCTCTTCTTTCTTTCTCTCTCCATCCTCGTCTTTTTATCTTTCTCAACTTCTCTCTCTCTCTCTCTCCTTTCTTTCTTTCTTTCTTCTTCTTTCTTTCTTTCTCCCCCTCTCTCTCTCACTTACCCTCCCCTTCTTCTCCTCTATGACAATCCATTTAGAAATGATTAATATTCGCCATTAAATTACTCATAGAGATTTGAATTGCCGTTAAACAAATAAACCCAAACAAACCTTTCTCTTTCTTTCTTTCTCTCTCTCTCACTCTTTCATTATCTTTCTTTCTTTCTCTCTCACTTTCTCTTTCTATCATTCTATTATTTTTCTTTCTTTCTTTCTTTCTTTCTCTCTCTCCCTCTCCCTCCTCTCTCTCTCTCTCTCTCTCTCTCTCTCTCTCTCTCCTCTCTTAATCTATTTCTCTCTCTTCTCGCCTGTGACAGTTGAACATTTCGAAATGAATCAAATTTTGGCATTAGATAACCCATAAGGAGTTAAACAAATAAACAAAACCATCCTTTTTCTGTCTGTCTATCTCCCCCCATTTCTCCCTCCATCTCTCTCTCTCTCTCTCTCTCTCTCTATATATATATATATATATATATATATATATATATATATATATATATATTTGTGTCTGTGTGCGTGTGTGTTTTTACTCACATGTTCCTCACTTTCCTTTTCTTCCATTTTATCTTAATCACACACATTTTTTCTATTTATTTCCATCAACATTTCTCCCTTCCCACATTTCTTTCTGTCTTTCTTTTATTCTTTCTCTTCAGATTTCCCTTTACCATTTATTCATTACAAGGGATATCTTCTTCTCTTGAAATCCCTTTTCTTTAGACATGAAGAAAAAAACTTTAAACTGTCCGTCTAAGATTCCCATATCCTTCTTTTATGATTCTATCTTTCTATTGACGTTGTTGTTATTTGAAACATTTGGCCGACTACATCAACGCACTTCTTTTTAAACTTGCCAGAAAAGAACAAGGTTCTGTTTGTAGTTTATTTCAAACTAATCTCTTTACTATTGTAATAATTTTATCTCGTTTTTGGAGTTATCTGAACTAAGACTTTTTCTATGAAAAACAGCATTGATATATTGAACTCTGCAAGGAGAGTCTTGTGTTAAAGAAGACTCCCTTGTTACTTATCTGTGGTATCCAAGGGGGAGATAACCTGTTCATGATAAACCATTACACACACACACACACACAAATATATATATATATATATATATATATATATATATATATGTGTGTGTGTGTGTGTGTGTGTGTGTGTGTGTGTGTGTATTTGGGCAGCAATCTAATCAGCTCCTTACTTTACCGCAAAGATCCTTGTGCTACTCATACGCTGAGTTGGCGAGGACAGGTATCGAACTAGGAACCTTGTGGTTTCTAGCCGAACGCTCTACCGACTGAGCTAAACCGGCCCATTCGGGGTAATACCCCCTAAAAGCGTGTACTGAGTATGACACTAAACTGCATCTGATAGTGAGGCTCCAATTCTGGAGATCGGTGTGTATGTGTGTGTGTGTGTGTGTGTGTGGAGTCACCCCTTTATTGACATTACTCCCAGGTCCACACTGACTCGGAGTGGTAGTACCTGTTAGGGATCAATATATATGCCAATAGATTTGATTTTAGAATTATCAGTATTAGATAGAAATAGTTCAAACCTTATAGCTGTGCGATTATTATTCAATCGGAATAGTTGCTTGAATCTGTATAATTGCTTGCAAATTATTAGTATTAGATAGGAATATTTGAAACTGTGCGTACAAATTATTTGTATCAAATTTCAGCATTAAATGACCCGTAAGAGTTTGATATGCTGTTAGACAAATATATATTTACCAACCCTCCACACGGGCAGGATGTGATACAAGATCAATTTCTTAAGCGGAATTAAACTGGTTTGAATTCAGTTTTCCATCTCCTAGATTGGTTACCAAGTCAAGTTTAAAGAGCCCATTCTGCCCTATTATTTACCCATAGCCGGAAGGTGAATAGTTGGATGCATATCTTTCCCAAGAGTATTAGCGGTATTAGCGCTGCTGTTAGACAAATTGATCAAAGTAATTTCCTCGTGTCCTTGATGTTGTTAATACAATGTTTCGGCCGATCTATTCTTCAGCTCTCATCAATCCGTGAGAAAATAAAAGGAAATTATTTTTTCTTTACGACAAAGCAAAACACACACACAAAAGAATCCCGAAAGATATGACGACAGAAAATGGTCGCGAATATAGCAACCTTGATCCTGTGCTACTCATACGCTGAGTTGGCGATGGCCGGTATCGAATTAGGAACCTTGTGGTTTCTAGCCGAACGCTCTACCGACTGAGCTAATACTCGGGGTATATAACCAACACCCGTTTTGTTAAACAAAGAAAACCTCATAGCGTTGAAATCTGTAATTGCTTCAGTGTTTCCCAGGGTGGAAAAGTCGATATATCGTTAAAGTTGTGGAAACATTGCCAATTTCTTTTTGGGACATTAGACATAGGGATTCATAAACGGTTGAGTGCATATTGTGAATAACATTGTAACACATTTATTTGAGCTTTATCCCTTTTAATGTACTTAAGCCAATGACGAAATTATCAAGATATAAAAAAATACAAGACTTTTTAATACGAAGTTCAATCCTAAAATAATCCTGCAAGAGCTTCAGCTGTTCAGATTTAAAAAAAAATATTTTGGTTACCATTAGCCCAGGTAAATTAAAAAAAAAGTTACCATTACATGCAAATACAGGTGAACATAAGGGTTTATATGTTTTGAATAAGCGCTAGCAAAATTCCATCTCTCTCTCTCTCTCTCTCTCTCTCTCTCTCTCTCTCTCTCTCTGTCAGATATATATATATATATATATATATATATATATATATATATACACTTACGTATGTCTGTTTACATATACATACTTATTTCTGTTAATATATATCATTTATGTATACTCATGTATGTCTGTTTATATATAGTTACTTATGTAAGTCTGTTTACACACACACACACACACACACACACACATACTTACGTCTGTGCGTATGAATATATATATATAGTTATGCGTATCTTCTATCTATCTATCTATCTATCTATATATATATATATATATATATATATAATATATATATAAATATATTCTTATTTTTAAGTATGTATGTTTATATATATATATATATGTATATATATATATATATATATATATATACTTATATATGTATCACTATATACATGTATGTACATAGTTTTGGATGTATGTTTATATATATATCCTTATGTATGTGTTCTTCTATATAGATACTACATATATGTGTGTATGTGTATTTCCATATGTAAATACTTAATATTTATGTGTGTGTGTGTGTTTCGCGCGCATGTGTGTGTGTGTGTGTGTGTGTGTGTGTGCTTGTGTATGTGTAAAGACTGATTCTGAATGTACACTCGTGAAATTAGTAAATCCCCAGACATTCAAGAATGCGTAAAAGCTCTTGTAATTGACTGGCCGTTAACGTGCTCATTTTACAAGCTATTGACAGTGAGTTTACACCTGTCTGGTTTGTCGATTAACCGCACCCTGTGCTAAAAATGTGCTTTTATGCAAGAAATATCTTCCGAGCAGTGTTTATATATTTCCAGGCAACCAAACAACGAGTATTTTGGGAAATATGAAAGAGAAATATTCTGACACAGCCAGTGACTTCGTATCTTATTTTCCTTTACATAAATGTTTCCCAAGGGAATCGGGGGTTGGGACTTATGTGGGGGACTGGAACAAAGATTATTTCGCAGAAGAGTGTTCAGGTCAAATTAAAAAAAGAAATCTGGTTTCATCAGATTATAATAAAAACTTCTCTCTTTACAATTAATGAAAATATTAACACAAGATTAATTGATTGATTTATTTTAACGGTAGAGATGCTGATAGGAACACATCCTGCGTCCCTGACGCACAAAAATCTAAAAGGATAAAATAATATCCATGCATCCCAGTGTTTTTTTTATTACCCCGCCATTTCAAGGTAACTGTATATAAAGTAAAGTAAAAGTAAAAGTAAAGTCGACGGGGAGACCTAAAGTCGGTATCAGCCAGTCAGTGAGGGAGTCTATCCCCTTTTCAATAGCGCTAGACCAAGGAGATTGTTTTTTAGCATCTGAGGTGGAGCGCCACACCTACCATCAGCTCTTTACTTTACCGTACAGATCCCTGTGCTACTCATACGCTGAGTTGGCGAGGACCGGTATCGAACTAGGAACCTTGTGGTTTCTAGCCGAACGCTCTACCGACTGAGCTAACCCCTGCGTCCCTGACGCACAAAATATAAAAGAACGCAGTAAAAATTGTATCCATGCGTCCCAGTGTGTTTTTTTATCCCCCACCATTTCAAACTAACTGTAATTTCATTAGTTTCTTAGAAACGAATTAGACAGGATAGGTTACAAGTTATGAGTTAGACGGCTTTAGTTGTTTCCTTAGATCATAAATAAAAACCCTACAATCTATTAAGACATTTTAGTTGGGACCTATAAATTTTTCCGGGAACTCATTCAAAGCAAATATGTGCGTTCCAGGATGCACTAAACCAAAAATCTAACAGCATCACTCGTCTAGGGTCATTTTATGCAATGAGGTTAGGTAATTGGGTTCAATAACCCAAGACAACACCAAGACAAGAAGACTAGAGAATTCGGCCCAG
The DNA here is from genome assembly GCA_023376005.1 of Doryteuthis pealeii. Lineage (NCBI taxonomy): Eukaryota > Metazoa > Mollusca > Cephalopoda > Myopsida > Loliginidae > Doryteuthis > Doryteuthis pealeii. Next base: position 72,813,870 of record CM042140.1, on the reverse strand, counting down.
ATAGAAGTTTAGAAGATGGTATTTGCCTCTCATCCCACTTATGAGGGCATGGCACAGGAACATTTTTATGTGGGCCCACCCACAAACCGAAACTCATGGGTGGTAGGCACAAAAATGCGTTGATTCCGTCGGCATTCCCCCTCAAGGGGGGCGCCTCAGGCACTGGGCAATAAACCCAGCCCTGTCCCTTTAAATCAAAGGGACAGGTATTGCATGGGGGGATAGCCCCCTATGATCAACGCTGTTAATTTTACTTATTCGGTCCAGAGGCCGAAACACTCTGGAACAGGCCCGACGGGCCTTTGCCGTCTAAGCAATCATAATTGTACGTTCATATATACATTTTATGTAGCAGTTTTTTAAGTGCTTTTTTTGCCCATGGTCCTATCAAATACGAATAATTTTTAAATAGATCTATTTGGCTTAGAGATAGGACCCTAATAGGTAATACCACTCCGGATCAAAGTGGACCTGGGATTAATGGCAATTAAGATTTACTATACGCCCCTCAGATTTCCACAATTAGAGCCTCACAATTAGATACTGTTTACTGTCATACTCAGGACACCCTCTTTTCCCCCTTCTGTTGGGGATACAGTCAGTTTTTTAAAGTTGGTTGGATTTTACGGCATGTCAATTCTAATTGGGTTATTTTGTGCCGAAGACATTTTGTTTTATTTATTCTTGTTGGGCATTTTTTTTTTTCAAACTCAATTTTTAAAAACACATTTTTAATCTATTTAATCCATAGATGGAATCTTAACAGGAAATTTAATGTCATACCCAGGACACCCTCTTACCCCCACTCTGTTGGGTAGACACTCAGTGTATTCTTAGCTTCTCTAATGAGGGAACAAGATTTAGGAATAAAGTAGCAGCAACCATCATCTTTCAAAAGATAAAAAAATTGAAGCATCCACAAATAAAGACTCTACGTTCCCTAGGGATGGGGTGCGTATGATTTATGAAGGGGCGTTGATTTATATAAAAAGCATAATTTGGAGGCGGGAGACGTCACCGAAGTATTTTGGTTAAGCCTTTGCAAAAAATGTGTGACTTATATTCTCTCGTTTTTATATACAGTGGTACCTTGCTTTGCGACTTTAATTTGTTCCTCTCGTAACCCAGTTTCCTTGTATATCAAATTAGTTTTCCCCTCTGAAATAAACTGGAATACCATAACTCTCTTCAAGCCCCACCCAAAAACTCCCTAATATTTTGTTTCATCAAAAAAACAAAAAAAACAACAAAAGCTTTGTTTAAAAACATAATAAAAAAGAATGAAATGTGTTGTAAGATTTTTTGCGTAATAAATTTTAAAACTTAAATGTTTTTAGTGAAATTATTAACATAAGCGTATCTGAAGCTTGCTCGTATCACAAACTTTAGCTCTCAACCTCCCCCCTAAAAAAAAAACACAAAGCAAAAATTGACCGAAATGACAGCTGGTAACTGGGAAAACTCGTAAGTTAGGGTACTCGTGAGTCAAGACACACACACACACACACACACAACACACACACACACACACACATATATATATATATATATATATATATATATATATATATATATATCGAAGAATAGCAAATAAGACAAGTGTTTGCATAGAAAAGTGCTCAATGCTAAATTAGTAGAGCAGGTTTAAAATCTAAAATACAAGATTATGGGACTATTTTACCGTTACTCAAGTTTCATGTGTATTACGCAATCGTTACACGGGTCTCTCTCTGTCTGTCTGTCTGTCTGTCTCTCTCTCTCTCTCTCTATATATATATATATATATATACCATGAATTGTTCGCCCGAAAAAAATAACTATGAAAATTCTTTGATTATCTTTTGTCTTCAATCTGAATACCTACATCTAAACATCTAAGATATGAACATGGAAATGTGTGTATATGTATATGTGTGTATGTGATTATAAGTATGTGCTGATAAAAGATAAACAGATGCTCATGTGTGTAGAATAGATAACAAGATAAAACAAAAACCTGAATATTATAAATAGCAAAACCGCTAAAGAGAAGCAGATGCCATTTCATCTGACCCGAAACTTTAACTAAAAAATATGGATACCTTATGTGATGCTGGGGAATGAAAGGATCTCCTCCCAGTACCCTTATTGTTTTTTTTAATGACTTTTCTCTTTCCTTCTTTCTTGATATCATAGTGTTCCTCATTTCTTTTGGATTGGATTGTTGTTCTTCGTACTCGTTAAGAATTTCAGTTGATATGTAAATTATGTACGAACATAAAAAAAAATTCACATTCTACGTATCACTTTCTCCATCTCTATGTATATCTTTATTACATCCTCGTTATCTATGTTAGTTTCTCATGGAAAGTAGAGAGTGAAAGAGATTGGAGTGTGTGAAACGTATTTGTATGTCAAATCTCATAAGAAGCGAGCCAGTTGCTTCAACATCTTGGCTCTCAATAAATTTAAATTGTGTCAAACTTTCCCTTTCTTAGAAATCTTATTTAAAGAAAATTAGAAATCTTTATTTAAATAGGGATGGATAAAATTAGGAAAAGGACATGGATGCCGAGATTGGGGGTGGATAAGTCCCCTTAAGAAAACATTGTGATATTGTAAAAAGTACCTGGGGTCATTCCTAAAATGAGGTAACCAAGTAGAGAGTACCCGGTACTAGTTGTATTTTTGTAATTTAACCATTGTAGTTCATTTAGACAATAACGAAATGAAAAAATATTCTGATTAATCATTATTCTAATAACTTCATTGCAATCTATTACAGAAACTACACAACTTATAAGATAAATTACTGGGCAATTTTATGTTGGATTATTTAATATATAGGGTGTGCTACAATACACCACTTAAATTTATAGACTAAGCGAGGTCACGTGGATTAAACCTCAGCCAATCAACAGCCCGAATGCGTGGCTGGTTGACTACTTAATCACTGATACAGAGAGGCGTCCATTTGCAATCATTGACGAAGGACTTGCAATACCGAGGAGCACCAAGGAACAACCAAAGGATTATTTACCAAGGATTTCAACTGGACAAGCGCTCTTGCTTGTAGCCTAAAGGATGGCCCATAAAATCGTAATTTTTTGTTATGATTTTATTTTTTCAAACCTGGTTGTATAATGTTATTTTGTATTTTGGCTTTATATAGTGCAATGAAAAAAAGATATTATCAGCTAATAGAAAATAATTGCAAATAATTTGGCAGTCTTCGCCAAAATAAGACATCAGACTTTCAAACTAATTCCTCGTGCACTTAGAAGAGAAGTAAAGAAAGCACTTTATAGAAATTAATTAAAATGCATCTGCACTGACGGTAATTTAATTATATCTTGATGCATACAGCAAAGTGATAAATTATGCACATTCCTTTTTTTGGAAACTTGAGATGTATAACACATGTTTACATAGGCGATTGCAAATATGTAAATGCTTTTCGAAATGAATATTTTCTTAACCGTGTGGCAAATGGAAATATTCACAAAGGAGAAGCATCATAGATTTAAGTGAAAGTGATAACGGAGATGGTTATATGAGAGATGAAGATGAAGTCGTCGGGGCGGCCTAATGTTGGTATCAGCCATGCAACGAGGGAGTCTATCCCCTTTTCAATAGCGCTAGACCAAGGAGATTATTTCAGCGTCTGAGGTGGAGCGCCACACCTACCATCAGCTCCTTACTTTACCGCACATATCCCTGTGCTACTCATACTCTGAGTTGGCGAGGGCGGGTATCGAACTAGGAACATTGTGGTTTCTAACCGAACACTCTACCGACTGAGCTAACCCGACCCTTCAATATATATATATATATATATATATATATATATATATATATATATATATATATATATATATATATATATATATATATATATATATATATATATATATATATATATATATATATATATATATATATATATATATATATATATATATATATATATATATATAGAGAGAGAGAGAGAGAGAGAGAGAGAGAATTTATGAGGGAAGAAGAAAGTGAGAAGAAAGATGTATGTAAAAGAAAAAAAAAAGATGTTCACATGAGACAGAAAGCGAAAGAAAGAAAGTTATACGAGGATCGATTGAAAAGTTCATAGGCCGACCAAGATACGCTCATTGAATGTGACCAAAGGAGGTTATTCAGCATAGTCCCCCTTGGGCTCCACACACTTTTTCCGTCGGTGTTGCTGCTTGGATTTCATTGGTCCCTATATAACTTTTCAAATCACTCTCGTACGAGAGAGAGAGAGAGAGAGAGAGAGAGAGAGAGAGAGAGAGAGAGAGAGAGAGAGAGAGAGAGAGAGAGAGAGATGTGCTTATTAAAGAGGAAGAAAGAAAGAGAGGTTGGCATGCATAAAAGTAGGAAGAGAATATATATATATATATATATATATATATATATATATGTGTGTGTGTGTGTGTGTTTGTGTATATATTAATTAGGTTTATTTGGGCAACATCATTTCGTTCAAACAAATTTGGTTAAAAATAATGTAATCCTTATTGTTTTCAAGTTTTTTTTTCTTTCAAGTTTTCTAACAATTGTTCTGATGTTAGCATCTTGAAAGGTGTTAATCAGTTGTCCGAAAGGGATAACATTAGTAAACCAAGTACTATAGTAGTTGGGATCAGACTTAGATGAATAGAGGTAGATGGGATCATACCAATATACATAGAGAGGTAGGTTGGATCACACCTATGTAGAGGAAGATGGAATCATATCGAAATAGATAGGTAGATGGGACCGTATCTAGATAAATAGGTGTATTGGATCATACCAAAATTAATAGAGAGGTAGATATGATCATACCGAGATAAATTAAGGTAGATGGGATCATATGAAAATAGAGAGGTAGGTTGGATCACACCCATGTAGAGGAAGATGGAATCATACCGAAATAGAGAGGTAGATTGGATCATATTTAGATTGATAGGTATATTGGATCATACCAAGATAAATAGAGGTAGATATGATCATACCGAGATAAATGAAGGTAGATGGGATCATATCGAAATAGAGAGGTAGATGGGACTGTATCTAGATAAATAGGTGTATTGGATCATACCAAGATTAATAGAGAGGTAGATATGATCATATCTAGATAGATAGGTATATTGGATCATACCAAGGTAAATAGAGAGGTGAATATGATCATACCTAGATAAATAAAGGTAGATGGGATCATACCGAAATTGTGAAGGTGAATGGGACCAGAACGAGATAGAAATGAAGAGATAGACATGATCCTACTGAGATAGAGAGGTAAGTGTGATCAAACCGAGACAGAGAAGTAGATATTATCAGACCCAATAGAGAGATTGACACGGTCATATTGAGACAAACAGAAAGATAAATATGATCCTAGTGGGGTAAATAAAGGGATAGATACGATAAGACCAGGATAGACAAAGAGACAGATATAATCGTGCCGTGATAAATAGTCGGCTGTCAGTTCTTTTTTTTTTAATATACATCTACTTAGAATTCTACGTATGCACCTGGGAGGTTAAATACAATGTTCAGGAGGTTGCTAGCATGAGTCGACTCTTTCATTCCTCAGCGATGAGGGTTGGAACTGTCAGCTGGCAAAGTGTTTGTGTGGGAAGGCGTGGACTATGAGGAAGAGAAAAACAGTGTCTGGAAATATTGTGATACTTGATTTTTTCCACCTTGGATGAACCCCCCCCCCAAAAAAAAACCTTTAGCAAACAGCGATGCTCTTAGGGGTGCAAGTACGCATTCTAACCTGGTAGACAAATCTTAACAGAGTATATAAGCAGAGATAGTACACCTTGATAGTATCTGGTGGGCTCATATATATATATATATATATATATATATATATATATATATATAATATATATAATTATATATAAGTAACAGTGCTCAATATTATTGATAGAGCATTTATATTTGGTCTGAAGATCGCATTGGCGAGAAACTGTCAGTAACCAGCCACTGTTGACTTCATGTAAACGCTAGCTTAACTTATATATATATATATATATATATATATATATATATTTCCGTAGTTAGGATCTTTTCACGTGTGGATTAACCAAGCTGATGCAGGTAGACCATAAGGAGAGCTCAATGTGCCTAATACCAGTGAGTAGAAGGACAGAGCAAGATATTTAGTAAATGAAGGAAAAACACTAAACTTGATTCATTACAATAATTTATTTCAACCGTATTAATACGGCATCTTTAGGTAATCACAAGAGTAAGAGTCATGTTCTTGTGATTACCTGAAGATGCCGTATTAATACGGTTGAAATAAATTATTATAATGAAGCAAGTTTAGAGTTTTTCCTTCATTTACTATATATATATATATATATATATATATATATATATATATATATATATATATATATACCAAGTTAGTTATTGTAATGATCCTAAGCAGGCCCCCTTTTAATATCGAAATATTAAAATTGGTATTGCCCATATTGAGAGTTCAATGAACCATAATTGGGGAATTCATCAGACCGCTCTTCGCAAAAGACAGTCTGTTGTAGCCGATTGACAGCGGTGGAAATAAATTTATAACTATTAATATGACCGGCATTTAAGCATTTTCTGTTCTAAAAGCTGAATCCAGTATCATTCATAGTATTAATTCGAACATAACGGGTAATTCAACTGTATTCTTCTTAAAATAATGGAGATTCGGTGTCTGTCTGTAACCGAAACTATCTCACTGCTTACGTTACAATATCAGAGTATTTGATTATAGTGAAATCATTAAAACATAGAATAAATCTTATACATGAACGATGTCTCTATGAAAATCTGGGTTATATTTGAATCAAAACAGCCCATGTTATTAGTGCGTTTAAAATCCTGCAGGGTGTCTTATATATCACTAAGAAATAAAGGTTTATATAATATATGGTGTGGTTAATTTGCATACTGCTTTAACAAAACTGGGTTTGATAAATAATTATTTGGTGTTATTGATCTCTAACATTATTCTTTTTATTCTCTTGCGTATTAAAATTAATCCCATCAATGGTTTTATATAGAAACCTATTAGAATATGATTAAAATAAGTGTGATCTTTTTATATGTGTTTGTTAGTCTTTAATATATTTAATTACATTAGAAATTAAATACTTACGCTCCGAGAGCGAATATTCTTGCTAGTATATATAAATGTGAAAAAGACAAAAAACAAAACAAAAAAAAAAAACAAAACAAAAAACAAAAACAAACAACAATTCGTAACAGGAGCCTCACCATCCAATACTGTTTAGTGTCATACCTATGACACCACTTCTTGGGGTGATTCTTACCTCCTGCAGGGGAATACAGCCAGTTCCACCAACAGGTCGATATTATTTTTTTCATTTATTATCATGAAAATAATTAACACTGACCATCGGGCAGCTCATGTAGAGTAATGGTTAGCAAGTTAGATCAGTAGACCATTGTCAGTGAGTTCGATGCTCACTGGGTGTCACATACTTCTGGCTTTGTTCCGCATCTAACCTACGCTTAGTAAACAACTATATCCATTAGGAACTTTGCACTTACTTGGCCATTCGTTTATTACACTTACCATGAATGTTTAGTCTCACAATAAAGATTGATATTAGTGTCAGAGTGAAAATAATACTAGTCAACTTTGTAGTAGTAGTAGTAGTAGTAGTAGCAGCAGTGACACCACTAGTAGTAGTAGTAGTAGTAGTGGTAGTAGAAATGTGTATGATAATGAAGGAAGCCAGCCACACCCACGTGGGATCCAATGGTTCTTGGTATGTAACATTTCAGATCACGGCGTCATCCACATTTAATCTTTATCTTCATCATCTGAACCAACCCAGCTTTCTACATTGCCTCACCAGCCTCTTTTATCTCTCTATCACCCCTCTCTCTCTCTCTCTCTCTCTCTCTCTCTCTCTCTCTCTCTCTCTCTCTCTCTCTCTCTTCCTCTCTCTCCAATTTATTTTTTTTCTTGATTTTTTCTTTTTTCTTTCTCGAAGTGCAGTCACTTCGCCCGTTCCCATCCCAGCTTTGCGTATTTTAGAAGGCCGACTCGCCAAACGTCTTACACGCCTAAATTTCAACGCACACACACACACACACACACACACACACACACACACACACACACACACACACACATGCATGCATACACGTACACACGCACGCACGGGCACGCATGCACAGGCGTTTATTTATATATAGGGGAGGTATAAAAGTATTGTTTAATCGGCCGTTCTTAAGCAGATACAACTTCCTAACGTTGTGACCGTTTAAGGCGAACGTACAAGCCTACTGCACTGTTGTTTTTTTTCTTTTATATTTCTGTCTTTTTTTTTTACGTTTTGTCTTTTCTTTCTTCTTTCTTTCTTTCTTTCTTTCTTCTTATTGCAATGGCATCGTATTCTTCATTTTGTGGTGTATTTAACCGGTTGAAATATCAACTTGAAATTGAGACCGCCCTATCGCTTGGGGCTGTAGAATACACCGTCTGCAGAGGGTAAAATCACCTTCCCACCCCCCAAAAATAAAAATAAATTTTGCCACTTGTTGGTCGTGGGTAGGGGGCGACCCGCAATGCTTAAGGACGGAATCCTGGTTGCTGAGCAGTCCATGACATGCAACGCTCTACTTTGGCCCTTACTTAAACTAGACGGACGGTCGAAGAAGCCACCTCCGATCACTCGGCTGGTCACGTCAATCTCTAGCACCTATATGATTGTCCAGGCATTGCCCTTATGGCAACCCCAACTCTTTTTATCATCCATGTGCTAGAACGCAGTGGCTGATGGTTTTAGTGTCCTGGGTATGACGTGCCGGTAAACTGCATCTAGTGGTGAAGTTCCAATTCTGGGACACTGGGGAATATGGAGTACCCCTTTATCGCCATTATTCCTAGATCCACCCTGAACCAGAGTGGTAGTACCTGTTAGGGTTCCATCTAAGAATAAAAAAGAACAGTTTTAAAATTATTAGTATTTGATAGGAATACTTGATACCATATGATCGTATGCAAAGCTAAGAATAATTGCATGAAACCATGTACTTGTGTATAAATTATTAGTATTAGAGATATTTGCCTCTCATCCCACTTATGAGTTCGTGACACAAGGACATTTTTATGTGGGCTATAGGGAATACGAAATGAGTTGATGAAGAGAAATAACAAAGACACAGCTGTTTTGAAGTATAGATCAAGACTTTATTCATTTGCCCGTCCAGACGCTCAGAACTTTTTTTATTTAATTTAAATCCCCACAAGGCCCACCCACAAGCCGAAGCTCATGGGTGGTAGGCACAAAAAAATGCGTCGATCCCGTCGGCAATCCTCCTCAAGGAGGAAAACTCTGAATTCAAACCTGTTAAACTCTGCTTAAGAAATTGACCTTGTGTCGCATCCTGCTCGTGTGGAGGGTTGGTAAATATATGTATGATCCAACAAGGGTTAACATGTAAAACCAGCCAGCCAACCTTTACTTTTCCTATTTTCCCTGCCATACCCCCAAGGAACATCGTGTTTTAAATTATATATACCGTTTTTATTGACTTTAAAATATTAGTTTTCCTCTTCCCGTATGCTTGATCGGAATGTAAATATTTTAGATTTATGCAAAATTAAAATGTTGCTCGCTTTAAGAATCGATTCGGAACAGACTCTACTAATTTTCTCCAAAAAACAATAAAAATAACTCTTTCATCTTCAGCATCATAAAATTAAACAACCTAGGGCCGGCTTAGCTCAGTCGGTAGAGCGTCCGACTAGGAACCACAAGGTTCCCGGTTCGATACCGGTCCTCGCCAACTCAGCGTATGAGTAGTACAGTGATCTGTGCGGTAAAGTGAGGAGTTAATGGTATGTGCAACGCTCCGCCTCAGACGCCAAAACAATCTCCTTGGTCTAGCGCTATTGAAAAGAGGATAGACTCCCTCACGGTTCCCAGCCGAACACTCTACCGACTGAGCTAAACCAGGCATTGGAGGGGAAATAGAACTACCATTTTGAACGCGTTTATTGTCGCAGTCCAGCTTATTCGCCACAACGACATGGGAACTTCCCGTCTGTTGAATGTTAAGAAGTCTTAATTTGGAGAAAAGTAACTTTTCATTCATTGTTTATTCCTGTCTTGGTAAATATATCTTCAGTCTAGATTCTTTTTTTTTTTAACCCGCCCTATCGGCGAGGCTTGAAGTAAGCTGACTGTATCCTCCGCAGAAACCATATAATGATTAGTATTCGATAGGAATACTTGAAATCAAACAACTGTATGCAGATTGTTTGTATTAGATAGAAATATTTGATATCATATAACTGTGTGCAAAGAGCTCTAAAGAAACAACTACACAAAAATGAGAATACAAATATACAATGAACGTGATTCCCTAACCTCTTGGCATAAGTAACCCGAGACCGGTTTGTATACCATTAAAATCAATCAATCATTATGTGTGTCATTCCTCTGTCTCCTTAAATGGAAAACTTAGGAGAAAAAGGAATGTCACATCGTAATATGCAACATCGTAGTATGCGAGTTCGAACTACCAGTTCGAAGATACCCCCTACTCTGCCAGCGGTTTACAGTAGGATCGCAGTGGCTGGAGAGCCGATGTAAGTGGAATAAAGTAGGCAAAGAATTAAAATCTAAAATATGCTATAGAATATATTCTATTCTTTTTTTTGAATGAAACCTCGGGATTTTCTTTCTTTCTTTCTTACTATCTTTCTTTCTTTCATCTCGTCTTTCTTTTTTCATCACGCTCTGATCAAGAAAATCATTTGATATCTAATCTCCCACAACCTAATTAAAAACGTTGTCAGTGTTTGCCTTTTTTTTTTTTTTTTTTTTTTTTACTATGGCAACCCAGGCGTTCTACTTATCTATAGTTTCTCTGGCAGAAACTGAGACGAAACGAAGTTTATTTTTATTTATCGATGAGTTTTTACATTCTTTTTTTTTTGTTTTTTTTTTTGTTTTTTTTGATAATCTGCTTCATAAAATTACATCCACCTTGTTTTTGAGGGAGATAAGAAAATATCCCTCATTTAATTCAGATAAGCCGAGCAATCATTTCTGCTTCATTGTACTAAATAGAATCTCAGCTTCATGAAGATGTGGAATCACGATTGCTCAGGAGACACATTACGCACACACAGACATGTGTTTTTGGGTATGACGCTAAAGTGCATCTAGTGGTGATCTAGCTTGCAATTCTGGAGCTCTGGGGAATGGAGTACCCCTTCATTGCCATTGCTCCCAGATCCACCTGGCCCATTTATCAAATAGATCTTTTTGAAAGTAAATGTAAATTATTTCTACTAGTTTATCGATACAAATGAAGTTAATTATAAATTTAACCTGAAAATTATTTCTATCAACTTATTAATACACATTAAGTTAATGAAAATTATTTAATGCTCATTAAAAAGAATTTGGTTTAAAAATTGGTTTAAAATGATTTATATTCAGCATTGAATAAACCACAGGGGTTGATATGCCGTTAAGCACCAACGGCCAACCAACACACGTGCACACACAACACACACACACACACATATTATATATATATATTATATATGTGTGTGTGTGTGTGTGTGTGTGTTGTGTGTGTTGTGCGCATAGTATCCGTAAAAAATGACGAGATTATGTATGCACAGATGGGCACTTCTGTGCGTTCTGCCTGACACCGAGTTGAACTTCCCTGACCATATGTTTAAGATTATTCTAACATCTGTTCGCTCTTAACTCGGATCAAAGAGTCCTTCTCCTATGGTCAGTACAGTATCTGGGTGATCTGTCTAATCTAACAGGTTTTTTTTTTAGATGGAGGCCCTCCCGCGCACGAATCCAAGGTTGAAGGAAGTGATAAAACTGCTTGGTCTTCATCAATATTTCCAACTTTGGAAGACGCTTCCGGTATCAGACAATGAACCTGACCTTTGCACCTTTTAGATTAGGGGGAGGGGACATCGTTGTTCAAATCCGCCCTGTCGGCTTGAGCTGTAGAATACACCGACTGCACCTCAGCAGAAAGATAAAATCCCCCAATTGGGGTCACCTGTTGGCCGTTGGTGGCGACTCGTAATGGTTAGGGACGAATCCTGGTGGCTGAGCAATCCACTTTGGCCATTACTTAGTTTTCTTGTGTGGCCCTCATGACAGACATATGTAATCCATGCAGCCCTCATGACCTACATATGTAATCTATGTGGCAATTCAGCTTGTTCTAAAGCATTAACAGTGCAATGAAAACAATCAGTCTCCATGGATTAGGTAAAGGATTCAGTTCGTAATTTTCTGAAGCTAGACGGGCGGTCAGAGAGGCTCACTCCGATCAATCAGCTAGTTATTTTAAGCTCCAGTACGTATGTGATTGTCCCGAATCTATTGCTCTTATGGCAAACCTCCAACCCTTTTTATCATACATGTGCTAGAAGGCGGGGGCCGAGGATCTGATTGTCCTGGTATAAATTCATAATCCTTTCCTGATTCGAACGTTCAGTCTGGTGGTCTGTAGATAAGTGATATATCCATGATGTCAATGTACGGCTGTTTGAAAAGCACGGTGAAATTAACTTAGCAAGTTAAAGCGCACAGTAACTCTATCAGATGACAGAATTACTAACTCATACATAAATAATACGGTCATATTTTACTCGTATGTTAGTAGTGGCTTTGTGATTATAAATATTGAGAAATAATATACCGAAAAAAAAAGCATCAAGAATTGAACTCAACTGATCACAATTAGAGGGAAGATTGGTCGATTGGTTTCATTGGTTGGTTGATGTAAGTACTATTACATACCCACACCGCCCTGTCGGCTGGGGCATTAGAATGCACCGACTGCACCCTGCAGAGGGGTAAGACTCCCTCAATGGGACCACCTGTTGGCCGTGGGTGACGACCCGTGATGCTTAAGGATAGAGCCCAGGTGGATGAGCAGTTCATGACATGCAATACTCCACTTTGGCCCTATCTTGGGCTAGACGGGCGGTCGGAGAGGCCCCCTCCGATCAATCGGCTGGTCATGTCCAGCCCTAGCACCTATATGATTTTCCCAACCATATTGCCCTTATGGCAAGCCCCCAACCCATTTTTTATAATATGGGTGCTAGAAGGCAGTGGCTGCGGGTCTACATGTCCTGGGAATGACGTTAACTCTATCTGATGGTGAGGTTCCAGTTTGGAGGTTTGGGGAATGTGGAGCACCCCTTCATCACCATTTCTCCCTGGTCCACTCTGACCCAGAGTGGTAGTACCTATTAGGGTCCCATCTATGGGTTAAATAGAAAAATGTATTTATAAAAAAATTGTATTATCCATTAAGAATTGATTTATTTCAAAACTTTATCGGCATTAAATGACCCACTGAGGTTGATATGCCGTAAAATAAAACAAAACAAACAATACATACCCACATCAGGGCATATAATTGGTGTGTGAAAGTGAGAAAGTGTGAAAGTGAGACTTCAGAGAGAAGAGAGTTCTTCAGTGATAGAGAGAGATATTAGAGAGAGACAGATTAGAGACTTACTTGGAGAGGAGTTGGCCCTAAATTATCACTTGTTGAGTATTTACTCTTCCAGTTGCCATATTCCTGTCTAATTTTCTTCTAGCTGTTTCTTTTGAGTTCCTCTAAGGGCTTGTGTTTAATTAAATGAGCTACAAGACATTTTTTTGTTACTTGATCAAGTTTTTATTTTATCTTTATGCCCATTTCACCGCGCGGGGAGATTGAATTTTACGGCATGTAAACCCTTGGGTTATTTTAGGCTGAAGATGTTTTTGTTTTATTCATTCTTATTGTGTATTCAATTAAAAAAATCTTTTTAACATACTCATTTTTAAAAATCTATTTAACCCATAGATGGGACCATAGCAAGTACTACTATTCCGACCAGGGTGGACCTGGAAGTAATGACAATGAAGGAGTAATTCTGCAGAGCTCCAGAATTAGAACATCGCCATAAGATGTATTTCAGTATCATACCTAGGACACCGACCCTCAGTCACCGCCTTCTAGCACATGTAGGATAAAAAGGGTTGGAGGTTGGCCATAAGAAAAATATAGTCGGGACAATCACATACGTGCTAGGGCTTGACATGACCAGCCGATTTATCGGAGGGGGCCTCTCCTTCCGCCCGTCTAGCCCGTAATGGCCAAAGTGGAGTGTTGCATGTCATGGATTGCTCAGCCACCAGGATTCCGTCCTTATGCATCACGGCTCGCCACCCACGGCCAAAAGGTGGCCCCATTAGGGGCAAGGTTTTATCCCATTGCAGAGGTACAGTCGGCGTATTCTACAGCCCAAGACGACAGGGCTACTAAGTTAGGCAGAGGGCACAGTAACTCTATTAGAAGACAGAATTACTAATTCACGCATAGGAGTGGTGGTACCTGTTGTGGTTCCATCTATGGGTTAAATAAAAAAAATATGTTTATAAAAAAAATTGAATATCCATTAAGAACGAATTTATTTCAAATCTGTCGGCATTAAATGAGCCACTGAGGTTGATATACCGTAAAACAAAACAAAGCAAACCAAACCAAACCTAATTCATACATAAATAATACTGTCGTATTTTACTTGTGCGTTATTATTGGCATTTTAGTTATATATCTTGAGAAATGATAAACTAGAAAGAAAAAAGGATGGTAACATTAGAATTTGAACTCGGCAGATCACAATCGGAGAGAAGCTTTTACAAAAGTACTTTTGTCACCTGATATTATATAAACGTGTACGGATGCGTGCACGAAAGACAGGGAAATGTATATTGTATATAAATTGGCTTGCAAGAAAGAATAGGTTCCTCTTTGTATATGATCCCAATTCGGCATAACACCTTGCAAAATGCATTTATACTTAACGTGATCGTTCTGTGAGAAGTAAGACTATGTAATCTGAGATGTTCTGTAATTATATGGTCATGTGAAAAGGTAAGAAATCCTCCTTACAAATGTCAGATATTCGTAATGTATAAACCCCTTTATCTACATATGATGATGATGATGATGAGGATCAGTGTGTGTGTGTGTGTGTGTGTGTGTGTGTGTGTGTGTGTGTGTGTAGTTTCTTAGGTGTTTATCAGCATCCCGACCTTCATGATAGCATTTGGCGCCAGTAGTTGTTGTTGTTGTTGTTATCTGAGAGACGATAAAGATAAATAATTTTAATAACTTTTTAAAAATCGACTTCCTTTCTTGTAAAATCGATATTCACCAATATCTATATTCTGGAACAGGGAATCCCCCCAAATATATATATATATATATATATATATATATATATATATATATATATATATATATTATATATATATTATAATATTATATATATATATTAAAATAAGTGTATTTTGGCAGCATTTTTTTTATACAAGTTTTGTTGAACTGTACAGACAATTCTTGTCGGACAAGTTTTTGGTTGATCCTTTCTCATTTCGGGCCATCTTTTGGTGTCGGGTAACTGGTGTAACAGTCCACCAAATGTTTCAAAACGAGCGCTTAATACAGTTTGCCATCGTTTCCTACCTGATGATGGCAAACTGTATTGCCGAAAGCGCTCGTTTTGAAAACACCAGTTACACCCCAACACCAACAAAAAGATGTCCCGAAAATTAGAAAGGATCAACCAAAAACTTGTCCGACAAGAATTGTCTGTACAGTTCAACAAAACTTGTATATATATATATATTATATATATATATGAAAATAAATGGAAATTAATCCGACAGTATGAATAAGATTTAATGAAAAACAAAAGATGTTTACAACTGAAATAGGCGCATCAGGTTGCACACTTTCTCTGATGAGCCTATTCAGTTGTAAACATCTTTTGTTTTTCATTATATCTTATTCATAGCATTCCACTAAGCAGGAACTGGGGAGGGTAGATACGTATATATATATATACATGTACATATTCATGTTCGGACAGAATGTGGTTAATAACGCGTGAAGAAGATATCAGAAGATCTGAAACACGTGTCGCTAATGTGAAATAATACTAACATATTCTTAAAAAACATAATCCATTTTGCGGACCTTATTTTTTTATAAAATATTTAATTTTCACCCGTTGAACCCATAACAACACTTTATATGTGTTTTCGTATGTACGTGTCGATTTATAACTCAGAAAAGAGATATCATTGAGCATTAAAATAAATCGCGCATACACTTTTATACATTTATAATGAGAAAAAGTACATAATTTGTTTTTGAATTTTTACTGATTAGATAATATAATTCAATAATTAAAAATCAGCCGATTTGTAAACCATTCACAGTTTTTCATAAGCAAGTATAAAAAGCACGTGCAACTCTCCAGTTATTCTCAAGACCATTTATGTTTAAATGTCACACAGATTCCATAGGAGAAATTTGAAATCAATGTTTTTTTAAAAAAAATGAAATTTTGTACTAGTAAAAGAAGTTTTGTACTAGCAAAAAAAAACTTTTTGGAGAACTAAGAAATCCTGAAAATGAAAAATCAAGGGGTAGATTTTTAAAATACTATTTTAGATGTAAGCCAAAAATTTTGCCTACCTATGATGTTACACTTTTAGAGGTAAAAAAAAATTAACAAAATGAAAGGAAATCATTGTTTATCGATTGCTCAAAAACTATTTTTTTTAACGAATCCAATTTTCATATATTTTCATATTTCTTAGAAAACTATATTAAATTTTAATCCATCTAACACAAAAAAATAGAAAAAAAAGTAATAAATTATTCACAGAATAAATATATTATGAAATACTTTTCATTTGGATCAATACACGGAATTTCCAGCTAAAGATAAGGTCATAATTTTGAAATGTTAGCTTCTTTTTATTGTTACATTTGATATACAAGGTGTGTCAAAAAAGTATCGACATTTTTTGTACTTTTTGAGACACCTTGTATTCTAAAAAAAAAAAAAAACGTTTTATTTATTCTTCATTTCTATCTTGGTAAATACAACTTTAAAATCTGTACTTTTTGACACACCTTGTATTCTGAAAAAATGAACGTTACATTTATTGTTCATTCCTATCTTGGTAAATACAGCTTCAATCTCGATACTGTTTTGACAACCCTTGCATGTGTGAATTAAAAAAACAAAGATTATAAATTAAATAACATATTTTTATCGTTCCACTGAGTTTGATCTAAAATTGACTTTTATAATTTTTTATCATTTATCATAACTTTGTGATGTTATTTTAGATGTTTTCATTAGTTTATAAATTTAACACTGTTTTCAAGTATTTCAGTGACCACTTAAGTAGATCTATGTGTGGAGAAAATATGTTAAATTGTAAACAGTATGGCACAAAAACTTTATCATCCAAATAGATAAACTATTTGTAGAATAAATAAATTATAGAATACTTTTAATTTGAAATAATACGCGAAAATTCCACCTAAAAATACGGAC